>BCGN01000003.1:39147-454966 GCA_001599295.1 Sporopachydermia quercuum | reverse complement strand
ACAACACCAGCTACAACGTTAGTAACAGAACCCGGAGCAACACAAGCTACAACACAAGCTACCGCACCAACTACGGAAACTGAAGCAGAACCGGAAACAACATTAGTAACAATACCGGCGACAGTATCGGAAACAACATCGGAGACGGCGGCGTTGTTTCCGACCAGCATATCGGAAACAGTAGTAGGAACTACACCATCTTCAACATCAGTTCTGGTCATTCATACCCAAGACATACAACAGACATCAGATACATCTATTTCCCCAGTGGTCATCTCTTCTGGTCAGGTCACTTCTGATGTTTCCTCCAATATCATTTCCGATATTTCCACTGAGATCACATCCGATTCTAATCCAACCTTAAAAGACACGCAGAGTCCTGGTTTCCCCACCAGTATACCGTTTTCGTTAACTTTCATGGGTAATGAAGAAACTTACCCCTCACCAACCACAATCGTAACTGATTCAGGTTTTGCGCCTATCCCTACAACTCCGACACTGGATTTTTCCCCCTCCAATACAGCGGCAACCGATCACGAATCAAAAACCTTGAATTGGCTACCGACTGTGTTGGTGACAGAAACGAACCCATTAATTACAGACGATCCATCCCAGAACTTAAATACCCATTATTCCTTTCCATCCACAATTCCGCAGGCTATTGTTCCCGGAAGGGGGAGCTTTCAACCCAGATCGGGACAGTGCGAAGCGTTGGTTTCCTTTACCGGCGCACTAAATTACCAGTTCCTAGTTGGGAATCCAATCTCAGTGGCGCAGATCTTTCAGAACCTGGGCCCGGGATTGGCATATGGACTAAACATCAAAACCGAAAATATTCAAATACGGAACATCCAGCCGCATATTGATCCTAACTTACCGTATATAGTATCACAGGCACATGTATATTTGCCATGTAACCGAATTTCGGACTTACAGGCTCTCATAATTAACCGCGAGTCTCGGCTTTACTCTAATCCCGATCCGATAGTGGCTAGTCTCATGAAGCTTATTGATGCGAGCTATCCGATACTTTCCGATGAAAACTCAAATGGGGAGTATACTTACTACTATGTCACAGAAAGTTCTGGATCCTTGATTACAGTCTATTCAGTAGGTACACGAGGATCGGGAACTTTGGTTACTAGCACAAGAGGTGTCTCCAGTGAATCAACAGTGTCGACCTCGGATTCGGGAGACGGACCAGATATTTCCGACGCAGGCACTGGTACGAGCGACGGAAGCAGAGAATATCTACCAAATGGGTTGCGAGCAGGATCGGAAGTTTACGGTTCATTAGACGGATACCTGCGACAAAGCGGAGCGAACAAGGCAAATATCGCGATTTATATTGGAGTTGGATTGGGTGGGCTATTGTATCTCTGCTCGTTGTTTTGGCTTCTGGCTTTCTTGCATCGGAGAAAACGGGAAGCTAAGAATGACGGAGAATCAGCGGGCCCTAGGAACAATCCCGATGGAAGTGGAAACGAAAAAGGTGTTACCTCAGATATCATTGAAAAACCTCCAGTAATACCTGAAAAGAGTACTCCAACTTTAAGTTTTCCGTTGCCTGTTGTCAGAAAAGCTGAATCTATCGGAGATTTCTCACCCGTTCCAAATAACACCAGTAGCATCATCCCGAACTCTTCCGGACATTCCCCTCAAAGAGATATTCATTCCATCTACCTATCTTCGGCCGCATCTTTCCACAACTATGGCTTACCGAGTCTCGGAACTGGAACCGGAACTGGAACCGGATCAGGATCAAATAGCAGTATCAATATTTCCCCAAAACGGAACACTTATAGCTTACAAGGAAGCCGACATCACAGGAGGGTAAATAGTGCATCTCAATCAATTAGAAGTTTGCAACCAAACCATGAAATTCAGGCATCATCRTCATTTTTAGCATCCTATGAGCCGGAGATTGAACAAGCGCGGATTCAATCATATATTCTTGGATTGTCTGCTCGTCCGGATAATGCTATTATTCCGAGTAGTGTTTCATCTAGAAGTGGCAGTGGAAGCGGAGTAGGAACAGGAAGTTCAACTGGAATTGGGGAGTTAAACCTCAGAAGTGGAAGCGGGTCGGACGATTCCAATAAAACAACTCCCACTACACCTTCACCAACAGATACTAGGTTCCCATCGGAATTAACTGCCGCCAAACACAAATCGTGGAATCTTAACGGACAATTTGGTTCGTTAACACGAGGAGAATCAAATAACACGTGATTCCAATTATTAATTTTGTACAGACGGCTACTGTGAATTGATGATATGATCAAATGGCGGAGCAGCATTCAAAAACACAGATTAACCCATCGGGATGGAACATCCGCTTTGTCTTTCGCTATTTTCGCCGACAATTTGATTTCGTGTCCCATTTTGTTGTCCCATTTTGTTGTCCGAAGATTCTTTTCTTTCTTTTTGTTTTCTTTGGTTTATTTATGATGTATTATAGGTTTGTAACTACTAGGCATTTTTTCTAATTTATAATAATGATTATTCTTAAATTTTATTTAATGGATACTAATGCAATGCCTTAGTCTATAGTTCAAGCGTAGAAATGTAAATTATTTAGATCAAGTATGGTTTTTTGAGTCCCGAAAATGCCATTTTTCCCGAGTTCACGGATAGCTTTATGCCTCAAAAATGTCAGAATACCCAGTATCCAAGTATACCGTTAATTTTATCGTAGTTAAGGCACAGGTTGGTAAATTGTTTAGAAAAGAGAATATATAATAATTTTGTATCACATGACTGAATATTCTTTTTTCTCAGGCAAAAACTCGGATATTATAATTGTATTATTATCTCCGTTATTGCTTATCTTTTCCACCGCCACTAAATCTTATTTTGCTTAGGTAAGAACTTATACAAGTTTTATCATACTTAATGTTGTCTTTCCTTTCATTCAACATATCCAACTTGTTCTTAAACAAATTTGTTTGAATCTCCGATATCCACAAAGAATCCGAATATTTCCGCACATCCGATATTTCCCGATTTTGAATACATACATAATGTCCCATTTATCCGTTGCGTACGAACATCGTGGCTTGAAAATACGGGTCAATCCCTCTCAATTGATGCAAGAAGTACTTGACAAATGTGTAGCAGCTTTCAAATTAGAATCAGATAAACAATGGCTTTTCCGCCACGGAAAAACAGAGGTTGACTTGTCGCTACCGTTTCGATTGTCCAATTTGCCCAATGGAGCCAGACTGGAAATCCAGGCTCGCAAAGAACTGGTAAAACCAGTAGCTAAGCAGGTTACTATCAAGCTAGCTGTGTATGGTTTAACACAGATAGCAACAGTTGTTCCGACATCGGCGTTTGTCGGTAATTTTGATCCTGAAAGGACCACAGTTTGGAATCTTCTCCGTTATTTTGAATTTCAAATTCGGAAACTATTGAAAGATATCGAGTACAATCCATCCGAGTTTAATTTAACGGAAAGAACTATTGATCTGGATAATAGTGATGAGAAACTATACGAGAAACCCGTAGTTCAATTGTTCAATAAAGAGCTGAAGGGGTTTGATCAATTACGGTTTACGTTATCCAAACTAGGTTTCTCAAGCGGAAACTTTCTATGCCGAGTTCGTTTTGAATCTTCAGGTGAACTTTTTAGTCGAGTTCAAGCCGAAAATGAGGACTTGTTTATTGATCTAAGTTGCAATCTTGCAACAGCGGAAATGATCAATGAGAAAATCGGAGATGCCAACAATACCACAAACAGCATTTTAACACCTGAGAATAGCACCACATCGAATAAACCGGAAACCACAATCGATATCAATTCCAAGATACCTAGTCATCGGGAACAAACATCCAGGCAAACATCCGAAGCCACCGAGAAAAGCCGAAATATTGAGATTTTCCACCCTAAAAACTCTGATACCGTCAACGGTCTTGATACTAATATTAGTACTAATAAAACTACTACCGCACCAGTGCGTAATGATGACGAGAGTCTATATGAAGTTACAGTGTCTCATGCACAATTATATCAGAAGATTTTATCGTCACAAGCTCATCCAACAGGTGATAAAATGTTAACAAGAGAAACACGGGAAGCTATGAAAGAAGCCCGTAAAGAAGTTATTAATGAAGTAAGTATATGAAGATGATGAGTCAGAAGAAGAAGCTGGTATGAGTATCTTGGTATTAGTATTAGCTAAGCTCATACTAGGCATATCATTGCTGTTGTTATTCGCTGTTGTTATTCTTTAGTTGCAATACCTTTATATACTAACAACCTATTAGTGTTCTGTTAGATTTCGGTTTCCTGATCAAAATCATGTTCAGGCAACATTCCAACCAAACGAGAAAGGTATGTTATGTTTCATGGGTACATGCCTGAATTTGAAGGTCACGCTTTGAAATTGAGAAAATAATGTAACAGAATTAGGGAGAACACAGATCACAGTTGTAATATCGTCTCCGTTAATCTTCCTTTTTATATTTATTGTGCAAAACCTTTATAGTTACTAACCTTTACTATAGTGTTGGAACTAATCCAATTTGTAAAATCCTTACTGCTATACAAAACACCCTTCAACCTACTGTTGACAGCTCCTCATAAACTATTATCACCACTTGATGGAGAATTAGTTGCAGACTGTGGATTTGGTGCCAGAACTCTGGTTGTTGTTGAACCTGAACTCCCCAGTAATAAAGACAAGACCGGAAATAATAGCCGGAGCGGATTAATACTGAAACCGGAATTTATTTCAATAGCTAAGGATATCGGAGAAGTTCCTGAAGTTAAAATCGAACAGGAACTTGCCGAAATGGCTCATGAAGAACAATTGGGGCAATCTAGTAAGGAGAAGAATGGAGATTCCGTGAAGCGACAAGGAAGTTCAGGAGAAGGGAAAAAGCTGCCTAAGTGGTTAAAAATGGGTAAGAAATAAAGTAGAAATGAAGCAAAAGCAATTTGGGAATAAAAGGAGAATTTTATTTGACAAGAAAACGGAAGCAGTGCTGCCAGTTTTGGAGTGTAGTGGATAATAAATCACTGAAAATGAAACCATAGCTCAGTTAATTATATTCTTTTTGTTTTATAGCATATACCTAATGAATTATTGTTTATTCAATTGAATTACTTACATAGCGATAACGCACATTATGGAACAAGATAAATATGACAGGGAGTGAAAAGCTGAGCTGTCTGTGTGAATGAATTCAATCAGTACAGGTAATTATAAAATGATAGTTAATTAATGGTGTATTTTAGTTTCTAGCAGGTACAGTTAAGGTTGAAGCCATTGTCATATAAGGAATCTGAAAATTGTGAATTATGTCACACTTTAACCTTATTATATAAACTGTTGTCTAATCAGAAGTCCAAAAGTCCGTATTAGGTAATGAAACTGAACCTTAATGTTATTTTTCGTTGTTCAATAAGTGAAATGTTTTCGCAAAATCGCTTAATTCATGGAATGCTCCGTTCACTTACATATCTTTTCAACTACTATATTCAGTTCACTATATATACATTAGAATTTTATATACAAGAAAAAACTCAAGTTGGAATACTGAGTCAACTTACGCTTCAAATGAAACAATTAGCATATCGCTATAAACGCTACAAATAGAAATCAGTTACGGGTTTCAGACCTAACTCCTTTTGCTTTAACGATAATTGGAAATTGAAATCCTCAATTTGGCTTCTAAGTGAGGTATTTTGTTTTTCGCTTGAGAATTTCAGTCTGTTTAAGAATGCTTTTCCAAAGACACTTGATAAGACTTTCCAGTCTATTGATCGTTGAGCATTAGGAGCATGTATTCCGGAGTTCAACTCGAAATCATCTTTGGTATTTTCGCTATAATTTCCGCTATCGATTTCTTTAGCTACGCCAGATATCTCCTTCTGAATTAAACTCACAATATCCTCTTTCGTTCTAGTCACCCTGGAGACACTAAGGAGCAATCCTTTCAATGCAGCTGAACTTGGATCATTTTCTCCGATATTGAACTTTATACTGTGGACTTCTTCCATATATTGCAGAATCGCTAGTGCCTCGGCAAATTCTTCCGCTTCTATGAAAGCCCGCAACACAATGACATAAAGCTGTGGCCGTGGAACAACACTCCTGTCGTTAACCATAGTCCGGAAGACATTCCAAAGGTTCAGTTGATAGTAATCATGGGTACTTCTACAATGTCTTCCACTTTTTGCTCGTCCCCTAAAGAAGTAAGTTATCTGGGGTTTCAAATCACTCTCGGCTATTGGTCTTAATACGGAAGAATCTCCTGGTATCTCGGTATCAGCTATACGCTTCCTATCGGGTAGAAATTTCTCTAATTCCTCATCTATTTCGCTTCTTTGATCCAAATCAACCAGTTTTACTCCTCCAATCCGATAGATATTCGTGAGACACTTAAATAGTTCAATGTAAAACCGGTACGAAGTCGCAAGCCTCGGATATCGCCCTGGAACAGCAGAAACTTCCCGCATGTGATTCTGGAAGTCATTGACTACCATTTCGTATATTCGTATAGCCATTCCGTAATCTTTTGTCCGCATAGCAAATGTAATCAATGCTGTGAACACATACTTATCAGGAATAAGGTTCATTTCACTCATCCGGGATAAAATTACAGAGATTCCTCCCGGTGACTTGCGTCTAGCTGCATATTGAATAAAAAGAGCATAATGCGCAGGCCGAGCAGGAGGAAGAAATTGGAAAGAAGGTTCCGAGCTTTTGGCCGGAGCAGCAATTCCCTTAGCTTGTTTTTCAAGCCGAATCATTCGCGCTTTCTCCATAATATCCAACAGTTCAAAAGCTTTAGGTGTTTGCTTTTTTTGTAAGAGCGCCTTAAGAATGGAATGTACTTGTTGGGTTGTTGGATACTTGTTCTCCTTTGCCATATCGTTTAATAGAGCAATAGCCTCGTTAGCCTTTCCAGATTTTTCTAAAAAGGAAGTCCAAATCGCATAAATTTCCATTTCTGCCGATTTGGCGGGGTTCATATCTAAACCTTGTTTGATAATTTCGATAATCTTTGACTCAACAGGGTTATTTCTCATGATTTCCGCTTGCACAAGATTTCCTAGTTGTTGGACAAAATAGAACAATTSCAGTTCCGAAAACGGAGAACGCAGAGATTGCGTGGAAAGCAATTTAAAATTGTCCGATCTGCTAGTTGTATCATTTCCATTATTATTCCCATCTTCAGCCAGTTCTTCAATTACTTTCAACACATCGTTTCCTCTATTATAAAGTTTATTGATGAAAAAAGCCTTGGTGATTGTTTGTAGCTGTTGCACAGTCGGCGGCTCTTCTTTGTCTAGTTCTTGTAAATAACTTTCAATGGATGTGACCAACGATGATTCACTACCATTTTCACTGTCATTGGTTATTCCTTTTTCATTAACCAACCTAAGGAACTGTTGAAACCAACCCCAGGCTTTTCCTTCTTGTTTCATTTCACAATATTTCGTAATAAATGAAGTCATTAATGATGGTGATATGAAATTGGCTAGCTTATTTGTATCCTTTGTTTCATTTGGTCCTATGAAACTTATGTTAGTAATCTATGACACAGCAAGGTGAATCTGAGCAAAAACATGATGTGATTTAACATAATGTGATATAACAGCTGGAGGATCATTCATTATTGTAATGAAGCTAATTACAATAACTACAACGGTGACCATAAGGATTTTAATAATAAGAAACACTAGAATCAAGTACTTCTACCTTCGCTTTTTGATACTATTGTTGTTTGATTACAGTAATTAAAAACTCCTCATATTAATTGACAATAACTAGTATTTGCAGCAATAAAGGGCTATTAAGTTCAGTTACTCCGTAAAAATCCTTAATCATGATCATATCATACCGAGCTATGTCGTATTATATCACAACAGGCCAACTTGCATTTATCACATTAATTACGTTCATCATAATCCAATAACAATAATAAAACTTACCTATGATAACATTTCCGTCTTCTTCTTTATTTTCATTATTTCTATTCCTAGTCATGCCAATTATTTCTTCCGCTTTTGCAATTTTATTCATCGATATAGCAAAACTCGCTCCAAGTTCTTTCCACCATCTAGGCAATTCTGGATCGCTATTTTCACTATTATTATTTGCCTTACGAGCAATTGTTCCGATTGATTTCGAGTCCTCCCAACGAGCAAATCCTTCATTTGGATATCCCAAGTAAAACATTGCATTAATATAATCTATCTCATGAACAATGAGTAAAGGATCATCGACAAAAACACTTCTGGCATCACCGGCAGCTTTTATACAGAAATAACGATAATTAGCATATTCTTGTTGCGTTTTTGCTAATTCTATGCATTGATCAAAGAAGCCTGGAGGCATTTCTACTTTGTCTAGTGTGCCACTTAAATTCTGGAATGCGATATCTTCTAACGTGCTCCAAAAGAGCTCTTGCTCTTTTTCTTGTTGTTCCGGGGAAAGGTCTGTCTTTTTCAACAGGGATTTGAATTTTGAGATAGCAGAAGGTGTGGTTCTTTTAGACGAATAACCTGTGTTGTTTATAGTCGAGTAGAGTTCCGTCCTTTCAAATAAGTTTAGTAGTACAGATCTCAGTTGTAGTGCGGAGTGTTGATCGGTGAGGGATTTCGGAAGAGAGGATTCAAAATAGGGTTCGGATGAAGCCTGACTGGAAGCCGAAGTAGGAGCCTTAGTAGGAGGTAAAAGCTGTTGATCTAATATCGAATTAACTAATTTATCAATTCTATTAGTATCAAGCTCGGCACCTTTCGGAAGCTTCTCCATAATTCTCTTCCGAAGTTTTTCTGATAGCCGCTTCCGGGTGTCATCTAAAGTCTCAATATTATATCCGAAATCTTTCAAGCTTTCGGAAACAACATCGGTGATAGGTTTCATTTGTTTGAAAAACTCAGATGGATTATTTTGTAGTAATGACTGTAATTTCTGCTCCATTTCACGTGGTGCTTGGGGTTTCTGATCAGAATACTGGTTATCGGCTAAGATACCGCCATCGGAACCGGAATTTAAACGCGGTTCCAACGACAAAGATTTTGGGCCTCGGGTTCGAGTTTTAGCTCGAGTTCGAATATACCGAACTTGAAACGCCGCTCTGAACTGTTGATTAGCACTGCGCCCCCACATAGATTTTTGCCATTCATATCATATCATTCAGAGGTACATAATTGTACGAAGACCAGTAATATTATTACTTTGATGAAGGGGAAATCCGGTCAATTAGATCTATACAGTAAGCAAATAAGTATGGTTCAACAGAGGAGAATGTAGCATTTTAATATTAAATGCGGAGCATCGTTAAATAATCAATTCTGCTCTAATGGAACAGAAGCGGATGAAAAGCATCACACAGAGAGGAAATTTTAGTATTACGGAGAAATCATTGTGTCTCATATTGGGTAAGGATATGATTGAGAGAAAGAATAGCGGAGAAGATATTATATTAAGGTTCAAACTGTGAACCTTGAATGAATTAAGGTTTCTTACAGTTAATAATATAATGAGGTTTCCATTCAATGTCTAGAAAGAGTTAGGAAATTAATAATAATTATTAATATAAATAATTAATCAAGAGTTACTCGAATGTAAATTTCCTTTATATCTACAGTGAAACTGTTGAGGCATGGAAGTCATATTTTTAAGCTCTAGGAAGAATTTTTTGAAATACAAAATAGGGCTTTCACCAGAAAAGAATGCTCTCAAGGACCGTTTCTCCATAATTCCTCTATTGCAAAAAGAGAGCCTCATCATCACTATTTATAAAATAAATAACGGTACATTCAAATTAAACATTCATCTGATAAGAAAGGTAAACAAATATTTCAGTCACTTAGAAAATCATTATCTACCTTACTTCAGGTCTACTTCCATAAATCACCATGTATAGTATAACATCTTGTATTAAACATTATTAACACTAATGAAAGATGAAAACAGAAAACAGAAAACAGAAAAACGCCCATTATATACTATTAACACAAACAACAAAAATCTATCAAAATAAGCCAGGAATATGACCCATCTTTTGGATTATTTTTTCTGTTTCTTATTACTTTTGATCCTTCCCTCAAAACCTGCTCTTTTAGGTCCACTAGAATTGCCTCCACTGCCAGTATTAATACGCATTTGCTGTCTAAGAGCAATTCTCAGTCTGTTCGCTTTTTTACCTTTCACACCTTTTAGTTCTTTATGAATTGCAATATTTTCTTCACGTTTCTTAATTTTCATTTGTTTGTTTTTCTCGACCGTCTCTTTACGTTCATTCCATTCTCTCTCACTCTTGTTTTTCTTCTGTTGTTGTCTTCTCAATGATTTCTTCAGAAGTTTCTCGTTATTACGTATTTTGACTTCTCCTTCAGCTTTTAATAATGCATTTTTCCATGTTTCTTTTTCTTCTATCTTGCTTTTCTTTTCCTCATCCAATGCCCCCAACTTCTTCTTCTTAGCCTCCAAGTGTGCTAACTGTGATTTGATATCTGACTTACTAGGGCCTTTCGTGACTGTCTTCTTTTTAATTGAGGTGGTGGCTAAATCTGCTTTTGATTCATCGTTAAATGCAATATTACTGAACATAATATTACTGGAATTCTCTAACTCTTCTAGATCGCTTGCATCACTATCGCTTGCGTCAGTACCATCACTCACGTCATCGTCTTCTTCTTTATTACCATTTTCTCGTTCACGTTTACGTTTTAGAGACTTTGCTTCTAAATGTTTCTTTCTTGCTTGTAACATTTCTTCCCTACTAACAGGTGCTCCACTAACATTGGTTCCCGGGGCTTTTCTTTTCTCTTTCAACATTTGAATCTTAGCTAATAATTTTGACCTTAATTGAGCTTGATGTTGTTTCTTTTCTAAAGGTACTTCTTCAGAATTTTTAGAGTTCTTCGGCTTTTCTTTGAGAGCTCTTTCCCGTTGTTCAGGAGTTTCTTTAGAAATTTCGTTCCCAGCATCATCAAATATTATATCTAATCCGTCGGAGAGGTTGAAATCGTCGTCTGTTGTTCTAGAGATATTAGTACTATTGAGGTTATTATCTGTTAGTTCAGTCAACTCCGTACCGGATGTAGCATCTGAATTTTCATTTAACTCATCAGATTCATCTCCAGGATCACTTTTAGCTTCAGCTTCAGATTCAGATTCAGATGTTGGATCCAAATCAGCTTCTTCTGAGTCTTGAACTGTCCCATTGCCTTCCTTGTTACTATTCATTTTGGCCTTAACCTTCTCAACTGTAGGAATAGACACTTTTTTAGCATTTTTTTGTCTCTCTTCTTGAACTGTTGCTGCTACTTTACCTTTCACGTCATCATTGTTAGGATCAAACTTTAGTCTTCTTCCTGCTTTCTTTTGATCTTTGCTAGACTTCTTATGCCAATTTTCTCCATCATCTTCTTTGCCATAATAATATTCGGCTGGGATTAGAGATAGCAGACCAGAAAAGGCCCTTGAGTGAGTCTTGAGTCTCTCCTATAAGAAAAGAAAAAAAATTATTGTTAGAAATCGCTTATTCTGTTGATATATAAAGAGAAAAGGAAAAACCTTTCAAATCATGAGTATTTACCTCTAATGAGTTTCCTGACATGAATGATGATATTAATGTCTTTAGCAGTAAACCTATACAAGCCCTGATACTTTTTTCAGTGAAAATTACAGATTTTCCAAGTAAACACTTCTATTTCATTCACCAAATCATTCTATCTGCTGTTATTCACTGATAGACAAGTAATGTAATTCTCTCGGTAAATTTCACTTTTCTGATAGTAAGACAAAAAATTTCGTTTCTATGAGAAATGCATCACGTGAAATAATTGTCTGTTTCTGACCGTATAACCTATGATGAGACAGAAATAAACTTACCCGGCCTAAGTAGTTCAAAGCTAGAAATTATTTCTGATTATGTAATAAATAAATAATCACTGAAGGTTGCAGCAGCCTTCACAATCATAAAGAAAGTGGAAGATGGGAACTGTGTACGTCCCTGACGGCTTGAGAGGTAGGATCATAGGATTGGATTAAGAGCAGAGTAGCTATAAAATAATAAGGAGCGGAGAACTGAATGAATCATTCAAATACTGAAATTGATGAATTTGCAGGGTTTAATCGATTTGTTAATATACATTAGTTTCAATTGATAGAGTAGTAAGTATGTGTCATTATGTTCGACGATGACGATGGTGAAGGAGCAACTGTCTGGGTCCTAGTCAATTGATGATGCAATTAGTAGACGATCTGAATAATCTATGATTTCTAACATTTGCCAATCTCTTAGGAGGAAATTGCTAGAAAAGAAAGAAAGCTGTATAAATATGTCTGAAAGCACTGAGTTTTTACTGGTATCATTACCACCTACAGCAGCTCCAGCAGGAGGACCTCCAGACACCACATTGATTAATTGGTTCAACACTAAAGCAGGAGTTTCGTCAAACTCGGTTAAGCTTTTTAAGGTCCCATTATTCAAAATTGGTACTCTAGATAATTTGGTACAAGAATCTGAAGAACTACATAAGGTAGATGGACAATTCTCAGGTATTGTTTCTAAGTTATCGGAAATCTTACATACTATCTTTTCTGACAAAGATGGACAATTGAGTAAAGCTGCTTATGCTGCAGCTAGAAAGGTCGACAATATGTCAGTGGAAAATTACATCAAAGGGTTCTCATGGAACGAGGGTAAATATCGATTAGACAAGAATATTGGAGAGCTGATTGCTGTTATCTCCAAAGAAGCTCTCACCTTAGACTCAGAATTAAGAACATTATACGGTAATTACAACGCTGCTAAATCCAACTTAGCTGCTGTTGATAGAAAAGAGTCAGGAAACCTTTCTGTGAAATCGCTTCATGATGTTGTAAAACCAGATGATTTTGTTTTGAACTCAGAATACTTAGAAACAGTGTTAGTTGCTGTTCCCAAGACTTCGGGCAAGGAATTCTTAGACACGTATGAAACATTAGTTCCCATGGTTGTTCCTCGTTCAGCCAAAGAAATTGCAACTGATTCCGAGTACATTTTGTATAACGTTACTCTGTTCAAGAAATACGCAGCGGAATTTGTTCATAAGGCAAGAGAAGCAAAATGGACTCCTAGGGACTTTAAGTACTCGGAAAAGGATATTGAAGATATGAAGAAAGAGAAAGAAGTAGCTTTAGGAACTGAACATAAACTAAGAGGTGAAGTATTGCGATTAGCCAAGACTGCATACTCAGAAATCTATCAAACATGGTTTCATATTAAGGCAATTAGAGTATTTGTCGAAAGTGTTCTGAGATATGGTCTGCCGCCCACATTCGTTTCACTGGTTGTAGAACCTGGTAGTGAAAAAGCCACTAAGAAGATCAAAGAGCTGTTGTTTAAGGAATTCAGTTATTTAGGTGGAAATGCTTTCAATACTGATAACAAGGGAAGAATTCTAAAGGACACAAATTTAGGAGAGTATGGTAGTTTGGCTGATAGTGACTATGAACCATATGTCATCTACCAAGTTGAGGTTCTTTAAAGTGTTAGGTGTTAATATGTTAATTAAAAGTTAATGGTTAGTTCGAGGTTCAAGATGTTGAATGCATTTGTTATTCTTGTTTACTCGTTTTTTGTTCATTGTATATTGGCGTTTTGTAGGACCTAGAACGTTAGTTGTATGTATGGTAAAGTGCATAGTAGTGTTCCGCTTCTTGTTGGATAATAACTGAGTTATCAATTTTGTCCATCAGCTATTATCGAGTATACTCTTATTTCCTACCACTGTCATTATCGATATCAACGCCTGGTTTTACTAATCTTTGACCAGATCAGATCAAACTACCTATAAGGTGGCTTATATAATAGCTAAAGGGACATTTCATTCCATTATGAGTTCTGAGTAGACCTTGTACTAGCTCTAGTGAGAGCTAATAATGAAAAGGTAAGAAATGTCATCTTCCGCTAAAAATGAAAATCATAAATGCGATATCGAAAACTACCTTCCATTGTAGTGTGATATTCTGCTTAGTTGCCTACATTAATACTGACATATTAATTACCATTATGTCAATCTTTATATTGCAGAATCATATCCAATTAGTTGAGAATCAATATTAAGTAAAGTAGATTCCACAATAGACTTTTGATACAATTTCTATGTTCCAGTTCCAGCTTTTAATTGCATTATTGTCCTTACTGGAATAGCTATACTTTGTCAGATCCTTGCTTGATTTACCCTGTAAGAAGATTGTAGATCCTTTTCAGACTCTTATTCCCCTTCCTTCAAATATGAATGAATAAAGCTGGCTGCTGCCATTTTAAGATTTCAATTTCTTTTATAATTCGTTCACTTATTAGTTCTGTGAAGCTTCCAGAAATTGTATTAGAATCAAGGGTCTTGTTTCAACTACTCATATACGATCAATACTTTGTTTCAAATTTATATGTATTATCCACGACGACTATCTATCATGATTCCTTTATACTACTATGATTTGTTACTATCAACTTTTATTTGTATGAGAATCGTATTGGTAGTACTGTTTTCTGGCAATGCTTGTGATAATTGGTGATTTGGATGATGATGAGAGCTTTCCCTTCCTATGTCAAAATTGACTTATTTCTATATCTTGCATTCTGAAGTCAAATTCCAAACTCAATTATGGTCGGTTGACTATCGGATTTGCTACATAGTTCTGTATTTCCATGCATACAGCGATTTGAAGTAATAGTATCAATGGAAGATTGATCCCCAATTGTTCAGGGATTTCTTAACTTCCATCACAATACTCTGATACTGATATTTCATTCATATACACATCAATCCACTGATATCCTACAACCTCGCGGTTTTGCTTGCGTCATATTGTTTTCTTTCTCGCGTATTTCCATCGTGATTCTARCTTCACTTACTGTGTCAAAGGTAGCTGCTACTCCTGTAAGTCTACTATTTGTTCGATAGTCAGAATTGCTTCTTTTGTTTTTATTTCTTCGTTTGACTAGACAATGAAACTGCGATTGATTCCATGAAGCAAAACCTTAATGTAAGGTAAATATGCAATTTGACGATTACATACTTTGTTCATTTGTTATAGAAGCATCTGAAGTTTGTTAAATAGTGAATTATCCTAAATATTGGAAATCCTCCTATTGATATAGAATTGATGGCTTATAAGTTTCAAACATGCTCTTTTATATATATATATATATATATGTGCCAGTTTACGATTGTCGCTGTCTAGTATGYCCTCGTTTAGTTTTGCGTTGTCTAATATGCCATTTCATACTTCAACATATTAACAATAACCTCTAGTAATCAATAGTTAAAAATACAGTTTTGAATAATTTATCAAAAATGAGGTTTATGGTGGAGTTTATTATTGGGTATTGTCCTATTCAGGTATACGTATACATATTCCAACAATATCGGATCGACTCCATTTATGATTATTTTGACATATTAGTCGAGTCGATACGACTCCAGTTGTAAAAATTTGTATTCATACCAGCAATATATATCGATTCGACTCCAACTTATTCGAAACATATAACGTCTAGAAGTTCAAAAAGAGTAATATAATTTCATAACTAACTAAGTATTAGTCCTCAATTAACAGGAAGCAAATGTAATAATCACAAGGGGCTGCCCATAATAGTTCAAAGTACAATAAGTAGTACTTATTACTATGTGGAGATGTTGTATGAATGAGTATCTAGAACCCAAGTATTTAAAGCTATGGAGGAATAATTCCAAACCATTTGATAGCAACTTTGTCACTTTCTATTTTGTSCACTTGTCTTCTTTCTTTCCTGTTATTTAGAATATCATGGTTGAAGCACAACAATAATATGTGGTTGGACTACTCATCCTATCCTTCTTACCTTTCTTAAGAATCCTCATTTCCCTTCTACTTCCTCTATATTTATGTTCTTCCTATATCTGTACTATAAAAATCATTTCTATTACTACTATGTATTCTATACTTTACATATCTAAATCAGCTAACAGGTTTCTATTTGGTTCCATAATCTCTGTTTTACCCTCATACCGAATCCCACCTACCACTCTTGCATTTTTGAATTAGTTACAAGTGTAAATTATAAATGTATTTGATGTAACTTCCTGCACATCTCATCTTCTCACCTGAATGATAGAACTCCACAATAATGTATTTATAAAGTTATCATTTGACTTTTCTTTACTGTTATTTGTACGTACATATATAAATATATRAATATAAGTGTAAGATCTTACCTCTTCCAAAATGGGTAACTATACCTAATGCTTTCTTCCCAAAAAGGTTAACTGGAACCAATGAAACCCTATTGTAATTTTAACTATACTTGTCCTTACTCTTTCATTTGATCAGCAATTGGAAGGCCTTGATGATGTGTACTAATTACTGGAAGGAAGTATGGAAGATCTACAGTGTTTAGAAAAGAGATGAAAAGAAGAACTAAAGAAGAGAAACAAATAAGATAGCTTTGGAAAGTCGCTTGTATAACCGCGTCCTAATTGTTCTCATAAGGAGCGTAGATTTCTCTAAAGTTTTGATTTGCGATCTAATTATTGGTGAAAACTGATCCATAGAGAAGACGAACAAAGAAACAACAAAGACGCGACTTGATTTTCATTGCCGATTAATCTTTGGTCGTTGGAAAGAACACACAACAATTTGGAAACATCATAATTGAGCATATCACTCTCAGCTGGAGGATTTGTCATTTCCTGTTGTATACTATTGCGGTATCCATCAGACTTCTAAAGTGACGAGGTATGAGAGCATCTCGATGGTGTTAGATAGGGCTGAGCATCTTTGCAACACAACAAGAAGACAGGAGAGAAACTAATTACTATAAAAGACRTAGTCGCGTTTTAAGAGAAATATATTCACTTGCAATTGGTTGTTGTTGTTGTTGTTTTGGCCTTTGGTTTAGAAGTATATGCCTACAGAATCGGATCGTGATCCCTGCTGATTGCTTCGTTGTCTTTGTATTTTTATTATTATCAGCATTTCTGATCACAACTTTCACCTCAGTGTTTATTTAAAGCATTCCCTCGTCATCAGCTAAATTCATCATATCTAAGCATCATGTCAACATATGGCACGCCTAAGCACAATGTTAGGAATGGATCATCCGCGTCATTGCTATCCTCAGTGTCCTCAACTTCGTCAGTACCGGAATCACCTCTAGCTAATTTCGACAGCAGTTTCTCATCGTTAAACGGTTACGAATACTCAAGCCCTGGTTCTCCTACTCTAACAAATGGCAGTAGTAATGGCAATGAAGTAAAAGTGATCGTTCGTTTCAGACCTGAAAGTGAGCTGGAGAAAACTAAAGGAGGTGAAACCATAGTACAAATATTGTCAGAGGACACTTGCGAAATAAACACGCCAGAATTCCAAGGCACGTTCACTTTTGACAGAGTTTTCGGTATGGATTCTAAACAGGAAGAGGTCTTTGAGTATTCAATCCGTCAAACAGTAGATGATCTTCTTAATGGCTATAATGGTACAGTGTTTGCTTATGGGCAGACTGGTAGTGGTAAATCGTATACAATGATGGGACCTGATATTGACGATGAAGCAACCCGTGGTATAATTCCAAGAATTGTTGAACTCCTATTTGAAGCCATCTCTAAAAGCTCATCTGACATGGAATATATTGTGTCGGTAAGCTATATGGAAATTTATATGGAAAGAATCAAAGATCTCTTGAGAGTATCGAACGATAATTTACCTATTCATGAAGACAAAGCACACGGCATCCACGTTAAAGGGCTAACAGAAGTATACGTTGCTAGTGTTTCTGAGGTTTTCGACGTCATGCGTCAAGGAACWATGGCGCGTGCTGTTTCTTCTACTAAGATGAATAAGGAATCTTCACGGTCTCATTCCATCTTCCAATTGCAAGTCCACCAAAAGAACGTGATTGCAGGATCCTCAAAATCAGGAACGCTGTTTTTAGTTGATCTGGCTGGCTCAGAAAAAGTGGGCAAGACTGGGGCATCAGGACAAACACTCGAAGAAGCAAAGAAAATCAACAGATCACTATCAGCACTAGGAATGGTAATAAATTCTCTAACGGATGGAAGATCAAAGCATATTCCTTATCGAGACTCGAAACTAACACGTATACTGCAAGAATCATTAGGTGGCAACTCTCGTACTAGTTTGATCATCAATTGTTCGCCTGCATCTTACAATGGAGATGAAACACTGTCTACTTTGAGGTTTGGCAATAGAGCAAAGAAGATAAAGAACAAAGCAAAGGTTAATGTGGAGTTAAGTGCTGCAGAACTGAAGAAACTACTGCAACTGTATCAATTGCAAATGGAGAGTTGCTACGAGTATGCAGGTAAACTAGAAGGCGAATTAGATAAATGGCGGACCGGAAAAGCACCTGATGCTTCTACTTGGGTAGAATTCAACAGTAGCCTAAATTCAACTACTCCTGGACCATCAATGTCCGTTAGACAAGGCTCAACGAGTGTAGAAACACCTAAATCCCAATCAAGAATACCCACGCTAGCATCCCGCGCCGGTGGTCGTCTCAGCAATGCTGGAACTCCCGCGCAATATAGCACACCTACAAAACGTCAGATGTCGATGACAAGTTCCCTTCGTGATGATGTTCAAATAGCGGAACTGATATGCAAAACAACTGAGAAATTAGAAGAGGAGTTTTTAGAGCGTGAAACTGAATTGCAGGGTCGTCTAAACGAAAAAGAGACAGCGATAATTGAACTTGAAACAACAATTAGTCAAGTTCAAGAAGAATTAGAGCAAGTAAAGTTGGATTCTAGTACATCACAACAGGCGTTAAAGCAGGAACTTGAGAGATCGAAATACGAAGCGAAAGAACTAAAGATCTCGAATGATGACCTTATGAATAAATACGAACAGGTGAGAACTCAAACTACTTCCAGTTCTATATCCAGTAACCCTAGAGTGTCTGATAGCTTAAAGAATAAATCAGGAGCTTGCTGTATGTACATAGAAAACAACATCTCAGCTTCTGTACTTGCATCTCATATGAGTTCTGCTGATTATGTCACTAGTTTATCACAAGAACTGAAACCTTTTGAAGGGTTTGAAGAGAACGTTGCTGAGCTGATTGATAGGCTGAAACAACTGGCTCAGGAATTAGTCGAAAATGCTCAAGAGTCAAGACAGCTAAAAGCTCAATTGGAAACACTCAAATCTAAACAAGAACAAGAAGAAAAGGAACGAAACGGCAGCTCGAAAGGTATTCTTTCTTCATCGTCAATGGACTACAAGTTATTATCTAATTCAGGAGATACAGCTGAATTTCAAAACTCTATTGACGCTTTAAAGAAGAAATGCGAAGACAAAGATGTGGAAATCGCTAAATTGGGGATTATAATTAAGGAAAAGGACTCAATTCGTGAACGTTTACTAGAGGATGTTCAAGAAAAGTGTGAAAAGATTGTTGAGCTCGAAATTGCACTAGATCAATCTAAGGATGGTAATGGAGATAAAGACGCCCTAAAGGAAAAACATGACAAGAAGATGAAGATGTTGGAAAGAAATATGGAACAAGTAAGTGAAGTCCAGAAACAACTATATGAACAAAATATTGCTCTAAAGAAAGACATTCAAATATCACAACGCATCCTTGACGCTCGCAATGAACGTATCAAAACCTTAGATAYAATGTTGATGGAATCGCAGCGTCATTTCTTCAAAGAAAATCAAGCACTAGAAGCAAAACTTGAAGAATTAAGAGCTAAGCTGGAAGAAGTCAAAAGTTTAAGTCCCAATCCTAATGACTCATCTTTCAACAATTTCTATTCCAGCAGACCAAAGCCACAGACAATCACATCATCGTCATCATCAATCCATGAGACTAAAGAAAACGGTCATATGGAAAATAACTACCTGAGTGACACACAGTCAAACAACGTTCCAATTGGTCCTGTAACAGGTTCAAGTGGGCATGTATCAAGAGTTGGTCTCAATTTAAGAATTGTGAAACCATTGAGAGGTGGTGGTCAAGCGAAAGAAGATCAAGAGAATAGACGTCAATTTTTAGTGAACTAATTGTTTTGTGTATACATATTCTCTCCTCCTCAGTTGGATAATTGTGGATAGATAATACTGGCATTACTATGTAGTTCACAAATAAATTATAATCAATAAATCTAGTCAATACTAATACGCAATTAATGGGATATGAGAAGAGAGCTTGAAGAGATCAAAACCAGCTCTCTTCACTTTGTTTGTACTTAAACCATAATATTGTTTTGGGTCATTATACTTTCAAGTCTCACTCTACTTTCTACCCAGTATTGTACCGGGTTGTCCCAGACTTTTGGRTTATCGTTTTCTTTCCTATTTAGGAAGTTTTTGATAAGGCAGGGACAATTTATTTCTGCTTATAAGCTGAATATTCTTTGGCTTTTGTATATATTTAGTACTTACTTGGATAGGATTAAAAAATGTTAAAGAATAATGTAAAGCTCTTCACAGTGTTGTTCATAATTCTGTGTACATCAGGTATATTATAGTCTCGGTGTTTTGACTAGTGGTATAATTTTCTTCATAGGCCTACTTGTACCAGCYAATGGTTAGTTGACTACTTATTTGATTACTTGGTTGATATGCTTCCAGTCATCTTAGCAATAAATGATATAAAGTGTATGCTAGTTCAAAGTACGTTGAACGTGTCAAAATTGAAGGCTGTTATACCGCTTCGTTTCTTTCTTATAAGTTCAAACTCATGGCTGAGAATGATCTCTACATTTGTTATTTATAATTAGTGCATATAGACATTTCCTCAATAGATTCGTATCAATTTAGGTGTACCTTGTCCTCTCTGTAGCGAATTATACTAATGCCTGGCAAGATGAATCATTGTTCCTGACTGCTGTTGTGCATCTTTGGAAAATAGTGTTTTCTTTTTCAAGTATGTATATATTCATACAAACAAGTCTGTTTTTTCATAGTTTTTGGGTATTGGTGTACAGGAGGTAAATTTTCAATATTGGCTACGACTAGACTCCCAGCAAGAGTTGTTTTAACGGCTATTAAAGCATAAAAAGAAACTACGGCAATTACTCAACATCCCGGCTCATAATCATTAATCTATTTCATTTTTGTTCGTTCCGTTGTAATCAATACAACGAGTAATTACGTCCATAATATATGAATACATCCTGGAACATAAGCTCGAGTATATTTGAAACATGTGTCCAATCATATTCCATAAAATAAATAGGTGCAGTTGTAGTCACTTGTATGTACACACTCTCACTCTCACTGACTTCTTCCGTCTTCTTCTGCTTTCCAACTTCATCTTCATGATTTCTATTCATAACCGTTTCTACACATCTATTTAAACAATTGTTCACCAGCTTTCAATCCTAAGATGCATCTAACATCGTCAACATATCGCAGAGCATTCAAAATAGGTATTAAGTATAACAGATCGACATCACTAGAATCATTAATCCACCCTTGAATCACTATCGCATTCTCCTCGTGTAAAGAATAGGATACAGGTGAATTGTCAATTATCAGTACTTTCGACAAGTCAGGTTCAACTATTGATAAATCTTTTATGTATCCGCCATGTTCAGCATCATACAAGCAATCGTCCCTGTAATATCGTTTGTGGAAAACTGATCTCGGAAGTTCTGATTCTAACCAGTCAATCACAGGATCAGCGTATTCTCTCACACTAGCTGTGAAAACCACAAGACGGAACCATTTTGATACTTGTTTCAAGAATGCATCACAATGAGGCCTTTTATGCACATAATACAGTGTAGCAAAATTGCTTGGTAGTTTTACTTCTACCATGTGACCAGATGATATCCTATTTTCTCTTGCTAAGGAATGAATCAACGTTTCATCAAGATCTAGTACTAATGTTTTATGGCCCGGCTGTAAAGTAGAGCTTGTGAACAATCTTTTCGGTGGATGGATGTTCAAGTATGATGTAGTTGAAGATGTGGGAGATTTGAGATTCAAAGATTCTTTTGGTATGATGTCAGCAGCGGAACGTCGCTCTCTTTTGTCGATCTTACGAAGATTCTCATCTATAGGTTGATATGTAAAAGGCCATAGAAGGATGAATTTTGCCATGAAGAAAGGTTGAAGAAACAGATGAATTATTCTCATAAAAATGGAGTTCTTGATTTGATTTGAATTCTCGGAAGAACTGGCATGATCATCGGCATCTTCGTCAGAACTATGAGATGACTTGCGGCGTTGTTTAGGCTGCCTTGATTCTTCAAATGATACGTCTGAATCATTTGACTTCCTTCGCTGTTCCCGCTGTTCCCGCTGTAAAAAATTTCGCAGCTGTTGTTGCTGCTGATAATGTTTAAGATCATCCTTTTCATCGTCACTAGATGGTGATCCCTCACAGTCCTCTTTTTCTGATTGTATAGACAGATTCCTGGTCTTCTCGTTATCGGAAAACAAATCCTCGTCAGAATCATCTTGTACAGTTATATTTTCAACCTCTGGTTTCTCTAGCTCGGGCTCCGATAAATCGTTAGCTAATTCATCTTTATTGTCGTCTTCGAACTCGAACACTCCCTTCACTTTCGAGGAAAGATAGTGAATGGAGTTCATTATAAGCAATTAGTGTAAGCAAGTAGGTACAAGAGGATAATTGATCTGATGTCATAGAAAGCGTTTCCTAAATCTGATTTTTGGTATCTTAATCCCATGCCAGTATTCTCTTTCTTTTGTCTTCGATTCTTCTGTCTCAAGTAATTGTATTACGCGATACAGTCAACCTTCACTGGCTTCTACAGAAAGATCTCTCAGCTACTGTTCACAAGTTGATGCTACCCTACTACTCACACTAGCAATCCACTCAATACAGTCATCTCTAGTAACCAAATTAGCAATCTAATTTAGCTAAACTAACAGCAATTATGACAATCGTATCCTCRATTGATTCGTCTACTCAATCTTTTCAAAACACCTACAATACCTTAGTAACCGAATACATTTTCTGCCTGATTCATTCAATCTTTTACTTGATTCATTACTGCTCTACCTCTGTGATACTTCATAGTTCGTTGAGTATTTAACTGATTACATATTCATCAATTCCTTACATCACTACTATATATAGAAAAAAAAACCAACAAATTAGTGTTGAGCCTCATTTATTGCTTTATTAGGCATAAACTTTTCATATTCTTCTTGCAACTTTTTTACGTTTAGTAAGGGGAGAACTGCAGAACCTTAATTGATGATAGATCCAATGTTGTATTTTGTTTGCTTTCTTGCATTTCATGCATAACACATGCAATATTGATGCAAGATCAATCTTCAATACTAATGCCTCGGTAAATCTCTTTTCACTATAAGTCTTCAAGACAACCCCCGGATTCCCCATTTTATATTTTCACATGTATCTACATTCTACCCCATGTTTTGGCAGCGATAGAATCCGACTAGTAGCTACAAAAGGCCCATGGATCCTAGCAAGGATTAATTAGTATTTTGCTTCTTTGTGATAGCAAGTATTTGGCAGTAATTGTATATTTCTATTGTATATTGGTAAGATTTTTAATAAGGAAATATCAGTTTGATGATAGTTTAGGGTTAGAAGCTTGAGATATTATTGTTGAGCCGGATCAGATATTTGATACGTTTTATTCTCTTGCTAACGTGCTAAACAAAGAAATAATTAGAGGAATTACTTATACATAACAGCATCACAGACATAATGGTAGATTACAACGTTAATGGAAAGATTGCTGTGATCACAGGAGGGTCTCGTGGTCTTGGGCTTTATTGTGCAGAATCATTACTTCAAAACGGTGCCTCCAGAGTTTACATTTCATCAAGAAAAGCGGAAGCCTGTGAAGAAGCAGTGAAATACTTGAATGCTTTGCCAGGTGTAAGAGGAAAAGCATATGCTATTCCAGCAGATGTATCAACGAATGCTGGCAATGAGCATCTAGCAAAACAATTCCATGATAAATATGGTGAAAGAAAGTTAGATATTTTGATTGCTAATGCTGGTGCTTCTTGGGGTGCACCCTTTGGAAAGCACCCGGATGAAGCTATTCAAAAGGTCCTTGATTTAAACGTAAGAGGTGTTTTCAGCACTATTCAGAATTTTGGTCAATATCTCTTTAAAGGTGGTAAAAGCGATGACCCTGCGAGAGTCCTGATTATGAGTTCTGTTGCCGGTTTCACTGTCTCTGAAGGTGGAACTTATGGTTATTTGGCATCAAAAGCAGCTGTCACACATATGGGAAGAGCATTAGCTAATGAATTGGCTAGAAAAAACGTCACTGTTAATATTTTAGCTCCAGGTTTTTTCCCAAGTAAAATGAGCAATGGCTTATTAGAAAAATTTGGTGATAAAATGGTTGAAGGCAACCCTAGAGGTCGTTTAGGAGTCCCTGATGATATCAAGAACGTCTGTTTATTCCTCTGCGCTAAGCAATCAAATTATCTTAACGGTGTTGTTATTCCGATCGATGGAGGTGCCTCTATTACTTCTACCGTTAAAATCTAATGAATCTGTTTCTTAGTTTTCACATACTTACGTTTAAATGGTATAATTTGTGCTTTTTTGATACAATTCAATTTGAAAAAGATAATCAATAATTGCAGTGTTTTCGTAGGATCTCCATTTACTTTAGTTCTCTACCATTTAATTATAATTTAAAGTTTTTCATCATAAATTATGCAAGAGTTTTATATGAGTTATATACACTATACTGTACGTTTTCCTCAATATATAAATAGTACTCTCGTCCTGACCCTAGTCCAGGCTGGAACAAAAAAAAATTAATCAGCCATTAAACCAAACATCCGTCAAACTATCCATAAAATAAAAATTAAAGAAATCCTGCCGAGTAGAAATTAATTGTATCATTATTTCTACCTCTGCGATATAAGTGCTTATCGTTATTCGTATGTTTGTTACTTGATTTCTAATTGGAGATCACAACATTAACACTTTTATACTGAACCTTTAGCTTCTCGTGAATCGCATCTACCTCATATACTTAATGCATCTGTTTGAAAAACTGTCTCACGGGACCTTCATCCTCTTCTTCGTCCTCTTCTTCGTCCTCTTCCTCGTCGTTATCTTCATAAACATCGTTAACACCATCAGCACTGCCCTGGTCATTATCTTTACCTATCTCTTGCCCTTTCTTCATTGTAGCTTCCCCTTTGGCAAGCTTACTGTTATCCTTCTCGGTATCCTTAATACTTTCCTGTATGCCCTCCTGTTCTTCTTCCTCAGTAATACCAAGCTTTGATAAACTAAAGGAAAACTGGTTACGTTCTCGTGATTCCCAACTCTTACGCAGATTTTCTTCCCACGTTCTGAAGTTTCTTACTGCAGACTCCCAGCTTTGCATAGCAGCATCTCCAAGTGAATTGGTACTTCCGTTGACACTGCTATCATCATTATTGCTATCTCTAGCAGATCCAGTAAACCCGCGGGATTTATGCTGCTCTTGTAATTCCTGTAGATACTCCTTTAGAAACTCATCCGTGTGCATAGCATCTGAAGTACTGCTATTGGTATTTGTATGTTCCAATGGATTCATAGAAAGAATTGTATTTGACTGAGAAACTGCTCTTGATCGCAATTTCTTGTTATTAGCTACTTCAGCTGGTGAAAAGGTACTTATTTCGTTTACCAATGAGATAATTTGTTCAGAGTTGATCTCCTGGACAGAAATATCAGCTAGGTTAATGTTCAGTTCAACATCTTTACCGTCTTTAATCAATCTATCTTGTACAGTGTTGTAGGATTGACAGAAATCACATTTTAAGCCTAGGAAATGGAAACTGACAACACTGCGTCCTCTGCAGTCATTGCAATAGATCACCGATTTCCAGTTGCAGTATGGTTCCGGCAGAAAAGTCCTTTCGATTTCGCGATCAAGAATACGAAACTGAGCTTCCATATTAATAACAGACATAGAACACGTAGGACATTTGAATGAACGTTTGGTATGTTCTTGATAGCAATCTTGATGAATAGCATGGCCACAAGACATGAAAACTACTTTCCTGGTAGACGTGAACATATATTCTCCACATATTGGACAGTCGCATTGGGTTGATCTTTCAATGCATTTATGGTTGTTTTCTAGCTCAATTGCCATGCACACGTTACACGACTTGCAATGGAAATAATCTATTCCCAATCCTTCGCCAATACGGCAAATTCCACAGTCATCGCAATGGTAAATAGACTTGGTGCTGTCATCGTCATAAAGCTTGCATTTACTACAGAAATATTCAGCAAATGTGATCCCACATTCTGGATTACAGCAAACGTCCGTGACTTCCTGAGGAGTGAAACAGACCATACAAAGTACATTAGTAGTCTTCTGGCGAACGAATTTATGATCAAGGGTTTTCTCGTCGTGACAAAATCTACAAGAAACCCATTTCCCACATATAGAACATTCTAGTTTACACTTCCGCTGATAATGCCTGCATCCCAGTATTTGGTTTTCCTGGTCGTGGTATGTGGGAGTAAGATCTGCTAGTGATAGTTCAACGTCTTCATAATCACTGACATCTGATTCTGGGTGGGAAATAATCCTTTCAAACGTCCGTGGGAGCTTCAGAATTGGTGATAAATGATTATGACGATACTTTCTGGAATGATGGTAATCTTCTTCTTCTACATCAGCATCAGCATCAACATCTTCCTCTTCTTCTTCTTCTGATGCTGCTGAAAAATTAGGTATTCCTTTGCTCTTGAAGTAATTTTCTGTCATAAGGCTCTGAACTAGCATATCTTTCTTTTTATCAGGTAAGTTTAGAGATCGGAGAGCCAAAATTCTCTTCCGAAGCTGTTTGAGATGAATTTCTCCATCAGAAACGTCGTCTTCGGGCGATTCGGAAACAGAAATATCAGCTTCCTGAATTCCTATACTTTCCTGCATTAAAGTATTCTCGGTGCTGTTACCTTCTGAGCCTCTTGTATTAATTTTGGGCACTCCGTTGGTCTTTCTGCGGGTCTTTCTCTTTCTCCGTCTATAAGTGACTCTGGGTTTCACTTCATCGTCACCCAACAGGCTACTTTGGGGAACAACAAACTGTTGAAACGGAGGAGCATTTACTGGGTCTGTAGCAAATGAAACACCTTCCGGGTCCCATATACCTGTTTGAGCTTCTACTGGTGTTTCAATATACTGAGAATCGGCATCAGGATGAGTGTGTCTAAGGTTCTCAGACTGATACAAATGTTCCAAAGCAGCTCTTATTGAGAATCCATTACGTAAATCTGCTAGGAATTTTCTCATTTGATTGCTTGAAGGGTTTGGTACTTCTGCGGCAGAACCATCCACTATCTGAGCAGAGCCTTCTTCTTGTTCAGTGTCTCTTCCATGTTCTTCTCCTATATAGCTTCTATAATACGTAGATACTGTACTGATAACTCTGGACATCACAGGAGGTGTTAGATGAAATGATGTTGGTAGAGATGGAAATGAAGGAACCGTGAAGCCCTGTAAGGGATACAGAGATCTACCAATCAGTTCAAGATCCTCTGTCAAGGAGTCATCAGATTCTTCTGACAGATCTGAGTTTTCTTCATTCTCCAAATCTCCGTTTTGCTTATCCGAGCTGCTAATGCTATTTTGACTTAATCTCTCATCTAAATACTGGTTCTCCCTGTGTTCCGAAGCCTTTTCCGCTTCCAGACTTCGATGTTCATGGGTTGTGTCATTTGATACCCTTTCCATTGTGTTACTGAGACATATCCCCAGTCTTTTCTATGCATTCCCACAATGTCCCTGTGGGAGAAAAATAGTTCTAGTGCCGGCTTAACAGTCGTGTATAATGCCTGCTTTAAATTCTTATTTTTTTTTGTTTCTTTCAATACATTGATTTTCAATAGATATCCTATGCTGTGAAGTGTGGTGATGAGACGTAAATCAGGTGGTAGTAATGGCGAGAATGAAATGTTTCAAAAAAGGTGGAGAGATATGCAGATTGAGCAAGTTGTGCATTCAAATGCATGTGCTGCATACAGCAGGCGATCACGGGTGACGGATGACGGATGAGGGATATTTTCATGTGGTGCACAATATGGGACGGTACTGAAGGGAGGAAAGATATCAGTAGAAAAGCGGTAAGAATGAATCCGAAATAGGTTGGAACCTCGGAATAAGACAAGCATATGACAAAAATAAATGCTAGATTTATTTATGTTGAGTTGTGAAGTTTTATGGCGATTTGATGGGTTTCTAATCTTTTCGAGTAATGGAAACTGATAGTAGATTTGTTGGCTACAATATAGAATATTATATAATCTGAAAGCTGTCAGAGTAATTGTTGGATCATTTGTATAAAGACTAATGAAAAGCGTGTATCATCGTGACGAAACAACAGTTAATGTGAGTTTACCTTAATTTTAAGATTTTTGGAAGCTGATTTATATTTAGAATTTAACAACAAGAATCACGGGTTCGATGTCAAACATTTTTTTGTTTGTCAACTCTTATGCAGAATATGGAACGAGATAGTATCAGCATATATCAGACAGAACTCAACGCAGTTGTGCAAGATTATGCAAGATTCATGTATACTACCGAACTCTCTCTGATTAATAAGGGTGAAAATAGATAATGAAAGATTATATAGAACATATCGAAATGACAGTATTTACATGCTCAATAACTAATATATTAACGAAACACAGACCCATCAGCTTGTATAATACAATTTACCTAGCTCTTAGTTTTTCTTCTTATCCTCAAGAACTTGTTTAACGGGCTCACTTTCACCAACATATAAACTATGTTCCTGAATATACCGTATCACACTGTTAGGTAAAAGATACTGCACAGACATTTCTCTTCTTATAAACAGCCTTACTTTTGTAGAAGAAATGTCATTATAAATCAATTGTTTGATAACCAAAACGTTTCTTCTATGCTCATACATTATATCATGTGACAGTAAGAAGTTTCGAACATCTGACCCTGTCCTTTCTACAATCAAACAACCATATCTACCAAGAATATGATGTAAATCTTCATCCAACCACACATTTGGTTCTCCCATACTCTCAATCAAATCTCCACCGGCAAGAAGCATTATTTTCACCCCTCGCTGCACAACCTTCCCTGTTTTCGAATCAAACATCTTAACACCTTGTCTCTTGATGTTGATCTCTTCGTTGAAATGATCCAATACTAGTGCTGTTCGCATATATTGGGTCTGGAGACTTTCCCAAGCATCAACCATAAGCCACGAACTAGTTCTTTCGCATGCTAGTTCACACATTCGTACTCGATGATGTGCAGGAGCAAGTCCTGGTTTCTTATAATGATCAGATACAGGAGAGTAGTATCCACCAATCACCTCAAATCTGGTTTGTTCACGAATAGAATCCATTGCCATCTCAAACATTCGTAAATGCAAATATGTAATAGGAGAGAAAGATCCGCAAGCCACAATAACTAACGGCAGCTTGGAAGAGTCTTGCATTACTGTTGATAATCTATGAGTGGGAAATTGGTATCCATCTATTGTTTTAGCTTGTCTTGTGACTCCGTTAGGCACTTCTTCTAAATCTGCAGCATTGATTATTCTATGGTCCGACTGCACCACTGTTTCTTGATACACCTCATTCAGAACATTTGTATTGGTAATTTGCGAGCTTTTCGTTGCACCAGAAACTACTGATGTGCTTGAATCACTCTTGCTGATTTCAGCATTGGGTTCTATCCCAATGTCAGAAATTCCACCAGTAATTTCTCCAACAGTAGCTTCTTTCCCGACGCTTACCAAAGATGAGGATGAGCTAGATGGTGATGAAGCTGGTGTAAGGGCTGAAGGAATTCTAGGAATTGAACTGTAATGGACTTTCTTATCTTCATTTTGTTGCTTATTATGACTGATGCTATTATTGAGATGATGATGATGGTGGTGGTGGTGATGGTGGTGATATTGTTTATTTCGGTATTCATCCGATTGTATAGGAGCATCAATGCCTGAGTTTGAATTCAGGTCCTCCAGCACATATGGTAGAATGGGATCTATATTTGGGATTAAGTATGAAGGTGTTGTTGGTAGATCATAATGACTGGAACTTTCTCGTTCATTCGGAGGGACATAATCTTTTGCTAGGGTAGGATCCATTGTGACCTATCTGTACTCATTCGCCTTCGGTGTGATTTCTGTTGTTAAAATCAGGTCCTGTTGTCCTTTCTGTTTCTGTTTTTGTCTTTTGTTCGTTCTTTTCTTCTACTGTCAGTTCTCCGTATTCTCTGTAACGTAGAAAAAGGTAGCGGAATTTTCTATCAGAAATCTTCAAAAGCTTCTAAACCGACTAATCTCCTAGATATCACCACCACCTTGGTATAGAATACATATAGTACAGGACGTTTCTGCTAAATCAACGGATCTCGTTAAGGCCAAACAATAAATTTCAAGCCCAACTTGAGAGAGTACTAAACTTATGATACTATTTACTTCTCTTTTTCTTTGAATTTCCAATCTCAAGGAGTTGTCAGTAACAAAGCACCTAAAACCAAATCAGTCATTCACTGCCTATACATAGAACAAGCATAACACAACTAAGCAGAAGTTATCCTTCTTAAATCACCACCGTAAATAAAGAAAGAGGACAATAAAATCACTCTTGATGATAGCTGTTCTCATTCAATTATCCAGCTTTTTTTCTCCAGCTTTTGTGTAGTAAATAAACCATTTGGGTGGCTTTTGAGTTGTTTGTACATGTGAGATTTTTAAAGTTTAAATCTCAAAGTTAAATATTACATGTAAAGAGGGGATACATGATCATGCAGAAGGGATGAAATCCTCAGGGGTACTATGTTGATCGAGCGAGAAAGAGTAGGAGAAGTGAGGAGGCATATATTATTAGAAAGAATATATTCATTAATGAGAATTTCTAATGAGTGGAATAATGGTAGTATCATTTAGTTGATCGTCTTTATTTAATAGCTAGAAATCAATGATCATTGATGGAAAAATGGATGTTGAAAGAGTTGAGATGAAACAAAAATAAGCAAGCATTACACCATTTCGCTAGTACGGCTGGTGCTTATTTGGGCAAATCAAGCAAAAAGGGATTGTAGCTGTAGCTGACAAAAGAGTGTACTATAGACAAACTAGGGTGTTCCAACGATGAGTATCGCATGGAATACACTTTTAGAATTCCGGCCGAAGTTCCGGATTATAATTAGAACTATTCGGTGCATATTTAGCTATTCGTTACTGAAAGTTGCTAGTTCCGCGTATTGAGCAAATGTTAATTGTTATCAAAGGTCAAGTGACGGATAAAACCGATTTAAGATGACGTGCTGTGCTGTGGAATACTGCAATGCGGAGAAATATCTGCACTTTTCATGCATTTATATGCATCTTTTTGGATAAAATACGTCGGTAAGATTTCTATTAAGGGAACCATTGTAGGCGAAATAATGCAGCCAGGAGGGAGTGTCGAACGAACTGAGTTGGAACTGGTCATTCGATGGATCGGGTCGGTGTTGAAATTCATGAGGAAATATCTCAAATTCTAATTTGAAATTGAGAAAATGTATAGCTAGGAAATTGGTGAAGTGCTTGTTGTCAATGGACGTTCTTACTAGTAATACAGACCGCATACAGGTTCATAACCCAATAGGTTGATTATTATACCATTTACGAGAGAATACATTAAGTTAACACGAAAGATATTATTTTATCAATAGAAAGGGCGATCTCACCAGTGCTACTTTTTTTTTTGCGTAGATGAATTCAACATTCCGATAACTTGTACATAAACATAATATGCATTAATATGTATGTAAAACCTTAATTTACATTTTTTGTATAGTAAAACTTAAATATAACGGTGCATAATTGTGCATAAATAATTCCCAAAAAGAAAATAGATGCATAATCCTACATTCAATACTAAACTTAATCACTCATTTCAAGAAAAGTAATACATTTTTTAGTTTATAGTAAGCAAACAAAACCGGTCGATAAACTGATCATAAACAATGTATCTAGATGGTTTCTGAATAGCTACTTACATAAATTAAAATTGAATACAGATTATATTATGTTTTTCAACTCAATTGATGAGAAGCACAAGCGAACCAATACCCTAGATCATGGATTTATCTACAGAATTCATAGAAAAAGTGATAGAAACATGCTTCTAGTATGCCATAAACAGGAATCAGCCAACTCAATAAAAGATAAACCTGTTCATAGAGGAAACAGAATGTTGGGCCAACATTCAGTCACCGTGAGATAGTCCAAAAAGGACCAAATGTTCACCAAAAAAGAGTCACGAGACCATAATCGTGACCCAACCCCTTGGGATTACATGCTTGATTTACACAAAGTATGGAAGGTCCAACTCCAGTATCTTTTAATCGGCGAACAGCCGAACCCTTCTTATTGACTCTATAAGGTTATTGTTAAATTTGGGGCTCGAACCTAAAACATTTCGACTACAGAACGAACGAACACTCTACCAATTGAGTTAGTTTAACTTGGGGGTTAATTATTTTATTTTACGATAAGATTATTATTAGCTTGTATTATAATTAACAGTATTCTAATAATTTTATAATTTATTACAATTATTAACATTACATCCAGATCATTTAATATTAATAGATCAGATCCTCATCAACAAAGATTCTTTGCATTTTTTGCTATACTTACATTCTTTATGATTATATTAGTTACTGGAGATAATTATTTAATATTATTTGTAGGCTGAGAAAAAATTAATTATGATCAATAAAACATTTAGAAATGAAAATCATGAAGAGGTACATAATAATAAAAGAATTAAATAATTTAATTATTTATAAATCTCTATTATCAATATATTASTTAGTGTTTTATAGGTTGAGTCGACATCGAGGTGCCAACCTTAGCTTACGATTTCAACTCTTTTGCTAAATTAGCCTGTTATGATTATTTTTTTAATCTTAGTCTTCACCGTTTTCAATCAGTCTCACAACTCCTAAAATTAAAGGCTTTGGGTAATATAACAAAAATAAGTAATTGAGAAAATATTCAGTGGACCTACACATTTCAGTGAAATTATGGAGAAAGGTATTAATCACGTGCCCCTAAAACCGAGAGATATTTCGGATTTACGCTACAAGACAAAGAAACGAAAGCCAAAAGGTGATTCTGGGGTAAACTAACTATACACTTCATACTATGTCAAAAGACTATTGGTTTAAAGTTTGTGTGAAGAAAGGGCACATCAAGTACCTATTCTTTGCTCACAAGGCTGTCCTGCCTGGCGATGTATAAACAATAAAAGACTTGGTATATATGTACGCCACGTACACTGTAATTGACCGGAAACACCMTTATTTAGCATTATAAGTCAACATGTTATGGAATTACTTTCCCTGTACACATTTATTTGTTTCAAGGGAAACAAAAGATGATTTCTACGGATTCTGATAGGATGCATAGATGTTGAAAACCGATTAGGGCTTAACTAATAAGAAAGAGCTTCAACTAAAAGTTCAATCAAGTTAAGATTAAATCAAAGCTGTTTAAATCAGCTCTAAGTGTACCTTGTTATTTTACAAAACTCTAGAATAACTCTTCATCTAAATAAGGATAGATGAATCAGATGAAACTCTTTCAGTTTGTTCAATTCTTCGATATACCAGGGCATTCTCACCTCTGGTATTTCACAGTTCTACATATAAATTTTTTGTGGCATTATTCTATCTTTTATTTTTGGAATTCTATAGCATAAATTATAAATACCTGCAGAATTATTGAGGGCGTGCACGAGATATTGAACACTAATGATCGCAATACAAAGCTTTCCTGAACAGTTAAGTGAACCACTTGTGTGCGTTTCCCTTAACCAAGCGGTAGTGAATACCTGTTCTAGTAGATCAGTACAGTGAACCACTTACTAGTGCGTTCCTCTGATAGTGTATTCGATGATATATGTATTCATCATTTGTATCAATAACAATAAGCAGAATAAAAGGAATAATCAAAAAAAAAAAGAGAAACCCCTTGTTTAAATAGAATTCCAAAAATAAAAGATAGAATAATGCCACAAAAAATTTATATGTAGAACTGTGAAATACCAGAGGTGAGAATGCCCTGGTATATCGAAGAATTGAACAAACTGAAAGAGTTTCATCTGATTCATCTATCCTTATTTAGATGAAGAGTTATTCTAGAGTTTTGTAAAATAACAAGGTACACTTAGAGCTGATTTAAACAGCTTTGATTTAATCTTAACTTGATTGAACTTTTAGTTGAAGCTCTTTCTTATTAGTTAAGCCCTAATCGGTTTTCAACATCTATGCATGCTATTAAAAATGACTTGTTGTATTGTATTACGTTTTATATATATATTACGATAGTTTCGTAYTATTCTGATTATCTACTTAATTCATATAAAACTTTGAGGCTTGTTCGGATACACAAGGTAAAAGAAACTTATATATCGGCTAAAAAAAAAGARTAAACATAAGAATTCAATTATATGCATGAGTATGTAGCATTATTAAGGTCTTTAATTTATGCATATTAGTGCATTAAGTGAATCTTTGTTATTTAAAGTTTAAATGTTGCACTGATTGTACATGAGTTATGCATAAGATTTTAATGTACACCATAACACTAGTTTACGTACGCAAAAAGATGTAGCAACTGGTGAGATCGCCAAAAAAAGTTGTAATCTAACATTTACTAGGTAATTTGACACTAATCCGTTGTCATTTCAAGAGCATTCTCAGTACTACACTTACCGAGGAATTGATTCAATCAATATGGACCAGAAATTCAGTACATGTAATTGAGACTGCAACTAATAAGTTGCTTATTGCTCCGAGGAGAAAATAAAAGTAAATAATGCGATCATCGAAGTGAAATAAATGACTGATTTGAATAGTTGGGTGATTTGTTCATCTGTACAGGATTGATATGCGCTGAATGTCAATGGATCTGGTTTCTGGAAACCAGTCGTGATGAAAAGGAAATGAGATGCAGAACTCTTGCAAAATTTTAGTCTCGGCTTAAATTAAAGGAAAGTATACGACATGTATACGACATGTAAAAGATTCGTTAGAAAATAGGGGCTATAAGACGGTAAGACGATCAATTTGTTGTTTTAATATTTTATTACTTCATTACATGAAGCCAATATGATAGGACTCACTCATGAGATGGCCGAGAACACGCCAAAATAGTATAACATTGGGTTTGATGATAGAGTTGTGGATGATAATATCAGCTAGGACTCTTCGAATACCTGTTGAGCGCAGTTGAAGTCAAGTTCATGCAGCTAATAAGTATAAAGAAGCATCTTTATGCAGGTACTGGTTCTCTCACATCAGAAGAAGACTCGATGTTCGTTCGCTTGATGAATGAAAGCTCGATCGGTGATTTATTAGAACTAATTATAACTAATTACTGGTTCTCGAAATTAGTTCCCGGAAATACTTGATAATTATTATGAATTTTGCGTCTAYTATTGGTTCAGACAGTAGAGCCTATCTATTCTCATAAATTTTCAACTGTATTTTATCATCCTAAACCCATAGTATGTTACGAAACCTTTATTGGCATTTTCTTCATCAACAGGACCGTAATCAAATGACCAGTAATCAGGCCTCGCCAACACAGGTTTAAGAAAATGAGGCTGTCTAAACGATATACATAAGAAAGGATGATCCTTCTTCAGTATTCTGTGTACTTCGTTCATATATTTGTCACAATCTTCTTTGATCTCTGGGGGTAGTTCCCATACGCTGCCACGATAGCTAAGAAAAGCATCAAGAGTAGCTTTATCAAGCGCGAYATCAATACTTTCATCTTCCAAAAATTTCATATCCATTACATCGGCTACAACCCATTTCATTTTCGTTCTTTCAGAGTTCATCTTAGCCATCTCTTCAATACATACAGCTGAGAAGTCAACGTTTACTATGTTCTGATATCCATTATCATACATATCCGCACTCAGCGTACTATTACCACAACCCAACATCAAAATCGTCTTACTYTTATCAGGGATATACTTCTGTATCCAGGGACTCAACTTCTCCCATGTGAAGAGCCAGTCAAATGTTTCATTTGACTCAGCTTTTGCATATCGTTCATTCCAGTAGTGCTGAGATCGAATCAAGTCTATTTCTTGTGCCGTCAGATCAGCCATTTTGGCGCAACACGCTAATCTCAAAATATGAGTTTTCGAAATGCATTGAAACTTTTATGCCTTTCACTTACCCCAAGTAATTCGACTAGAGTAACCCTTTTCAAGCACATTTTTATGTCTGATGAARCACTATTTAGAGCAAAAATGAATTTTTGGCGGAGAAAAATGTCAGTTGAATCCTATGAGATTATGTAATCATTTATATAGGAAATCTGACGATTATAGAAGAATATTGTGTATTATTCTCTGGTATCGTTTGATATTTGTTTCTTATCAATCTATTCTCAATACTGTAGAATATAATCTGTAATTCATCGTAYTAAATTAAAAAATAGAGAATATTGTTCAATGTAAAGTACTCGTKGTATCTCTCCATTCATTTATTCTTGCATCTTGGACACTTCAGTTGGGGCRCTTCAAGTCTCCCTGCGTGACSTTCGATCCGGTCATCTTGCTGTACAGGATCAATAAATAACAAAGGAGGAAGGTTGTTATTGATGAAGGAGCGCTATCRTTATATAAAAGAAAATAATGGAATATTAAAAGGCATGTTTCAAACCTTTGATTAACTTTTTCAGTTTTGAATCTGAAACTTCTAGGATCGATCAATAGATTTTCGCCATGAGATTTTTGGAATCATTTAAAGAAGAACTGGGAGATAGGAATTACAGGTATGTTGAAAAGAAAGAGCAAGGATCAAAAGGGTGAGAATGTGATTTGATCTGTGCGCTAAAACAGAAACAATTGAGATTTAGTTACTAACTTTCCCAGCCTTTATGGGCAATGGTATGTTGTTCTGGTATTTAGTGTTTAGAGAACTACGTTGACTGTTGCATTGCTAACGATTGAATAGGCTTGGATTGGTTTCTGTTATTCTGTGCATTGCCTTAGGTATTGCTAATATTTTCCATTTCTCAGTAGTGATTGTCTTTGCTATTATCTGCATGTAAGTTGGGCTAAGTTTGTTGTTGATGATTCTTGGTTTTTTAGCTTTATKTTTACTAACGTTATCTCCAAGTGTGCAAGGACTAGTTGTGTTGTTCGTGGAAGTACCTTTCTTACTGAAAATCTGTCCTTTTACCGAGGATTTTAAAAACTTCATTAGAGGTTTCCAACATCATTGGTTACGTTCAGGCTTTTACATGCTAAATGCTGTTATTCAATACGTTTCAATGAGTGTCCAAGTTACATCTTTATTAGCTGTGGCCATTCTATTTACAATGATCTCTGTGTGTTATGCACTAGGTGCTCTCACTCATGAAGATTTTAAACAATCTTCAACATTAGGAGGCGACAACTTAGCTCAGAATATTGTCCGAAATTAAGAAATGTGTAATAAAATTGCTCTCAAAATCATATTCAAGCTTATAGTCAATAATAATATTTATGATGAGTATACTTTGCTATCATATCTTCGCTTCTTTTCTTTTTGCTTATTTTCATATCTCAATTTCTATTTGTAACCACATTCCCCATATTACTTACTCTCTGTAAGTGTGGTCTTCAGTCTTTCTGTGGTGGTCAAWGCCACATTAACTTCCAACTATGGAAATCATGTGCATTGAACTTAAAAGCCACACTGATAATACATGATCACATAATCGTTTGTTATTTTATCACCATAACATAAGTAGTTCTCATCTGCTGAAGCTTYTATTCTGTTCATTATTATGGACCCTTAAAATTGTAAGTATAGACAGCTGATCAGCATAAAACCTGCTTCTTTTTTTTTAACTGACTAGTCTATGTTTATTGAGAATTACACGACTTAGTACAGGACGATYGACAATTCTAAATTCAAGCCCAGAGAATTGCATGCGTCATTGGGGGTGCTTTACTCAATAATCACTTGGTCTTTGAAAGAACCGAAACACTGAATTAACGCTCAATTGAGAGAACTACGGTTGTTTTTGGTAGTTAATCTGTTATATTATATGTATTTTTAGCGGCGCGTGCATTTGATTTTATCATAGCAACTGCTGTATWCTATTTTCTCTCAAGTCTTCGTTCAACATCTAACCGCATCACTTACGCTTTCTCTTTCAATCGTGTTCGAATGGTGAGACGATGATATAGTGCTAAACCAAATGGCGTCACAGCGCTCTAAAGTCTTTGAACAAACAAATTCAAACCTTTCGGGCTCTTCCMTTGATACCAATAAACCTAATCAATCAACTACTCCACCACGAAGAATTGCAAGTGTCAATGGCATCCCTGCTGGTTGGTTAGATTCTGATGATGAAGATGAGGCTTTATATTCAAAACCTAGACCTTCTTATGAAGAATCCTCTAATATTTTGACATCGGCATCTGGAAGTAATCCTATAGAAAATCTCAGGGGAACATACATTGATTTGACTGAGAATCCTAACAATAATAGTAGTCAAAACAATAGTAAGAAAAATGGCACAATAGAAGGAAGACGTAATTCTTCGGGTACTTCAGAAGGCGTTCCATTTCGATTAGATGACGGAATTGATGACGATGATGATGAATTTCATGTATTGCTTCCGTCTGGCTCGGAAGACGAAGCGGAACCCATTTCTGCAAAACCAAAGMCAAAGAAAACCAAAGCCGATATTTGGGGGGAGCTCTTCAATGTACTCGACAAACTACTACGTCCGACCGGAGTTGCATTATGAAAAATTGGACGATGATGAAAAGTTAACGGGTGTAAGCAATATTTGGGATCGTTCGAAATCTTTGAAAGAACGATATGCCGAAGGTCCGAATCGGAATAACTACGATCGACGTAGTTCCCACTGGTATCGGAACTGGAATCCGAATAGGACCTGGAATAGATCCAGAGATTATCGCAACAAAAAATGGGATGGAGCTCATTCCAGTCAGAATGAGCGCCGAGATTTTGATTCTTCTGGTAATTGGTCTCGACAAAATAAGGATTTCCGAGCCGAATATCAACAAACCCAGCGGTATAAATATCAACGGCAAAGGAGCTCTTAGCACCAACATTATCAACAAAATTACCACCATTTTCATGTTTCAGATAGATCCCTTGACTATGACCTGTATTCCCAGCTTGCTCCCGATGAACAGGTTGATCTGTTCGATGAGTTGGGAATGGCATTTGATATCCCTTTATTGGATAAAGATACGCATACAGTTAATAGGCGTAGTGATGCTGATAGTAATATAAATAGGAGCATCAATACACGTGCAGCTATAGCTACACCACAATTACGAAATTCTGATTTTAGAAGTAAACCGGGTTTGAATCAGAAGAGTTTTTCTGCAGCTGCGCCGCATGTTCAAAGTGCTGATCCGAGATTGAATCCACGTGCCCCTATTGTACCTACAAACTCAACAACAAGTACAGCCACAGGTATTAATGACAGTACAAGTTTTCTCCCTTCAAAAGCTGACTTATTACCAAATATGGAGCGTGATTTGGCAAAACATTCTCAAAAACGGGTAGCAGAGACCCAAAACAARCCTTATGTTATCGCTGACTGTAATTCGGTTAAGAAAATACGTGCTTCCGAACCAGAAGTATTCCGTTCTCGGTATACCTCTGCTACAGCACCAGCCATGCCAAGACGCAAACTTTATGTCAAGGAAAWGGAATCATCGAATCTCGAACTTGGCCGACAAATTGACACCTTATTTGGAGATGATAATGACCGAGATAGTACAACTATAAGTTTAGCGGAAGACACGTTCATTCTTCGGATTGTGGGGTTACCTCCAAAGTTCACAGAGGCCAATTTAGAGCAAATGTTTTCCTCTCTCGGTATTCCGATTGAAACACAAATGGTTAAAAATGTGGTTCTTGTTCCATACGATAAACTCAATAATTGTGTTTACAAGCTTATAGGATCGGTTGCATTTGTTGAGTTCAAAAGTCGTCGGATAGCGGAATATTTCCATGAAAAACTTGAAAAATATCACTGTGGAGAAGGGAGAAGACTAGCTGTTAAATTTGTAAGCAAAGTGGACATGCAAACATTCTCGGCAACTATTCCCCCAGAGATTATCGGAACGCGGAAACACTGGGCTCCGTTCGGAGGAGTTTACTTATRTCAACCTTATCAGAAAGATTTAGCTGCTATGATCAAAGACAGAYGGAAAGGAGGACGACGATTACCGAACCGAGAACATGACCGGCTAACGGAAGATAYGTATCTTCGGCAACAGACTCCTGAGGTATCGGAGATCCAAGTCAAATATCCTGAATCTCTGCATATGCTCAGAATCATTCATTTAACGATCGAAAACGTGTTAGCTTACGGACCTATTTTTGAGGCCATTCTCATGCGAAAGGAGCGTGATAATGAGCTATATGAATTCTTATTCAACACTGCTAATCCATTACATGTCTATTACCGTTGGAAGCTATTCTGTATAGCAAGTGGCTGGAAACAGAATCAAACAGTTGTTGATCCTGCTGCAATTGATCTTTCTACTACTACTCCAACCAATAATATCACTACCGCTTCTTCTCATAACAATTCAGATCTAGAAAATCTCGAAAGATATGTTCAAGAACAAATCGCTGGTTTGGACCGTTGGCCAAGCATTGAATTGTCAAATGACTCGCTAGCAGCTGATGYTTATAAAAGATATTATAAAGCATTTTCTAAAAGTGAAAGGAAAAGTAAATTTCCAGCCGGGACAATAATTTTTAGAAGGAAACTTTGCGATATGGTGTTTATTGGTCCAAAATCGCCTACATCTATATGATAGAAGAATTAGCGGAAGAGAATCATCAACTTGAATTACAAGAAACCCCGAAATCGCGTGAAGAGGAAACAGCCAAACTTGATAGCTTATATGCATCAAGCAAAGCAACAGGTTTTTCTAATATTCCATATTCTCAACAGAAGATTAATTATATGCCATTAAGAAGAAGCAACCTGAATTATCTTGCTACGTATTCTGAGGTACACTTGAGATTATTATTGCAGAATTTAGARTTGAGAAGAGTTGATATCGCAAGAGTGATGGGATTTGCGATAAGTAAATGTTATGCTGGGAAAGAGATTATTGATAATATATGTAATAGTATTGAAAGTGTTTACTATGGAGGACTTGAAAATCAGGAAAACGATGAGAATAGTGATGGCAATAGTAGCATTAATAGCAATAGCAGCATCAGCAATAATAATGATGGTAAGAAATATAATTCGAGAAAGAAATATAAATCAAAGAATGACTCAAGAAATTCATCACCCAGTGCCAATAATGAAATGCTTTCTCCTGCGAAATTATCAAAACTAATACTATCAAGACTTTATGTTCTTAATSATATTATTTTCAATCTAGCATGTGATAAGGAAACAAAGAAATATATCGAAGGCGATCCCGTGAATTATATCAAAGCCTTACGAGCAAGATTGCCATTTACATTTCTACAATTGTTTCACTTCAAAACRTGGCTGAACACTGCAGATGAAAGAAACTGGTCATTGTTTGTTCAGTCAGTTTCTAAATTAATTGATTGTTGGTTAAGAAATGATGTGTTTACATCTACAGATTTATTGCGTGGCAGTGAAATAACTGGAGATAGTGGAACAAGTACTGGTTGTAGCGTTGAATTGTTAAGATCGTTGTTTCATAGAGGTGAAGTTATGTTACAAGGAATTGTTGATGTAACCGGGAAGAATAATGCGAAAGTTGTTTGGTTGGATCATGAGGCAACTGAAAAAGAAGATAGTATTGAAAAAGAATCATTTGGAGACCACGAGGAGGTTCAACAGGAGGTAACTTAACCAAAAAGAACACCTGCTGAAATGGATAGAATGGAACCACGATATAAACAGCAATCACAGGATATGGGTAAAAATATTATTGACAAWGATCGTGGGCATGGAAATATTAATGTCAATGGTGCAATAAAATTGAGTGATGATGGTGATGAAAGAATAAAGGATGCTGTAAAAACCATTAGAGAGAGAAATACCAATATGAGACCTACGGTTAGTAGTGATGATAGGACAAGAAGCAACAGCGCTGACAAGAAGAATCGCAATAGTAATAACGCTGGAGATGATGAGATTGAGATCATTAATGATGTTATTACCTTTGATTGATGGAACCAGCTGTTGATCGTGTATTGATGACTTACTAATTGCTGCTGTCACTAGTATTGATACTTCTGTTATTTGTTGTTTATCTTAATTAGCTCTAAGATACGCAGTAGTGAAGTCTATATACAAAAAGCCTTATTAGTTAATTTATTTGCCAATATATTCAGACTAGAATAATGAAAATAAGAACAAGAACAAGAACAACTGATGATTATATCTGCTTGATTGTGATTCATTTCCTTCCCACTAAATATCTGATAGATTCTGTTTACCTATACCTTCGAGATCATAAACATAAATATATGATCTCCTGTAAGCAATCTAAAAAGAGGAAATCTCTCATCTTTCTCTATCTTTTTATATTTCTTATGAATTATTCTTTTATCTGCTCATCTTCAATCAGTCCTACTTCGAATAATCAAGAATCTMCGAGAATTCGACGTGAAAGTTTTCCCTAAGGTGGCTTTTCTGTTAATAAACTATTGAGTTCTGCGTGGAAAACAAGTCCTATGGAACTTTTAAGGTGGTGAGTTTATCGGAGATCAAAAATGGACAAAAATGGACAAAAATGGCCAATTATTTGGGACATTAAAGAAGTAAACTTGAAAGAGGAATATGATGATGAAGCATAAAACGAAAGAAAGAAAGAAAGAAAGAAAGAAAGAAAGGGAGTCAATAGCGCAAATTATAAAGAACGAAACATCAGCCAACAGCTCACTGATGATAGAGTTTCTTTTACTAGTCTAGTTAAAGGAATTTTATTAATCTAGGTATTTCTCTTATATTTTCAACCGTCTATTAACAGTTGTTTTGTAAGAAGAGTGAAGAAAAAAATAGAAAAATGTACTACTACATCTACAATAAATAAGACAGTTGTCCAATATATATATTTTCAACCAGTAGTTCGAATAGAGAACGAGAACACGATCTCGTTTGATTATTATCATCTTCTCTATTCAGATATTTAACTTGATTGTTCTAATATTCTTACTATAATAGAACAATCTTAAAACTATTAACTTCAAACTTCTCCATTTTTTTTTTCCTGCCTCAAAATACATCGAAAACTCCTTTTAGACCGAGTTGTTATCGTGTACTCTTATGGTCTGGCCTTTCTTAATCTTTTATTTCTAGCTTTTATATCGACGTTTGTGTTCCTCTCTAATCAATCCTCTTCATATGGCTTCTAGAGTGCTACTCCTTCTATTACTTATATGACAGTTCATTTGTTATCGATCAGTTGGCATTTTAGTTAAAAAATTAAAGAAAGAGTCGTGAACCCAAGAAAACAGATTGATGAAAAAAATGTGAGACATGCAATTATTAAATATAATGGGTAGTTAGTAATAAATGAAGGGTAACATTTCTGGTAGTTTCTGGGTATTTCGATGATGATGCAGTGGATTGGAAATAATGGTTTAACCTAAGCACCGAATATTCAGGTTCTCGTTCTTAATTATGTTGCACTATCGTTGTCGGGTCAATTGGTTTACGTACCGACTTAATCAACAAATTACATCTAATTGTCATTGTTGTTATTATTAGTGTTACTATCATACTAACACAGAATAAATATTGTAAGTATACTCTAATTAATTCGATATATAGTTTATATTTTACATTCAATACTACTGTGGTTACTATTAACCGACTTCCTTTCACCTTCATCATCTTTTTTTTTTGTATTGTATACTGTTGTTTTCATCTCCATATTATCTATCTTACCTTATCTCTCTCTTTTCTCTAGTTTCACTTCCTTTTATTCCTTCCTAAATGACTATTTTTCATATGACTCTTAAGATTATCTTGACGAGTAAACCTTTTATTACAACTAGGGAAGATGCATACAAAAGGTTTATCATCAGTATGGCAAGTCATATGTCTTCTAACATGTTCTAATCTGAAAAATCGTTTCCCACATAAATGACATGAATGAATTCTTGCCGATTCTGGTTTAGGATTTCCTGATGGTTTCCTCCTTGGAGCAGATTTTCTTGTTAATGCTTCAACGTCAATTGATAATCTTGCTAGTTCCTGCTTCGTTCTTTCGTCAATAATTACTTCAGGTTCTTTTGAAGTATTAGAATTGATGGTACGAGAATTCATTATATGATGAGAAGATTGAGAAGTATCCAGATGAAGTATCATGTTTTCATGCAACGGTGGAGGATTGTTGATGAAATCATTATCAAGTGAATTCATTGAATTGTTCGATAAATAACTTTGTTGAGACCGTTGCTGCCAACGTGTTTGTCGGGGTAATGATGCTCTCAACCCAGGATTCTCGTTAGAATTTGGGTCATGTATTGATATGGTGTCGCGTTGTAATTGTTGTTCTGGTAAAGATAATAGACGTTGTCTTGGTTTATTGGTATAAGAGGAAGAGTTATAAGAATGTTGTTGTAGATAAGACTGTCGATGTGATTGGGATATCTCTTTATCAAAAGAAGTTAGATTTCTTTGAGACTTAGAATATGTATCTGCCAGGTTCTCATAAAATGGATACTCATTAATAATTTGATTCATATGAACTTCATCGTGGGAATTCTTTAACGAAGGTTGATTCAAAAGGTCAATTGATAAGACGGATGTAGCCGGCTGTGGTGGCTGTTGTGGTTGTGGTTGATACTTTATGCTATCGTTTATATCAATGGAACAGTGTTTCGATGACGCTGTTGTTGAAGATGTGTTTACTATTTGATTGCTGTATAAATCACCACTTACCTGTTTATGTTTAAGAAGTAATGCAGAATTCACAGTGCTATGATGCTCAAACGTTGGATCGACATCGAATGGTAGAATGTGATTATTTGTTGAAGAAGATTTCCCATTGAAACTTGCTGCTGTTGGTGTAGCTGCTGTTGTATAAGATGGGTCATTAATCATAGGATTTAGTATTGTGTGAGAGACTGAAGTTGAACCTAAGCCTGATGGTAGAGTAGAAGAATCTTGGTCGATAGAATCAAATGGGAGGAATAGGGATGATGATGATGATGATGACGGATTATTTGATTGGCCTATGTGAGAACTACGATTGTTGTTATTACCATAAAGAATATCTCGATAATCATCTGAGTAATAAGATGAGGAAGATTCTGCTGTTGTGGATTGATTAGGATATAGAACTGAATAGGAGCCTGGCTTGCTACCATTATTATTGTTATCTGTGATTTGGCTCTGACCGGCCATTAGGGAGTAATAATTATTCGTGCGGTTGGATTGTTTCGACATTGGGTTCTGTTGTAATGACAGCTCCATGGCCTCTTAGAATGAAATCCAATACTATTAATGTATTGTCAGGGGTAAACAAAACTAGTTCTTTTTCTTAATTTCCTGGTTTGAGAAAAGAGAGATAGCGAAGAATCTGTTGCTACTATGCATCACTAATCGGAATAGTCGTCTTTTGAAAGAAAGATAAGCTGGTAATCCTGTTTGAATTCAAGAACCGCGAAATATCTTGTAAGGCGATACTTTCATTAAACGATTTGTAAAGAATTGACCTTCGCCAATGGTACATCAAACTCTCAAAAATGCTGTAGATTCAACAAAGTTGATAAATGCATTCGATCAACTCCAATCCATGTCAATGCCGTTTTTTATTTCTTTCATTCCCAGCAATAATGAGAACAAAAATTAGAGGGTTTGTGAAAAGTGGTTAAAGGGAAAAGGAATAAAATGAATGTAGCAAAAATAGCAAGGATGGAGAAAAAAAGTCGGGAAGTGTGTAATAAAATCAACAAGAAAAGAGAATCTAACCTGTCAGGTTCCTCATGGCCAAAAATCAAAACAGGTTAAACTTCCAACCTGTGAGTCTGTCAATYTAACCTAGTCTTATAAAACAATAACACAACAGAGAATTGATGCTATATTTGTTCGTTAATGTTGTTTGGTTATATTATTTACTCACCTTAGTATAGAAATTGTAAAGCAAAAGAGAAATCAGGAATAGACAAAAAAGTTAATTTTGAGGAATAATGAGAAAAATATGACAATAAAGTTGGAGTAGTAGTGTTTAAAGTTATGATGGAGGAGTTTTCTATTAGTAACACTATCAATCAAGCCTTTCAGAAATAGTTCCTAATATCAAACTGAAAACATATTCATCCGAGAATAAACCAGATTTGCAAGTATTATTTTCTTTATACTCACCAGCCCTATCTGAATTTGAAAATCCCTAATTTACTGCAATTTTTTGGCTGCCACTACCTCCAAGCTTTTCTGTCTTTAACCAATTCTCAACAATGATGTAAATGGCTGAAGTATGAAAGCACAACCACATTCGTATTCTGTGGAACAACAGACATCCTCAATAATGAATCTGTCAATTATTTCACGATTTGATTATAGTTTCATTTCTATCTATGTCTTCATGAATTAAATTCGTGAAGACATAAATAGCAGTACATACTATAAAGTAAGTGATCAATTCAAAGGCCRAACAACTACCACTAATAAAAGATTGATGAGTGGAAGGTATTAGCAATTGAGTTAGAACGAGCTTCAGTTCTCCTTCTTGTTATTAACTATAAATTCAAAGTACAAATGAGGAAAGGATTATAGTTTCTCCATTTCAAGAAGATAAGCAAAGGAAATGTAATTTCTTCATTAAGTAATTGTGATATCCCATACTTTCTGACCATAGATGATGAAAAACTTAGTTGCTTCTTTGTTCAATAAAACAAACAGCACATGATAAATTTCAATGGCTGTGATTAGCACTACAATTTTCTACAGCTGCCATTACTTCCGAATTGAACTTATAATGTACGACCTTCTTATTATCCATTTTTTATTTCGGTATATATTTTGTCCCAAAATTTGAGGATTCAGAGAATTAGCAATCCTTTTAAGACTTTAGGTGTACTGCGGTAAGAGAAGTCTCTTGCAATCTGGGAGGTAGTTGGAGTAAGCCAGAGACTGAAATCAAGCAATAATTTGAAATAGAGACTTATCGGTTGTCTAGATGCAATAGCATGCCCAATGGCAAAAAGGGATGTTGATTTTGTAAAGCTATGGGTTTCTCATCTTCTTGTGTTTCGCTAATGTGAATTATTCAGAGCCTATTAAGAGCATTAACAACTAAAATTCTACAAACCAAATCCTACAGTTATTCGACGATTTTAATCTAGATACAAGTATAACTTCAATTGAATCAACCAGAAATCTAGAAAGCATGTATACTAATTAAGTCACTAAGTAACTAAATAAATAAATAACATAACTGAACATAAGAACATGACACGGAGGATTATTTCATAACTTGCTGCGATTTGTAATAACAAATCTAAACAAAGCAATCAAATCGAACCATTGAAATTAAGGGTTGCTCTTAACGAAATCAACACCCTTGGCAATATTCTTCTTCAAGGTTTCCTTAGCAGTAGCAATCAATTTATCTTCGTAATCGCTAGTTTCACCAAGGTCATGAACCTTAGAAACACCTTCAGGTCCTAAAGTGACCTTAGAAGAGAAGAACTCAACACCTTCGGACTTGAATAAAGGAGAGTCAATGTAAGTAGGTTCAATGACATCCTTTTCACCCTTCAAACCGGATAAAACGGCATTGGCAAATCTAGCACCAGCTTGTGCCATAGATAAAGTGGCAGATCCAGCACCATCTTTAGCTTGGACAACTTCATCACCACCGAATTGGATTCTGTGGGTCAACTTATCCAAGGTCTCACCAGAAATATCCTTGTGCTTAGATTGAGAAATTAAAGGAACGATGGTAACACCAGAGTGACCACCAACAACAGTGACAGGTTCTTGAGTAGGGTCGGTTCCCTTAATTTCAGAGATAAATCTTGAAGCTCTCAAAACATCAAGAGTGGTGACACCAAAAAGCTTCTTCGGGTTGTAAACTCCCTTGGACTTGAAAACTTCAGCAACAATAGGAACTGTTGAGTTGACAGGGTTTGAGATGATCAAAACGGCAGCCTTAGGAGCGTAGTCAGCAACWGCTTTAGCCAAATCACGGACAATTGAGGCATTTGTGTTGAACAAATCGTCTCTGGTCATACCTGGCTTTCTAGGAACACCAGCAGGGATCAAAACAACATCTGTTCCATCTAAAGCGTTCTTTAATCCTTCGTTATCTGGTAAGAATCCCTTAACAGTTGAGTGAGTTGGGATATGTGAAACATCGGCGGCAACACCAGGAGCTCCTCTCAAATCGTAAAGAGAGAGTTCAGTAACCTTAGGGTTCAATTTCAATAACAAGGACAATGGTTGACCAATACCACCGTTAGCACCAAGAACTGTAACCTTTGACAAGCTCTTTGATGAAGCAGAGAATGATCTAGCTTGGATCTTTTGGAAACCGAAACGGAAAGACATTTTGTTCAATTGTACAATTGTTTGATTGTTAGTTATGGTACTATATATTACTAAAACTAGTAGTAAGCAATTATGCTATAATTCAAAGTGCAAAAAGGATAATATAATGAAATACAGCGAAGAAGCTATTAAATAAATGACAAAGACAAGGAGAAAGAAAGTGTGAAAACTGAAGAAACTGATAGGAATTGAATGGTTGGACGTTGAATGTTAGCGATTTAAATTAGGTTCTTCCAACGTTTTCCGTGACGTCTGAGGGATTGGTAGGACATTGAGGTTAAATTGTCAGACATGTGACAGACAGACGGAGATGTGATGGGGTACTATGTGAGTATTGGGTTAAACCGGAAGCAAAACTTGTGATAATTTTATTTAGTTTGATTTGAGATATTTAATTGACGAGGACACCTTACAATGTATTAGAAAAATTATTAATACGTGCTTTAAATAGTATTTATTATTTATGATTTTAAAACTGCTAGAGCTCCAAGCTGCTACTTTTTTTTTATCTATTGGGGTACGAGATGAAGTAATAAATGAGTTTTAGGTCATGACAAGATCATATCATTTGCATTCATGTCTTAATTGAATTGTTTCAATTAGGGGTAAATGTCCAAATTGTCTTGGTTTCGATGCACTAATATGCAGCCATTTGCTCAAATTAGTGTGGGAACAACTATGTGTCTTTTGCATGACAAATTATGAGATTTTTACCTGGAAGGTAACCCCAGATCTTTATAGATTTGCCGAGAGTCCGGTATAGGATTCGGGGAGAAGGAAGATAGTCATTGAGGTATAAAAACTAAGGATATAATAAGGACAAATCAATTATTTAAAAACCTGTGAGATTGCAAATAATGTATTTGTAGATGATGGTTGCGAGTTGTTTTCTTTGACTTTCCTTAGCCTTTGTAAATGACAGAAGGCAGAAGCTTTCTAAGAATGGCTGATGAGACTTTTCACAAGAAGAAATGTTTTTTCTAATGTGCCATGGCACATTAGCATGTTAGAATTTAACGGTTTTCCTGAACTAAAAACAGTATAACCCATACTTTAACGCATACCATTAGTATACGAATTTTCTCGAGAATTCACTATTTCCAAGGGATACTTAGTGTTTCTCAATTCACTCAAATTATGAGATGTATTTTTAATAGCCGAAATCGGTCCGAGTCCCTTCGCGCGATACATATATCAGGGAGATTCTTGATTATGAAAAATAATCAACCCCTGAATTAAGACGTAAGCTTTACATCAAATATCTGTTGATGATACAAATAGTATAATGCAGTACATAGAAGGAATTTTATTAAAAAGATTGGATGCCAATTATTCGAAGAAATTCTCAACACTACTTCCCAAATACAAGCTCAACTGTTTCTTAGTACAAGGTACAAGTTTGCATTTGACGTAAGTTTCACCCGACCGTTCATAAGCTTGAAATCTATGACAACCGCCAAAACCAAAGTAATAAACCTTTCCTTGATCTTTCAAATACAAAACATCAATTGGAGGTAGTCCTGTATCGATATGAGACATTTCTGTTGTATTATCAGAATATGAGACTGGTTCAGTTTTACTATTCTGCCTTGAATTATTGATTGTACCTATCATAGTATCTATTTTGCATGAATCAAGCACAGGAGGAATTGGTCTTTTGATTTCCGCTAACGGAATCCAATGAATTCTGTTCAATGACCCTGTTTGAATTGACATTTTGATTCTGAGTTTCTCTTATCTTTTCCTTGCCGTTCCCTTTTTCGAGTTTATTCCAGTTGATTGTTGCGATGGATAGATGAAGCCTAAGCCAGCTCAAACGTACGAGTTGAGTTGTGTTGTTGGTTCCGTCTATTYGCTAACACTATCTCTGAAATCAGGGTGAAACCAGCAAACTTCCAATTGAATCTAGTCAACAGACTACTGAGTTTACCCTCATATTTACCGTTATCCATAATGTCTTTATATATTCATTTTTATGATCTACAAGTTATTTCGAAATTCTTCTGTGACATAATTTGATCGTCATCCATCATTCATTATGTCCCATCCCATCCCCTTACTAAGCAGTTGCTTAGAAACCCAATGAGGACCTAGACTGCGATCATTTTATATCGTCTGTTATGAGACAGGGGAGGGAAGAAATGAAATGAAAATAAACTTAAAAAAATAAATAAAAAATAAAAAATACATAAAACATACATAAAAAAAGAGGAGGTACAATTGTCATCATCAATCATTGAGCTTCCGCCTATCAGAGTCTTGTTAGTAACAAGGATGATTTGACTTAACTATTGTTAATAGTAGTATTTTGAGATTATTCTGGTATGATTATTGAATGGACATATAGATAGAACTGATGTCATGTTCGTGGAGAAGGTGAATAACCAATATATTCTATTTTCGACCGACATTTTATCAGGTCAAGCTACAGTTGCCTTAAATTGTGAACCACTTAGAGAATGATCACTAGGATTATTATCTAATTTTACTTTGCGCAGAACGTGGCTGTGTTCATTCATCAATGGTCCTGACTTTTGTTCTTTTCGCTATGTGTGGAATCAATAAGCCTGAGATGGACGCATCATACCAATTCCTTTCTTATTTTTTAGAGSTAGAGCATTTGAAGTGAATAGTGCAATCTGAATTTCAAGCCTTTGAACAAATCTATATCACTGGCGTTTAGACTATTATCGGACCAGAAAATCAGGCATTTGTACACTTTCTGAAGAAAGAAAATGACCATAGATTCTCCAACAAAAGTGTCTCAGTTGATTGGGATAACTTTTCGCTAATTGTGCCAACCCCATAATAAAGCATTATCAGATGTAGTATAGATAACGAATGGTATCGTCACTACCTGTTAGTTGAAGAGGATTTCAGTAATACCTGAAAGAAATTGAATTTTCTATCCAGATTAAATCTTCAACTCCGCAAAACAACAAATGTGTGATAAGTAGACAAGCTTTATTGATAATTTATCAATATATAGCACTATAGCTATTCTATTTAATGACATTTACAGTACTTTACCTGTCAGAGACAAATGAGAAAATCGACTGTTTGAGGTTCAAAACAAGCGTTGTCGATAAAACATTAAAAGCGATCATGAAACTTCTATTCAGTGGCATTTACTATATTTCTATATTGAGTACATTCATACAAGAACTATTTGGTATTACCGATCAAACTTATAATTCATATGGATTCCATAATAAGCTTCGAAGTAGCTATCGTCTATTCTATTTTGTCCACTATGCTTTATATTATTCTTTCATTTCACTGAACGATAAAATTATCAACCCTACCGACCCTACTACACATATTCATACATCATCATAGCAATGAATTCTACTACTCTCTTATTTATCGACTTTCACTACAACTCTGCTATAAAATTTAATAGAACATAAAAATATACAAATTCATTAGAACAAAAATAATCCCATTATATAATACAAGATATAAACAATCAAACAACCATTCAAACAACCAATCAAAAACAAAAAAAAAAAAATTAGACAAATTTTCCTAGCCCTAATAGGCTTTCCCCTTTTTCCTCTTTGCAATGCAGCACAGTTCAATAATGCAAATTAATAATAGCCAAAACAAATACAACAATAAGAAAATAAGAAGATAATAACGCTTTAGTAAACCTTGAACGATACAGACCCAATTTATTACAATCAAATGCCAGAAAAGAATCAATTGGGTCGATTCATTTCATTTCTTTCTGCCTCCATTTTGTTATTGATCAGAGTTCATATCTTCAGTTCAATCTCGCGAAGATCGTCATTCAATCTTTCCATTTCAGCTTTTTCCATCGCTGCCAATAGCATATCACCAAAGTTAACTTGAGAATCGAAAGTTATTCTTTGACTTTCAGAATACGTTGGTGTAGTAGTACCAGCTCTTGTACTATCACCAAGTTGCAGATTCATGCTCATGTTCATATTCATATTTATATACACTAGACTATCATTGCTAGAACTGAGTGAGCGGTCACCCAAGTTATGATGTATTAGACATTCAACAGCAGTCATTCCGATGTTTGAGCTTGTTCGATATTGATGATGCTAATTATTTCTTCTTCTTTTACCTTGAATGTAAGATAGATCACTATTATGCAGTAAATCTGAATCTAATACTTATGTTCCATGCTTTTTGGACTTCTCAATGATTATCCTTCATTCTCTCATTCCCATCCCCATGTTCCCCATATTTTACAGAACTAAAAGAAATACCGTAATCTGGGGATCGGTTTCCTTTTATTCTAAATTATTAAACTATTAGATTACCGTTATAGTTATCTTCCTTTAGTGCTCAACTTATATCCGGTTCCGAGTGGCTTCCTTTCCTTTAATGGTTTTGGAAAGCGATGGGAAACTTAGTCGCCCCACGAATGAAGCTAAGATCCCTACAAAATATCTCAAAAAGGATGAATACCCGGGTAAGGCTAATATGTTTAATTTAAATTTGGGCAAGTTTCCGAAAGAGAAAATGTACAAAAGGATCTGTATGATCAATAATTAATCCGAGTCCCAACTTTATCACGCATAGTAGTTGTAAAACCATCATTTTGGAATAACCCGTAGGGTCTGAAACCCCACGGTAAAAGTTCGGACGATATCTACTGAGGAAATAGTCAAACCAAAAGAGTAAATGTTACGTACATGTAATTAGTATTTAAACCCGATCTCACTTTCCCTTTCCCAAGTTTTTTGGGAATCTTCTTATCCGTATCCCCGCTGTTACATCTCCACATTTCAATCTGAATTTTTCAATGTCGCTTAGCAATCTTTATCATTCCTTTACTGTGATTAAAAAAGTTTTCATTTGCATTGCTCTTAATCATCAGATTATTTATAGTTTAGAAAGGATTTATTAAGCCAATATATAACTTAGTGAAATAGAAAGTAGTCGAGCGTAGAAAGAAAAGTGGCCATACCGTTGCGAACTTTCACGTGAAAGTTCCAATCTAAGACGTCTCTAAGGTCTCCTTATGRTTCATCCTTGGAATAAGGTTAAGATCCTAAATATTCTGGAACGTTGACTACGCTAAATTGGTTGTAGCTTCTAGCTACACATTACGTCAAAGCACGAAAAGAAGTGATTGAGATAGCAAATATGTGATGCGTAAGAACAACCTATTCGAAAATGTATTTTAAAACGATGTAGAAAGATGCATTGCATTGTATTGTATATAGTCTTACGTTTGAAAAAAGCAAGGGAAGTGAAGGAATACAGTAGCCCTTCATACTATCAGGCGTCTCAGTTTTCAATCACACCCGCATAGTTAGACTGACTTAGTTAAACCTTTTTGTATTGTGTTTCAGAGAACTTAAGAACTGGGGCATCAAATTGATTTCGCAATAGTTTGAAAATAACGCTATGTTCAATTCGACGGATCAATTCGTTGATCTGAAATCGAAAGTAGAACGGCAGTTGGTATCTTATCGTAGTATCCCATTCTGAATATAAATCTTTAAGTATAAGAAATTAGGAAAAATATGCATTCAGTTTTTTAATGCAAGTTTAAATCATAAATCACGTATCTCGTATGTGATGAGTAAATATTATACAAAGGATCTCTTCGATTGGAACCCAGTATTCAATTAAGAGAGTTCAAACAGTTATAACTTTTTGGGGTAACAGGAGCTTTGGCACTCCATTGATTGATTGATGATATGCTAGGAATCACTGAGCGGGAAGCTGAACCTATTGAAAGTGAAACTGGAGGGCTTAATTCAGAGTTGAAACTTGAGCTTGATGTTGCGGAATCGTGTCGTATTTCCAAACCTATGTGTGTCGATTCATTTTTTGATAGTAAAGGAGCTTGAGATGTTTCTCGAGAGTTCTTTCTAAATGTCTTGTGATAAACRGTAGATGATTCTAAGTATGCTTCCGATGTCCTCCTGGAGGACAGTGTCTGAGTTTGATTAGTTGCAATTGAATACTTTCTCAAATTCAACGCCGGTAGAGATTGAAGTTTGTCGAATGCTGTTGATTTGGGAGATGCGTTTTCTGACTTTGGATGCAGTGATATACTTGATGATGATGCATGATGTGTATGCTGATGAATGGTGCAATAACCTGGATTGGGATATCTGTATGCTGAACTGGCGAACGTATTTTGAAATGAGTATGACTTGAAATTGGGCACTGAAGATGAATCTCCTAAATATGGCAYTGTTGGACTTAACAAAGGAATTGGAAATGATTTTGTTTCTGACATGTTCACTTTAGATATTCGCGAGTCCATATAAATATCTTCATCTTCGAAATCATACACTCCCGAAGTCCTTTCCAGATCTGAATCTCTATCAAGTAAYGTAAACTGCATTTCAGATAACGAGAATATGGAGTCTCTCATTGAGTCAAGCTCTCTATCTTGGGCAGAACAATCATCAGAGCAGTATAATGTGATGTCAAATGCTTTGYCTTGTTTTAGTTGTTCGATATCTTTTTTGGTATTCAATATCTCCAGTTGTTTATCACAGACTATACAGTATGATAAGAACGGTAGATCGTGATCAACGTTCTGCGTCATTTTGATTTGGACACGAAAATTCAGGCTTTTTTGCTGGTTTGTAAGAATTTATGATCACCACTTTGGTAGAATGATATCAACGTCAAACGGGGGTTTCAAGTATGAGTGAAAATCGTAAGTACTGTATGTTCGATGAGAATGAGTTTGACTCGAAAATCCCATAAAAAGTGACTGATTCTCACGAGCGATATTCAACTAATGAATAAATCTTCAGTCATTAGGGTTCTTTCTGAAGAAATCTTTGAAAGAATAACCATGATAGGACAATGATGAATGGTATTGTTTGATGATCAGTCAAATTTTCACTTCTGCAGGCTGAGATAAAGTTTGTATCAATAGGGACTAAAACTAGTTCGTTATCATGTCACATATGTTGGTGACATAAGATTGTCAGGACAATGTTCCTGACTGCTGAAAGTTGGTTGGTAATTGATTTATTGGCATTTTTCTTGAATACAAAGGATACCTATCAATGAAAGTTAATATAATATCATTTAGTTCGAGTACAGAAGGCTACTGAATCACCAATATCATTTAAAGAAAATTTACAACACTTACATATTATATATTAGATACCTTTGACTCACTGAGAATATCTTCTCTAGAGATGACATGTCAGCGAACAAATCTTTTCACTATGACTAAGACCAAAACTACAGATGACATTTCCAATACTGTTCATTATTTGCAATAATCTGCCAGAAGTTGAGAACACCTCATTGAGCTTGTTGACTCATTGACTTTTTGTACAAAATTGACCCTTTTCAACATCAACCTCAAAAAACTTCTCATCTACAGTAAAAATTTTCACATCGTGCCTGTCTCCGAGATACATTCATTCAAGATGAATCTTATTTCACATTTTATCTTGTATCAAAGATAAATAGAAACCTTARGACTTCCTAGATGAGATACCTGACATTTTGAGAAAACTTCTTTAAGCTGTCCTAATAAGGTTAACGTTTTGAATTGAGTTTGATAGTTCAGGAAGATAAAAGTTATAACTTAGCGATAATTTTTATACTCTATCCAAAACGATGATAACTGAATAATATATGATGAGTTGTGAAACAGAAAGCCTCCTTGACGATAAACCTATTCATATATAGTTATTATAGTAAGCAGGTTATCAAATAACATACTATATGGGAAATACACAAGGAAAGTGCTGTTAACAATACTTTTCACATGGTTAATGACTTAGTTTACTTGGTATTATAAAAGGTCATTGTGAGGACATGAATATAATTAAACCACCAATCCAACCATAAATAACCAATATAAGCTAAAGCTTTATAGAGAAGAAAAATTATTCTCTGAAGTTCGAGAATCCTTTTAGCTTTGAAAAGATTCTCCACTTCTATTCTTGAAATCAGGGATGTTTGTTGCTTGGCTTGCTTTGTTTTCTCGGATCAGTCATATCTTCAGACTGAGCTTGCCTCGCGCTTTCTTCTATTTTAGCTCTTCTTACCAAATAATAAGTAATAAATTATAAATTCTTACGTCCTTTTCTTCCCATTTAATAATAACCATCGTTATTGTATTTGATTTGTTCTCAAGAACAGTCATCGGACTAAGTAATCTTTCTTAAATCCATAATAAAATTTTCGTTTAATAGAGTTTGAAACTAGATATGTAAACAAACTTACGTCCTCGAAACTTTCTTTTCGGCTATTCTGTCGCTCGACGATTTTGGTATTGATTAAGTATTCAATTCATTAGAATCATGGAGAAGCATTCAACTAACTAATGTTTGAATTATCTCAATCAATCAATTGATTATGAGCCGAAGCACGTATCTCCATGTAGTATACTTAGTAGTTGCAGAAGCATCCCGGGATTTGGTTAATTATCTATCAACAAGTACTCTACTGGAAGAACAATTTTTCTAAGTAAAACCAAATATAGAAATAATAATATCAATGGGAAATGGGAACCGAGACATGAACAAAGGTTACGTTATTTACACTGAAATGTGACTCATCCACTAGCTGATGCTTCTCGGAGATTTCCAGGTTCGAAAAATGTATACCTAAGATAAGCATTGAGAACAATAGGAGAGATTTAGCAATTATCTGGTAGAGTAATTGTAATATATATTGAGGTGATAAATTGTTTTTAAATTGTTTTGGTGATCGAAGAATACGTTATCATTTGTTCACTCTTATCTAATATCCAACATCTGGTATCTAAAATATTCATAATTCATAGCCCATCTTTWTCAATAATTCGACTTACATTCCYCACCCCCAATACTATCTAACAAACTTCTAGCTTCTTATCACAAATCTTTCAAAAAGTCCTCCTTACCACTAATTGTCCGCCCGTTATTTTAATTCATGCTCCAGCTGATCATCTGGCTTAATATGAAACATTATTCCAAGTGGTGAACTGAAAGCAGATTATCAAGTTCTGTTCAGCACTTCGTTATCTCGAGGCTCAATGACCAGTGCCCTAAGTTAGATAACTGTAAAGTTGCTTCATGGTTTACAAACAGCATGGGAAAACTAGATTTTAAGAAATCGTTATCAGAAACAGCTGAAAACATACTAAAGAACATGTCATAAGTCTACTAATAAGTAACATCAAGTCCGATGTCAAAAATTAATATATAGCATACTTATTACCATTTAAAGTCAACGATAAATCATGGTTATCACACATTTAGTGTTTTCAGTTCTGTTCTACTTCATTTATTTATCTTCAGTTTCATATCCATTAGGGTTGTTTGTTGTCCAATTCCATAAATCCTTACAAGCCTCTTCAATTGAACACTCAACAGCCCAATCAAGTTCTTTGCGAGCTCTATCGGGTTGAGCAGTCAAATTAAGAACGTCTCCCTCCCTCCTAGCAACAATTTCAATAGGTAACTTCTTTCCAACAGCTTTACAAAATGCATCATACATTTCAATTACAGTAGTTCCATTACCACTACCAAGATTCCATTCTCTACAGATCCCACCTTCAGTCTTTGACAATTTTTTTAAAGCAGCCAAATGTCCTTTCGCTAAATCAACGACATGGATATAATCTCTGATAGGAGTTCCATCTTTTGAATCATAATCATTGCCAAAGACAAATAATTTTTCCCTCCTTCCAATTGCAACTTGAGCTAGGAATGGAAGTAAGTTATTAGGTATCCCCTGAGGGTCTTCTCCAATTAAACCAGAAGGATGGGCTCCAATTGGATTGAAGTAACGTAAAATAGCAATCTTCCAACTGCTATTAGCTTTGAACACGTCAGTCAAAATTCTTTCAGTGAAGTATTTGGTAGCACCATAGGGCGAGGTTGGACCAGTAGGACAATGCTCAGGAATTGGAATCATATTCTCATATTTAGTAGCATCACCATATACAGTTGCTGATGATGAGAAGACAATATTCCATACATTGTATTTTTCCATAACATCTAATAAAACAATCGTACCAGTGATATTGTTACCATAGTAAGCCAAAGGAATCTGGGTTGATTCACCAACGGCTTTCAATCCAGCAAAATGTAAAACAGATGTAAATTGGTATTTTTCGAAAACCTTTGAAAGCTCTTCTTTGTCTCTTAAATCAACTTTGTGGAAAGGAACTGTAGTTCCAACTAGTTGTTCAATTCTTTTCACGGCTTTGATGGATGAGTTGCACAAATTGTCAACAATAACTGGTTTGAATCCAGCATTAACAAGTTCTACAACCTATTGAAAAAAATCTGTTAGTGCACACATTCGCTTGGCTTCCATTCTACGCAATAAAAGAAAATATGCAAAGAATACTCACAGTATGAGAGCCAATATAGCCAGCACCTCCTGTAACCAAAACGTATTGTTCACTTTGTTCCGTCATTTTGAGTATCGAATTGTTTTCCAAATAATTGTTATACTTGAGATTCCTAGTTTTTATGCTATATTGTTTTAAATATTGTCAATCTTACTCAGTAGGTACTTCTAGGTATTCTATTAAACTTATATAAGATCCTACTGCCACTGACGGCATTTCATTAAACTTCAATGATCAAAGTAACAATCTGCTAATAAAAAGAACGAATTGGACATAGTAAATTTATCTTATTCTACAAGACARAACAAAACATAGTGAGAAATATTGACAGATTAGTCAACCTGTCAATATTTACTTACCTATTTCATGAAGGAGGTCTAAGTAAACAGTTTTCAGTACCGCGATCAAGACCTGTATTTAGACATCTTGTATTATTTCGGAACGCGTCTTCCAAAACTAATAATTTTCAGGTAGAAAAAATTGAATCTCGAACGATTAGGATAATCTTTTGTGATGTGGGCTGGGAATGATGAATTACAGATTTTAAATCAAGAACAAGATTTGAATCACTTTATTATGCATGGGTACAAAAGCAYGATTGAAGATAATGGATTGGAATGTCACGCTGGAARAGACAGAATAATGCATATTCTGATAGACTGACGCATAGATGGTCAAACAAATCATTTCAGTAAAATCTCAAACCTGAAAATACTTACTACGCAATAAGGATCACAAGTGTCTTCTGATATTAATTTCAAGGTATTTATCACGTACCACAATATCTTTCAAAAAAGAAAGGTAGATGAGAAACTTGAACGGCAGGTCATACTATACTATACCAATTTTGATATCCAAACTATTTTTACCTTGCAATTATCTCCGCTGCAACACATCGAACACTTATTCTCAATGCTTCTACTATCTTTTATTTTCTTGTATGATCGCTCTCCAAGTCATTCTTAACAACTTCAATCCAGTCATCAGGTATAACACGCTCTTCTATATAACGAATTGCCCCGGAAGTACCAAAATGTTTCCTTCTATATTGAGTTCTGAGAATATCCTGCTGATTCGCCAATATTGCTCTAATTCGTAGTATTCTAATGTAAGCTAATTTTCTTTGCTTTGACTTTAGTATTTGACCAACCAAACGCAAAAAGTGCGGTGTCCTTAATCAGTTCCCTCTGAATAGTACGAATGACTTGGTAATCTGAAGCCCCTTGTGACTTGTAATCAATGGTGTAGCTGAATATCTGCACAGTAAATCTTGATACTGATACCGCTCCTTTCCTGTTAGGACTAATGATTGACTATTCTTTCAAAATAATGAGCTCCAAATGGCTTTGTGAAGGTACGTATAAATTATACCTAAATAAACAGAGAAAGGAGATAACGAGTTAAATTTAGTGTTACTATGTCCACTATTTAAAGTACAAAGTACAATTGCAAACATTACCCTAACGGATATTAASTCTTTTGTCAACCACTACCTTCTTTACTACATCAAAGCTGGTGAATTCAACCACCCCAATTAAATCTCATTCGAATTTCTTTTTCCTGTGATATTAGCTTTGTAATCGGGAATGCAATATTTGAGTGAAGTATAACTTATCTTAGTTATAATTGAACTTAAGAGAGAAATCTCACGGTAGATTTAGTAGAACTTAGCGGACCCATGACTGCCACATAACGAGTGCCCATGACCATCAAATAATATACTCAGACATATCTACAATACTGTTGGTCTTATGAACAATTTGCTATACATAAATCTTAATTACTATTAAGCTGAAGTTAAGGATAAGGATAAATGTTAGCTGACAGGTTAGATATGGTGGTCATCTCTGATGACAAGAACATGCTTTTCACATGCATAGACCGTTAGACGCACTTAAAGTTGAGTTCATCGGTCTGCATGTGAACTAACCTGCATTAACTTTAACCCAAACCCAAATATAAACTTAATCTCAAAACCAGACAGAAAAGAGAAGATTTGGTTTAAAGAAGCAGGGAGACATATTTGGAAAACATTAATATGACAATCAATATGGAGACTTGTTAGAGAATCATCAAAACAAAACAAAACAAAACAAAATGATTAGTTATAACCTATCGTTTTTAAGTTCGAGTGTTTAACTTCCGATATCAATTTCTAATCAACAAAATCATCAATTCGTAGAACAACCTTTCCACTTGCTTTCCTATGACCAACTTTATCCATGGCTTTCTCCCAATCGTCCCAAGGTAGTACTTCGTCTATTGGGATTTTCATATACCCTTTCTCTATTTCTTTTTTAGCGATATTAATCCAATCACCTTTTTTCACATTTACCACGTGATATCGAAATCCCCAGAATGTGCCAAACAGCTTTCTTCCGATCATCCCTGGTTCACTGAAATATCCAAAAGGACCTCCAAGATCAAATTTATTCTTAGTATCACCAACAATTGTAACATAAGCTGCTCCTTCCTTCTTTGGATTTAAAATGTCACCGATTTTTGAAAATAAATCTTTGCCACCTACACAATCAATGACAGCATCAAACTTCTTGCCATCTAATTGTTCAGTGATGACTTTAATAACTTGACTATCTAATGGTTCCTCGGATTGATAATCAATTGTGATATCAGCACCATAACCCTTAATTACCTCTGACGATTTTGTAGAACAAGTGGTGACAAGTTTAGTAATGTTATGGTAATGCTTACTTATTTGAGTAGCATATCTTCCTGCAGWTGTTGCGCCCCCTAATATAAGAACCGAAGTGTACCCGTTCTTTTCATTCAATGACTTCCAATCAATATGTTCTAAACATTGATAAGCCGTTCCATAACTCAAAGGAAAAGCGCATGACTCAATCAAGGACAAATTATCAGGAATTTTGGTAATAGTATCCTTATTTTCATCAAGAGCAATTTCTGATCTGATTGTTCCTTTTCTAATGTCATACGTCACACCACACACGTAATCACCAACTTGATAATCTCTAACATTTTTTCCAAAATACTGAACTTGACCACTGAACTCCCTACCAATTCCTTTTTCACCAGGAATATATGAAGACAATGATGAGTGCATTATTTTGAAGTCAAGCGGATTAATTGTTGCATTCTTTACCTTAACCACAATTGAATCAGGTGCTGGTGGTAGTTTGATAGTTGAGTAAGAGAAATTGGCTGTACCAGAATTGGTAACGTATGTCAAAGCCTTGACCGAAATCTCCTTTGCGACTTCCTGTACTCCAGACATTATTTTATAATTCGTTGTTAATGTGAATATCTGTTATCTCTATTATCGCTCTTTTGTTATCACTTTGAAGTCTTTAAAATGTATCTTTGTGTTATCCCAGTTCTCATACATTTACTTTCTCTCTAGAGCGAAATTTAAGACGAGAAACTAGCTATTAGCTCTCTCATTCTTGCCGCGACTTCCTAGTTTTAAGTACGATCACAAATCACATCAAGTTCATGAAGATCATTAGTAGATGTTGATGAAACAAGGGGAAAAAAAAAAAAAAACAGGTTGAAATTACCCTGTGATCTGACCACTATGACATAATAGTGAGCCAAGGGCTGGGCTACATTAAGTCATGTTACTTTATGGTTCAGTTTTATGAAACTTTATTTCTGAAAAAAGCAAAACAAATCTGACTTCCCTGCATTAAGATGCATTGAATTTGGTTCCTTGACTAGGATATATCGAAGGAGAGTGATTGATTGATTGATTGAAAAATCAAAGTTGAAACGCAGAAGAGAGTATTATTGGTGTCATAAGAAGATATATTTGAATAACAAATGGGATAAACTATTGGAATGCAGCTATATAGGATGTTATGTGAACTATATTATTATTTCTTGGATGCTTCTCTTTCTAAGAACTCAGTCCAAAGTGAGCCAAACCCTTCAACTGAGTCACTTTTACCTAATGCCGATCGTATTTCATGGTTTGCTGCATTTGATGGATTTGATAAGGAATGCGACAGTCCTGCTTGAACGTTTTGATCTTCATTCCATCCTAAGACGACAGATATCAATCTCAAAGCTTCAAATTTCTTGGAGTCGGCTCTTGGGAAGTTTAAGAAAGACAGGAACAAATTGGTTACTAGCACCTTATCAACTGATTCCGACTCAGATTGTTTCTTGATCAGCTTCAATGCTTTAGTTAGATGATCATTCAGAATAATTGCTTCGTGTCGTAGCTTTCCTATTTGTAGTTGCTTGTCTTTTAGTTCCTTCTCCAACTTTTCAATAATGCTCAATTGTTCTCTTAACCGTTCAATCTCACCTTCGTAATTTGATGCTTTAGCTATCTCTTCTTCTATTTGTTTGCCCAAACTTATTTTGATCTTCTCAAGCTCCTTCAAGTCTTCTGCTTTAGCCTGTTCTAACTTTTCATTCTTTTTTTGTAATTCGTCAATGCTTGAAGCATATTTTTCCACTTCGGACTCTAATCCTTCGATTAAGTTATTTTTCTCTTCCACCCTTTCTTGTAATTCAGCTATCTGACTTTGGAAACTATCTGTATCCATGTCTAATTCTTTCATAGCTAAATAAAATTCCTCTTCTTTTGACTTTAATTCTTTTACTTGTTTCTTCAATTGATTGTTTTCATTCTGTAGATGTCGTATCTGTAAATTCAAATCATTTTGCTCTGCAGACGAAGATTTCTTTATACTGGATAAGTCTTTACTCAATCTCTCACATTCACTGTTCAAATCTACCGTCTCCTCTTTCAACTGGTCCATTGTTCTATGCAAAGCTTCATTCTCTGCTTTCAGCTGCTCTAACTCTTCGTTACTACGTTCTAATTCCTCTTGTGATTCTTTCATTTTACTGAACACGTTTTTCATTCCAGAAATTCTACTAAGTAGTTGTTCATATGCATCTTCTTTCTCTTCTTTTTCGCTAACTGCTTGATTTAATTCTCCTTGCAAACTGTCCATCTCTGATTTATGTTGTATTGTTATAGCTTCGATCTGACTTCTCAATTTCTGCACTTGAAGCTCAAGCTCCTCTTCACTAGATGATTTATGGTTGGATGTGTTCCCTGAAGTCTTCTTAGGAGTATTTCTCTCCTCCCCAATACTTGATTCTCCTTCTTCCACAACTGCACTGGTTGCATCATTACCATTAGGAGTGCTCTCTTCGATTGTCTCTGGTGTTTCTAGTGAGTCATTCGATCCATTTTCAACCACAGAATTCACATCTCCAGTAGTATCCGCTTCTACCTCTTCGGCTACTGATTCCACTTCCGTCACGTCAGTGGACGCTGGTTCAACCGTTTTAGCTGGTTCATTGCTCGTTTTACCTTTATTTCTTGATTTGTTTTGCTTCCTAGCCATTTTTATATCTGTTCAATACTACTCAAATACGTTCAAATCATTCGACTGTGAGGATGGTATCTTTCTCTGTTCAATAATCAGCAAAAGAGTGGCAGCTGACAATTTTTTAGAGCTAATTTATTAATTAGATCTTAATGTCAAATAAAGCCGTTCTACTACTTAATTGTGCCCAGTCCAATCAATAACGTAACGATTTGGTCTTGACTAACAATTGAGTGATCTCCAATATTGGACAGCACCAATTAACTCCAAATAAAAATATCTATATCAATTCTTCTTCAATCGTTAGATTTGTTTATTGTTTTTTTTGTCTTACGGCCGGTATGAGCCTCGTTCGCTCAGACAGAGCACTTTGCTGGTCGTTTCATGCGTGGAAGAACCAAGCAGACTGAAATCAAGGATAAACTGTATGTATAATTGTGCATAACTTACAGATGTATGCGTTTAATATTCATCAAGCGGGTAACTATGATAAACGCTCTTCTTCAATTTAATTGTTCATATCATGTGATCCAAATAATGTTGATGTCCCATAACACGTCTTTATGAATAACAAGTAACTATGTATCGCGCGAACAGTGAAGGATAACGAAAATAAGAAGTGAATTAATTATTCTTAACGCAAGCCTGCTCCTATTCATTTATCACAAGGAAAGAGTCTCCCTGGCTATTCTATTTTTTGATACAAAAYTCTGGCTGAGTTCTTCATGGAACTTGATGCGCCATGGATATAACCAGCTTTTTTAAATCCTCGAAAGGATCATCCAAACCAGTAAGCAAATAATTGCACTCACAAGAACTGATGTTCAATGCTCGAGTATGGCGCAATTGCAATTGTTGAATGTCACTAACATCATTAAAGGCTAGCAAAGGTGATCCTAAATCTGCTGCATCTAAGATCTCAAAGTCAGCTCCTGCAGGATCTAAAAGTAAAAGAACACGAGCAATTGGTATGTCTCCTTTTGTTGTGACGCGTCAATTGCTACATTCCATGTGCTATATCGCTGATAAATTGTTCAAGGTAACTAACTAACTGATATATTCACTAGTAGCTGAAAGCGATGATGAAGATGACTTCGTTGAGATTATAGAGTATGTACATTTCTTGCTTATAAAGCATAGCTCAGTCAATCTTCAATCCCAGTAACAGCTAACATCGATAATCTAGTAGTGATCCACCAGCGAGCAATCGACGTAGAAAAGAGCAAACCAAAACATCAAGCACAACGAAGAGCTCTTCACAAATACCTAAGAAGGCTTCGCCAAAAAGATCTCCAGCAAAGAAAAAATCAAAATACATATACGAGGACAGCGATGAAGATTTTGAAGATTTTGACGATGATGACGAAGATAAAGACTATGACGACGATAAATTTGAACCTGATGCTGAAGAGGATGATGGTGACAATTTTCTTGATGATTTGGACGAAGAAGATTTTGAAATCTTAGAATCTGCTCCAAAATTGAAGAAAAAATCAAATCAAACAACTACCATTATAACGCCAGAAAAGACTAAGCCTAGAAAAGGAAAATCTGATCCTGAACCTGAATTGATAACAAAACTTGAAGAATCTCCAGTAAAACCAAAACCGAAGCAAAAATCTAAGCCTAAAGCTATATCAGCTGCAACTGTACCGGAAGGTGAATCAACTGCTTGTACGATATTGAAAACTATACCGGATGCAGAATTGCCAGATGTATCCGATACTAGTTTTTCATTTAAAGATTTCAAAGCAAGACAATCGGCTGCTCCTACAGTTTCTGTAGCTAAGGACTTGCCTGTTGGACAACCTAATTGTCTAGCTGGTTTCACAATCGTTTTCACTGGTGTGCTAGACTCTTTACAGCGTGAAGATGCTGAGGGCTTAGCTAAACGATATGGCGCCAAAGTAACTAAATCTATATCCAGAAACACTACAGTGGTAGTTCTTGGTGCTGAAGCAGGACCCAAGAAAGTCGATACAATTAAAAAACTAGGAGTGAAGGCAATAAACGAAGATGGGTTTCTCCAGTTGATAGCAAGCATGCCAGCTGATGGTGGATCGGGTAAAGCCGCTCAACAGTCACTAGAAAAACAACGCGAAGAAGAACGTAAAGCGAGAGAAATGGCTGAAAGAATGATCGAACAAGAAGACAAAGAAGACAAGGCAAGAGCAAAAGCTACCGCTGCTACATCTGCTACCTCTTCTTCCTCCAGCAAAGTGAAAAGTGAAGATATCTCAGGTAAAGAAAATGTCTCCAATGGTTTATCACGAAGTCCTTCAGAGCAACTATGGACTGTCAAATATGCTCCTAAAACCCTTGAGGACATCTGTGGTAATAAAGGTTCTGTAACTAAACTATACAATTGGTTGAAGAATTGGTCAAGCAATCATGCAAAAGGCTTCAAGTCGCCGGGAAAAGATGGCACTGGAATCTTTAGAGCTGTGTTGATCTCTGGTCCACCAGGGATTGGTAAAACAACTTCTGCCCATATAGTTGCCCATCAGCTAGGTTATGACGTGCTTGAAAACAATGCCTCAGACGTTCGTAGCAAGTCTCTTCTGAATGAAAAAGTGAAAGGTGTCTTGAACAACACATCACTGGTAGGATATTTCTCAAATAGGGAGAAACCGGGAAAACCAAGTGATAATAACAACAAATTCTGTGTGATCATGGATGAGGTCGATGGTATGTCAAGTGGTGATTATGGTGGCGTTGGACAAATGGCTCAATTCTGCAGAACTACGAATGTCCCGTTGATTCTTATATGTAATGATAAGTCACTACCCAAAATGAGACCTTTTGACCGTGTGACACTTGATTTACCATTCAGAAGACCTGATGCTAATGCTATCAAAACAAGAATCATGTCAATTGCTTTCAAAGAGAAATTCAAGATTGAGCCAAGTGTAATTGATATGTTGGTAGCGTCAACAGGTGGTGATATTCGTCAGATTATCAATTTATTATCAACAGTCACCAGCACAGAGAAACGTATTAGTCATGAAAATAGTAAATCAGTCGCTAAAGCCTGGGAAAAACATATTGTTCTCAAACCTTTTGATATCAACTCTAGGTTACTTTCTGGAGCAATATGGAGAGAAGGTCCTGGTTCTGAGACACTCAATGATAAGATTGAATTGTACTTCCACGACTTCTCTTTTGTTCCTCTGATGATTCAGGAGAACTATGTGAACACAAGACCTAGATTATTGCATGGAAAGAATAATCGTGAAAACGATTTACAGCATTTAGAACTAGTGGCCAACGCGGCAGAATCGATTTCTGATGGGGATTTGGTGGATCGAAAGATTCATAGCTCCGAACAACAATGGAGTCTTATGCCTTTTCATGCTGTAACATCTACTGTTTTACCCAGTTATTACGTGGCAGGAAATGGTACTCGTCGGTATAATTTCACATCGTTCTTGGGTCAAAATTCTAAGCAAGGAAAGTATATGAGACTATTGCAAGAAATTCAGTATCATGCTAGATTAAGAATTAGTGGTAGTAGAGACGAATTGCGTCTTTCTTATATACCATTATGGGCAAAGACTCTTTCCAAGCCAATTCTCGAAAAAGGTGTTGATGGAATTGTTGAGATTATTGAAGAATTAGACTACTATTACCTTACTAAGGAGGATTGGGATACGATAATTGATTTTGGTGTTGGAGATGATAATAAGGGTGAAATGATTACCAAACAACTAAGTACCCAGGTCAAATCAGCATTCACCAGAAAGTATAATTCTATGTCACATCCTATGGCGATTTTGAAACCAGGCTCAAGCGTTGGAACTTCTTTAGGTAAACGTAAGAAGGAGATGCCTGATATTGATGATGCATTTGAAGAAGATGACGAAGAGGTTAATGATGAGAAGAAGGAAGAAGAAGAGGATATTTCAAAGAACAAGTTTATCAAACAAACTAAAGGTGGTGCCAAAGGTAGTGCTAAAAAGAAAGCTTCCACAGCCAAGAAACCAAAGAAGGCTAAGAAATAAACTGAATATTATACTTTATCATACCATTGTCTCTAATGATAGGATTCATGTCTCTATGCTGTATGTGTTGTACGTGATTGTTGATGATTCAGATCGTAGACGGGAATTGACTTGATATAGTAGCGTATTGCCATGTAATGATAATTTGATATAAATCTGTTTTTTTTGTTCCGAGGAATAAAACGTCGTGATTATCTAATCTATTCTTCATTTTCCAATAATCAATAATCATTCATTTCTTGCGAGGAGTCCAAATTAAGGTTAACATTTCTTTGCAGGATCATGCAAGTCCTACTTAAAGATAGAGTTTGATTGGAATATCCATATGAACTAACAGAGGTACCATCAATAACCTGTTTGGTAGTCAATTACTATGTTCCAATTACAAGATACATGCATTTCTCATAATCACAGTTTCTCATTTTAACTTAGCCATACTTTGTTCACTCCAATCCATGAACAAATATCGAATCAAAAGTGAAGTAATGAGCATAAATTATACAGCATCTTTCAAACTTTATTTCAACTTAAGGTTTTATAGTATGCATTATTTGATTTCTTATCATTGACTTTATTACTCTCATCTACCAGTAGGTTTAGTCGATCTGATACCGTCTTTGCGGTACAAAAATCATACAATCAGTAAAGTATAGTCATATATTACAACTGCCTTCAAAATAATTGAACACTATTAAAGACCAAATTAAAAATCGGCACTTTGAAATCTTCTCATGAGTACCGCAAGAAATTCCTCTAAGTGAAAAGTTTCAAGCTGATCTGATAATCTGATYTTGGTATGGGTAGGTAATTGCTAATTTGGCCGTTATTTCTTTTCGCAAAAAAAATGTCCGAATTCCACCACGTGATAAATAAGGACATGTAATATGTATAAATATGTAGGAATAGGCATGCATATGCAATATTGAGAATCTTAACGTAAAACGTATGTGTGAAATAACTGAACTTTTCTCCTCCATAGACTCCTTAAAACTACAAGATAACTTAAATATCATACACAAATATTTTAAGTTAACGTTCTCCATGTAGAACTTAATTGCATTCTACTACATATTATATGTTTTTATGTCTCAAGTAAGCCCACGGGACAGACAAGTTAAGGACAACTTCCAACTGCCAAATTAGCAATTACTGTATTGGTATCTCTCGACCCTCCCCCTATTGATCTCTCATCCTTTTCCATTTCTTACTTGCATTTTTAGGATGAACTTTTCCGCTATTACTGCTCATTATTTCTTTTTCTTCCTATTCTATAGCTTCTGATATCTAATTCATTTGCTTATCCTCTAAATCTTTTTTCGGCACGAGATTCAGCAATAAGCAGCTAATAATTCAGCGCATAATGAGTGACATCATTTACAATTTGCAATTAAGTTTATGCAGGAATCTTCTATTCCCGAATTGAAGTATACCGTTCGTGCCTAACCGGGAATAGCTTTTATTTATTGCTGTGCAGGTAGAGTATAGAAGGGTTATTACGAAGGCCACACCAACGACTTGTATATTGGATACGATTTCTGAGGCTTGTTATACCTTCGGTGATAATCTGCTATTACATCATGCTGTCCCCAAATTACTGAATTTGATCATAATGCTGTTTAACACTGTAGACATCAATTTTCCAGTGTCAAGGGTAATCGCACGAAAGGTATCTTTATCCGATTATGTCACTATCAACTTACACGTCAGGGGAATTCACTAGTACATTGGCCTACAAATCATACTCAATCAGAAAGCTTTATTAAATAATCATTTCCAGTACCCAGACAAACATGTGTCAAACAACTGCATCTGCAATATTTCCTTCACTTGCCATATCAGATATAAAAAGACATTATGAACTAGCATTATTCGTACTTCTCCACTTGGCCYAAGAGTCTCCACCCAATACCGTCGTTCCGTACAACTAAGAAATAGAGTTTATCATCTGCTGCATAATCTACATAATCAAATAAACTTAAATTGAGTCATTTCCATTTATCTACTATTCCGCCATTTTTTGATGTCTTTTTTCCTTCTCCTTTGAACCAATGTTGAATTATCAATGGTAAATAACTCTCAGAACGACACACCAGCAGGAGCATCCTTAGAAAAGTATTAGCACTTGTAACTGTCGCGATCACTGATTAGAGATGACTGATACTGACTCTCAACTCACTGAAGAGGAAAAACGTCTTTACGAAGACAAAACTAAGACCAAAGTATGTAGGCTCTCTGGTTATTGAATTAGTTTCAATCTTTGAATCTTTTGATAGGTTCTTATATTTATTTAAAGCTTATACTAACAGTTTATTTTACTTTTTATAGTATTGGAAACGATGGGGTCCCTATGTCAGTGAACGTCAATGGGTATGTTACTAGAAACCATAAGCTACACAAAGAGAGATATCACGGCTTATGCTCAAATAGTACCAGAAAAGTTGTATCTCTTGTTTGATAGCTAATTATCTGATAAATTTGGTCTGAGTTGCTTATCTTTTTTAATGAATTGCTTTTATTGACATTTTTTGTTTCAAACTAACTGAATTCTTTCAAATCAACAGGCAACGGTCCGCGAAGATTACTCGTAAGTATAGTACTACTCACCTTAGATTGTGTGCCCTGTACCCAATCATACATATTTTGTGTGATCAGCGCGAATCTCGGTACTAACATTTCATACTTAAGTGGTGATGGTAATGCTTGGAGCGATTTCCCTCATTCTCATGCTAGATCAAGAGCCTACCGCTGGGGTGAAGATGGAATCGCCGGTGTTGGTGATAGAAACCTTTTCACCTGTATTTCATTTGCTTTCTGGAATGAAAAAGATGATTTTCTCAAAGAAAGGCTCTACGGACTTACCTCTCACGAAGGTAACCATGGTGAAGATGTAAAGGAAATTTACTATCATCTTGATAATACTCCATGTCATACTTATATGAAGTACTTGTATCGATATCCTCAGAGGAGGTTCCCTTACGAAGAGCTTATTGAAGAAAATGGTAAAAGAAACCGGTGTGAAGAAGAATACGAAATTTATGAAACTGATGTGTTTGCTGATAGTAAATACTTTGATATTTATATTGAAATGGCAAAGGATAATGAAAATGAAGAAGAATTGTATTTCCGGGTCACGGCTTATAATCGTGGTGATGAGCCTGCTCCTTTGCATATCATTCCTCACATTTGGTTCCGTAATACATGGTCTTGGGAAACTAAACGTGAAGAGAAAAATTCCGTTCCAAAAATTAATGCTATTGATGACTCTAGAGTATTGACTTCTCATTATAAATATGGTGACCGTATTGCAACGTTTGCTCCATCTCCAGGTTATGAGAATGCTGAGAATAGTGATGATGTTGCACCAGAATTGCTTTTCACTGATAATGAGACAAATTGTACTAAATTATGGGAGACTGAAAATAAGAATCCTTATTTAAAAGATGCTTTCCATGATTATATTGTTGATGATGTTAAAGAAGCGGTGAATCCTAAAAAGGAAGGAACCAAATCTTGTGCTTGGTATGCATTTGATTCTGAAGGTGGTATTCCCCCTGGCGATTATGTTACTGTGAGATTTAAATATACCAATGATTTATCATCACCCGAATTAGTTGATGAAGAAGAATTCGATTATATCTTTGACCAAAGGGAATCCGAAGCTGATGATTTTTACTGGAAGATTAGCCCTTTCCCTATATCTGATGAGCTAAGAAACATTCAACGTCAAGCATTTGCTGGTTTGCTCTGGTCAAAACAATACTATGAATTTGTTTTCGATGAATGGTATCATGGTGATCCTGCTAATCCTCCCCCGCCAGAAAGTAGAAAACATATCAGAAACCAGGCATGGAAACATTTGTATATTAATGATATTCTATCGATGCCTGATAAATGGGAGTATCCATTCTTTTGTGCTTGGGATACTGCTTTCCATTGCATTCCATTAGCAATGATTGATCCTGAGTTTTCTAAGAATCAACTTGATGTTTTAACCCGTGAATGGTACATGCATCCTAATGGACAGTTACCTGCTTATGAATGGAATTTCTCTGATGTCAATCCTCCAGTTCATGCTTGGGCTGCTTTCCGTACTTTTAAGATCGAAAGAAAAATGTATGGCGTTGAAGATTTTGATTTCCTTGAAAGTGTGTTCCATAAGTTACTACTCAACTTTACTTGGTGGGTCAATCGAAAAGATACTGATGGCAATGGCTTGTTTGAAGGTGGCTTTCTTGGCTTAGATAACATCGGTATTTTCAATCGTTCTGAAGCATTACCAACAGGTGGAACTTTAGAACAGGCAGATGCTACCGGCTGGATGGCATTCTATGCCTTACAAATGATGAATATTGCTTTGGAGTTAGCAAAGAACAGAAGTGTATATGAAAACATTGCATTGACGTTCTATGAACACTTTTTGGTGATTTCTGATGCCATGAAATTCACTGCAGAGAAAACACAACGTTCTTTATGGAATGACGACGATAAATTCTTCTACGATGCCATCAATTGGGGTGGTCCTAACGTTCAATTACCAATTCGGTCATTAGTTGGGCTTATTCCTATGTATGCTTCTTTAACGTTGGAACCAGAGTTTTTATCACGGTTCCCTAATTTCAAAAAGAAATTGGATTGGTATATTGAACATAAAGCTGAAGTATCACATAGGAATATTGCTAGTATGAGAAAACGAGGTGTTGGTGATCGTCTGTTGTTATCATTAATAGACGATGAAAAATTGAAACACATTTTAGCTAGAATGCTTGATGAAGATGAATTCCTTGCTGATTATGGTATCAGATCATTGTCGAAATATCATAAAGATCATCCGTACAGTATGAATGTTAACGGTCAAGACTATACTGTATCATATGTTCCTGGAAATTCTGATTCGCCGTTATTTGGTGGTAATTCTAATTGGAGGGGTCCCATTTGGATGCCAGTAAATTTTTTACTGATCGAATCATTGCAACGGTTTTATCTCTATTATGGAGATGATTTCAAAGTAGAATGTCCAACTGGTTCTGGTGTAATGATGAATTTATCTGAAGTTGCTGAGGAACTTCAGCATAGACTCATCAGATTATTTACAGTCAATGACGAAGGACGCCGGCCAATCAATGGTGGTAACGATATATTAGATTATAATGAGAATTTCAGAGAACATGTTTGGTTTTATGAATATTTCCATGGCGACTCGGGACAAGGAATTGGTACGTCACATCAATGTGGTTGGACTGCATTGGCAGCTAAATTGATTCATGATACTGGATTGACTATGGATGCACCTGTTAGTTCTATTAAGAGTCCCCTTTCAGCAGCAAATTTATATTTTGATGATATCTTGTCTCATAAACCTAAGCCATATAATCCATTGAAACTAACCCGAAAGAGAAGTTCAAAATCAGTTGCTAGTTTCCTTTCTACTGCTAGTGACGGAGATAATGGTGATTCTAAGCCCACACTAAGTAGAACTACTACTAATCGGTCAAGAATGAGTGACGAGGAGGATAGTAGTTCAATTGATGATAAGAACAAAGCTTTGATTGAACAAATTAGACATGCTTTGAAGAGATACTCGTTTGCTGATAGTAGAAAGAACAGCATCGTTTCTCATGAGGATTTTGAAGCATCATAATGGATAGAATATATTGGATAATAGAATAGATAATTAGACGGAAAGTCCTGGTAAAAATGTGATTAAGGTGAATTTGATTTTGTTACGAAATTGACAGATTGATAATTATACTGGATTGATTTGAACTTAGATAATTATTGAATATACGATCGCTTTGAATATATAAGTGTAGAAGAGATTGAAACTAACTAGTAAATTCAAAATAATAATGAAGCATAGGAGTAACTTAAAATAGTACTCTTATAGAGATTATTCCTGACACCCAAAAAGCTATAGAAACAATGTTATATTTATTTGATCATAAGATCACCCATTAACCAAACATGAAAAACTTATCTATATATCAACGAAACTTACTAGCAATAACAATTAGAATTAGAATAATAAGAACAGCTATGATAGCATAACTGATGATCTTATTTGTAGCCAACCTTCTTGTCATTGTTTTTAAGGTTCTAATAGATTTATCAACATAACTATCAGCATCGGTTAGGGTATTTCGTGAATTCAGTATTTGTTCTCTTTGACCTCTTAAATCTGTCAATATATTGGCACCAATGTTTTCAGTTTCACTGGCAATTCGTTGTGATTCTCTCAATCTATCTGATGATCTTTCTAACGATGCATTGGCTCCTAACAATTGTTCTCTCTGATCTGAAGATGTATCAGGTGTATCAGTATAACGGCTACCAAATAGCTGTTTCCTGTCTTCTTCTTCCAATATAGATTTCTATTGATTAATCCTAGAGTTAATATCTATTGTTTTGATTAGAGCACACTTATGTACTACTGAAATCTCCAAATAAACAATCCAAAACTTACAATATCTTTCTTATACTTGTCTAGTTCCAATCTGTATCCACGGAGCTTTGAATTGAACGACGCTCTTGATGCTGAAGAGATGTTTTGTACTTCTAAGTTCATTTGATCAATCTAATTAGTAAAAAACAGTTAGTATTTGCTCTGCTCTTCCTTTCTAAATCATGCATTTGTATCAAGACTTCATATGACTACATATTGCGTTCTTCAAAAGCAAAGCAGGTCCAATCAAAAGTTCAACATACAATTTCAAATCCTTCATCGATTGCACGCTCGATAGCGCTGATTATACTCTGCCTTTGGTTACCAGTTGTATCTTGTAGTTCGCTCAGTTTCTGCTTGACATCAGTCAATGTAACTTGGTAATCAGAGTCATAATTAGCGAATAGTTCAGTACCAAGATCTGCCATTTTGTTCATCTGATTCTAGTTTATTGTTTCCTCCTTGGTATAATATAGATAACTAATGTTGAATATAAACAAAAGCTCGGTTTTACGTATCAATCATTCAATTCCTATACACTAATAGATTGATATAGCTGTTTGCCGGTTTGCTTTGTGGGCTTATTCTTTGTCTTCTGATTACGTTTATCTAACGTTCCTTGAATAAATGCATCTGGAAGGTAGTCCAAATATTTAGTAAGCTAACAGACTTATTGACTATTCTGTACCGTTTCGCTCCTTATTAACATATTACTATCACGGTATCACCTCATCGGCGCGCATTACACTTGCAAGCCATCATCTCTCTGTCTGTGCTTTGCTTTCCTCGTTTACATAGAGAACATTTCACTTGTGTCATTAAAGTAAAATCACCCACAAAAAAGCCTGATACATATACAACTTSAAGGGGGTGTTCTCGAGATGTTAATTTTCACTATTCTCAATCTCTAAGTCTCAAAGTGGCGTTGGCCGACTCTTGGTCCTTATCTATCGGAGGGAGACGGGCGAGATAGTCACAAAAGAATATCTATCTACCTTGCTAAGGGGAACTCTGAAGATAAGTTCTATTGACAAATCAAATGTTATGTAAGTCTTCATTACATCCCCCATTTCTGTTAGGTGTAAATGCAAGGAAATAGTTTGCAATTTATGTACTGCGTGCATATAAGATGCATATTAGGTGCATTTTGCCGGAGTTAAGTCATTTTCTATTTCTCTTTTTTTTTTTCRTTATTGCTTCATAAATCTCTACTGGTTGGTCTCTTTCAAAGTTGGTATCAATAGACGGGATGGTAAAGTAGAAAAGTTGTAACGTTGTAGACTAGCATTTAATAAACGAGCGTGGCAGAAGTTTGGATATTTCATCGGGACGTATTGCACTTCGGAGTACAGTACACATATCTCAAGGATTTTGGTTATAGGAAATTTTGGTGAAGATCAATCAGTAAGATCTTTTTTCTATCAATTGCGCATATGTTCAGGCTGACTAAAGGTATATCCAGAAGCTGTTTAATAGGAGCCAGTAACCACTATAGTGGAATATCTGGTGTTCGAAACAGTAGCAAATTGATAGGATCTATACAAAGAAATGGAATTCCGGTGCGGCAGTTTTCTCAAACCAAGGTAGCTAAGCATGGGCATGCTCATAAACCAAAACCCGGTGAAGAGTTGCATATTACATTTATAACAAAGGAAGGAGATCAAATCGCTTTAGAAGTATGCGAAGGAGATAATTTACTAGATATTGCTCAATCAAATGGTTTGGATATGGAAGGTGCTTGTGGCGGTTCATGTGCCTGTTCTACTTGTCACATTATTGTTGATCCAGAATACTACGATGCAATCCCTGAACCTGATGATGATGAAAACGATATGTTGGATTTGGCCTTTGGTTTGACTGAAACGTAAGTGTAATATCTATTCAAAATATCTGATTGATTTATGGTCGATACGATGATTGATGGCGTGGCTATCTTTTCTCTTTGTTTGTTCTCTACAAAAGATTGAGGTCTTGGAGGACTGTATATGATAATATTGTTGTTGATTGTTACTAACTATTTTCTTAGATCTCGGTTAGGATGTCAAGTTGTTATGACTAAGGAATTAGATGGAATAAGAGTTGCCTTGCCTCAAATGACAAGAAACCTACAGGTTAAGGATTTCAACGCATAATAGTAATGTAGGGATGAAAACGATGGCAACGAATAGTTTTGTGAGAACATAGAATATTTCATGATTTAGGTATCCATGACTTGATCATTTTACTATTGGTAAGAAATTTTAAYATATTGGCTACAGCGTGTAAATATGAAGCCTCATTAAGTTWTTAAACATATTTATTTCTTGTCATATGTTATATATGGTGTGTCGTAATTCAAGTTGCTCTCAGAAGTTGCCTTAACAACTTGCCTTAACAACGATCATTATTGAAGAAAGATGAAATAAGAAACTAATAGCTTCGAAGCAGCATAAAAAAGTAATATAAATAATAACAAACATCTCATTAACCCATTTCATTTAATCATTCCTAATCCCCTAATTCCTTCCCATATATACTATATAATGTWTAGTATAACTTTTTGAACTTTCAAAAATAAGTTTAAGAGCATCGATATCTCATTATACAAAAAAGTATTCAAACTCGTAGTCTGTAGTGAAGTCTGGTGCTTCTTTCGAATTTGGCCATTTACTACTGGCGTCCTCTGAAATTGGTATTGTGTTGAACCTCTTCTCTCTTCAAAAGTTTATACAGATGGGGTAGCTAAGGTTTAGCTACCACTTACTTCTGGTTTGGAAAACTGCACAGCTATTGAGGGCCTTCGTGTATGATTTCGAGTTCTTGGTGTTTCCCAAGATTCACTATGAGGATCGCAAGATACAGACACATGCCTAACTATGTGTGCACGAACTGGTTGACATGACTTCGAATATAAGAAAGGATCATTGAATGAATACACTTCCCCCGAATCTGTGGATAGTGACCTTTGAAACTTAGCGACTCCTTTAACAGGAAGAACGGTGTAGGAGTCTGAAGTCGCTATTGAGCCTGGCCGGGATGTATTTGGAGACGTCGTGGGAGACGTCGTAGGAGATGATTGGTCTCTTGTCGCTATTGTAGTTGAAAACGTGTTGTCAGATTGTGTTCTTGGTAGTGTCATAGTGTCGTGTTTTATAATGCAATGTAAAATGAATGTAACCCAAAAGTGGAGTTGCCAACTATGAGTTTGTTGGTATTAAAGTGGTTCTTTGAGTTGTCAATAGTTTATAGCAACAATATGTTTGTCGTAGCCTGACTTTAATTACCATTCAAGCAGCACTTAATTGTTATACAAAGCTCTCAATCCGCTGGTATATAAACAAAAGCACTCATTCAATTGATTCTTGATACCACGCCTTGTCCTGGCATTAATTCTTGTTGTTTTCAGGACTCAACAAGACGCGTTCTGTTTACTATTCCCAACTTATTCATAAAAGTCTTACCGTAATAATATTTATTGATATCGTCTGGAAGCGTTCTATATGTTCCAATTGATGTTTAAATCGTTAATGATCCTTAAAAAGTTCTTAATCCTCTTTGAATACCTCCTCCAAGTTTTATACGATAACAATGAATACAATTCCTTATTGATGGGCTACTTATCGCCTTAAGTATTCTTTTACCTTTTCACTCCTGATAACTATTTCTTGAGATTAAGCAGGTGAACTTTATTTAGACTTCGTAGTGTTAAGTATATTCTAGGTGAATCAGTGTCAACTCTATTCGGCCTTCTCGTTCAATATGGGTTAACATGTGATTTTATTAGCCTGAAACCCAGTTTATAGTTATGGCTTTAGTAGAAATAGCGAGAATCAAATGAAATTGAAGTAGGGGTTTCACCAAAGATTAATTTATTCTACCAGGTAATTAATAAGAAAGATGAGTGTGAGTGAATTGATGATAAGGGATGAATGAAAAGGATCGATTGCTTCTACCGTGTGTTCAAGAAGATGAAATTGCATTATATCACACATTATCACACATTTAAACGGTTCAGTATTCATAAGTAAATACTGAAGAAGGTCTCGTAATCTCATAGCAACAAGAAAACCCCAGTTTTACCCACTTTTCTTTTCTTTCCATTCCTTTCCTATTCTTTTTTTGCCCTGCCTCTGTCCTTACGACAGCTTCATCCTCTAAATCTTTTTCTTAGTTTTTCTAATTTTTCAAATAAATGATTCAATTCAAATTTTCTTTCTTACCAACCAATGGATCTATTAGTACTACTTTATTCATATTTTATTCATCGTTCCTATTTATCCTCGTTTAATATAACTAATTTTTAAATTCAATTCGACTAAATCTTCCCCATGTATATTTATATTATGTAACTAATTCTCACTCCTCCCCGCARTTTAATGCATAATAGTCTAATAGCTTAAAGATGGTTCCTGCCTATGTCTACAGCAGGCATAGGTAGACTTCATACCACCAATCTGTTTACTTGAACCTGTCAGAATGCGTAGACTTACTTTTAAAAAGCAATTACCTTTCAAATGAAATGCTGTCCTTTTTGGGTCTTCTCTTTGCATCACCATTCATATCCTACCACGCATTTATTTTATTATTTACAACAGGCATGGATAAAGAATTTTTTTGAGTGGAAACACTGCAATAATTTCCACTTATTCTTCTGCCTCATGTGACCCTGGGGAACGCGTAAGTTATAGGATTGAATAGGTTTCTTACCTACATACGTAGATTATGCACTTCAATGGCCTGATATCAGACGAAATAAAGTGCAGCTAGTACCGCAATGAGTAGATAGGCTTGCATTGCATTCAGCATGAACTGCAAGGAAGAGGCTTGTTTATATTATTTGATAAATTTGGATATAGAAGACAGTAGAGATTTTTGACAGACACTGATGAGATGTTCAGTATATAAAAAGATTATAAAACCATTTTACTTTATGGTAACAGTTTCGTACTTGCCAGATGTGGAAACTAGTGATACCATATGACTTCTAACCAATGCTTTCACCGGGTCAATTGTGTTTTTTGTATGACATACTAGAATGAAACTGCTAAATTGCTAATAACTGTTTTTAACAATCGTCTATTATAATTCTTGCTTGTTGTATTATGATGAAATCTATACGCAAAGTTGAATAATGTTGGGGTATTTCACTACAGTTACAACGTTTGAAGATTGCATGACAGCATGTACATACTCAGACGCACTTCAGTAAAACTAGAAGACACTAATCATTGAAATCAATAGTTTGATAACCCTCGTCATCGCGAGCTTCTTGCTATTTATTTCTCGATTTCAGCATTGGCTCAACGGTTTTCACCTTACATGTCATGTAATTTCCGTTTGCTTTAGATCCAAGTTTCTAACTCTTACCAGACAATAGGAGCCTGTGTGACTATTGCATCATATCCTACAATCAAATTTCACACTTCGACATATCATTACATATTTGTTCGTTTCTTTGCTTGTATTTCATCATATTGTAGACGCATTTTATGTAAATGAGATTTCGCAAGAATGAAAATAATGTTTAAAGAAATAAGTTAGAGCTTATTTTAAAGTTTGGTTGAGGACAAGTGACTGGGGTTTGAACGGGAAGAGACGGAACAAGTAGTTTTCTGATTATGTGATGATAATTTGGAGGTTCCAGAAATTGATAGAATCGGTAGATTACAAGTTATCCATTTGGCATTCAATAATAGCATGAAGTTGTTTGAATATGTTAAAATAAGTTAGCTACGAAGTAAATGAACTGCTGGTGACAAATGTTGATGATACATAGATAGTATCATGAAGTTTTATGAAGCTAGACATACTATTATACCTTGGTTCTATGTATGTTGGGCATAGTGAAATATCGATTCTGACCACGAAACGATTAAGCAATAGAATTCCTTTGAACGGGACGTTCATTTTGAATTTKATTCTCACATATTAGCCAGCAAACAAGTTTTAGTAGACTGATTTTATGAAACCTCTTCATTTTCCTTTCACTCCTTCAACCTGAACTTGTATCACGTGTTCAGARACAGCTATCTGTCTGAGAGATTTGTAATGCATAACAATGCACAAATATGTAAAGTTCATCGTCACGTACCTATCTTAGTTGTTAGATGAACAAATTAGCATTAGCCACGCATACATATACATACTTACTGTAACTCTAACATATAAGGCATTAGTATCCCGTGGAATATCAAATATAACAACGAGATGCTATTGGTTTAGCGATACTCAATATAATATATGCAATGACTTCCAACTAAAGATCACAACTATCCCAACGAGCAACTCACACTRGATCAAGTTCTTTACTGAGGGGCATAACAGAATCTCCAGATATTCTCTATACTGCAGCTTCATGCATACAATTCTACATGTTGTTTTCCTCCTTGTTATTGTGGCTGCTSCTCATTCCCTGTTATTCAGTTTCTTTATGAGAGAAAATAGTATCCTCTTCCRTTTGGAGTCCAACGAAGAAGCCAAAAGAAAAAATAAAAGACAGCTGACGTGAAACAATCAAACAAACTGCATACTCACAAAAAAATCAGGTGTGAGAATTGTATTTACTTGGTGGAAAATAAAAGTTCTTAACTGTGCCTGTTACTGGAAGGTATCGATAGAATCTAACAGTAACAGCCATTCAGCTAAATCATCTTGATGTCTTCACTGTAATCAGTCTGAAGCACTTGATATTATATGTCATTCGACTAATTGATCAATTCATCAGACCAAATTTTTACTGTAAATTGAGTGGATCCAAAGGGTGATCTCATTTATCATTAGAATTCAGAGTCAATTATGAAGTTCTCTCATTCAATTCAATTCAACGCGGTACCTGAATGGAGTTCAAAGTATATTGCTTACTCGAATTTGAAGAAGCTTATATATGCTCTTCAAAGAGAGTCCATCGCCTACGAAAATGAACAGAAAAACCATGATACGGAAGCTGCCCATTTGATTACTACGAGATACAGAAATCCAGAGAACGCCTTTACAGATGCCCTGGATATTGAATTACAGAAAATTGATACTTTCTATCGTAATAAAGAAAAGGAAGTATTCAAAGAAATCAACAATCTAGAAGTWGACATTCAGCAGTTTCAAAATGACATGACCCTAGGTACTTTTAAAACACCAACGTTTGGAGCGAGAAGATTGTCTGGTATCGATTCTGATGATGATGATGAATTTGATGACATAGAAGCCGGYTCCCCTTTAGATAGAAGAAGCAGTATGCCAGAATCCCAACATGGTTTTCCAAGTCATGATCCAAATCTTATACATCAAGCGGCTGAAGCCCACAATAGTGCTGATGATGATGAGGTAACGGCATTCAAAGGGCGACCAAGAAGGGGCAGTCGTCTTAGTAGAAAACTATCGAGAAGAAAATCTCTAAGAGCTGCATCTGTTGGAAGGTCTGTTTCTCCTCAGTTCTGGGATGATGAATACGATGTTTTAACAGACATGCAAATCACATTAAAGAAAAGAATTACTTCGTGTTTTGTTCAGTTATCAGAATTAAAATCTTACATAACTCTCAATCAGACTGGTTTTGCTAAAATTTTGAAAAAATTCGATAAGTCATTATTAACAGAATTGAAATCGAACTACCTGAAGCTACTAGAAACAACATATGTATTCAATCCCTCTACCATTCAATCATTAGATGCAAGAATTGATCATTTAATTGCTGATTATGCTGAAATGGCAAATTGTCCTGATATCGAAACTGCAAAGTCAGAGCTCAGATTACATCTACGGGAATATATCGTTTGGGAACGTAATACTGTTTGGAGAGATATGATTGACTTAGAGAGAAAAACTCAGGCAGCAAATAGTGGAAAAGACATTGATGATGATAGCAAGAACATGATGTATGAAAAGAAATATTTGAATGTGGGCAAATATAAAATCCTGATACCATCATTTTTATTCAATGGTCGTTTTGTTAAACTAGTGATAATATTATCAATATTTGCTCTCTTGCTTCTTATTCCAACATTCAGTGATCCCATACAATCCAGATGTTTTGCATTATTAATCTTATCCTCTTTGTTATGGGCAACAGAGACTTTACCACTGTTTGTTACATCGATTTTAATTCCTTTCCTAATTGTTATTTTGAAGGTAATCAAAAATGCTGATGGTACCCCAATGGATGCATCTGATACTTCCAAATTCATTTTCTCCGCAATGTGGACTTCTGTTATTATGTTGCTGTTAGGTGGGTTTACTTTAGCTGCTGCATTATCCAAGTTTCAGATTGCCAAGCTAATTTCAACATGGGTTCTTTCTAAAGCTGGAACAGAACCTAAGAATGTTCTATTGACTGTAATGTTTGTGGCAATGATTGCTTCTATGTGGGTTTCCAACGTTGCAGCACCTGTTCTATGTTTTTCAATCGTTCAACCTTTACTAAGAACATTACCCAAGGGCTCACCTTTTGGTAAAGCATTAATTCTTGGTATTGCTCTTGCTTCAAATGTTGGTGGTATGGCATCACCTATTGCTTCACCTCAAAACATTGTTGCTTTAGAAAATATGGATCCTCAAGCTTCTTGGGGTCAATGGTTTTTCATTGCATTGCCTGTTTGCTTTATAGCTGTTGTACTGATCTGGGTTTTTCTGATGTCTAGCTTCAAAATCTCCGGTGCCAATATTGTTGCCATTCGAACAATAGATGCTAACTTTTCATTTGTTCAGTGGTATATTGCGTTAGTGACGATAGGGACAATTATTTTATGGTGCGTAAGTCATCAATTAGAAGGTATTTTTGGTGATATGGGTGTCATTGCTATTATTCCTATAGTCTTATTCTTCGGTACTGGACTTTTAACTGCAGAGGATTTCAATAACTTCCTATGGACAATTATTGTTTTGGCCATGGGAGGTATAGCTTTAGGTAAAGCAGTTTCATCATCTGGACTACTAGCAACAATTGCAATCTCTATTCAGAATATAGTGAAGGACTTCAGTCTATTTGGCATAATGCTTACTTTCGGTGCTATGATACTAGTCGTTGCGACCTTTGTTTCTCATACAGTAGCCGCATTAATTATTTTGCCATTAGTTAGAGAAATTGGTTCTAAGTTAGATGATCCTCAACCAAGATTACTTGTGATGTCAAGCGCTTTAATATGCTCAGCTGCTATGGGTTTACCAACCTCAGGCTTCCCTAATGTTACTGCTATTTGTATGGTGGATGAAATGGGAAGACCATACATCACAGTGTCAAATTTCATCACCCGTGGTGTTCCAAGTTCAGTTATTGCATACCTTATCATTGTTACTGTTGGCTATTTGATGATGAGATTGATTGGTTTCTAAGTAGTTATTTACTAACGTAGTGATATTACTATATAGCGATTAGATTAGTAGTAGATACTTTATAGTATTAGATATTATTCATCGTGTCACTGATTCCTCCTAGAGTGAAGAAATGATCGTTTGACCTCCAATATGCACCAAAATCATATATTTTATGTTCCAAAATACTTTGAATCAATGAACCGTTTYCTATATAGCTGTCTGTCGTTGGTTATTTTACCAGTAACGACATTAATGTCAGGAAATGCTGACAACAGTCTATTGATACCAATTTTAGAAGCAAGGAAACTAACGAAAACAATATCTCTAGCATTGATATCGTGATCTAGCAGTACTTGAACAGCCATAATTGCTCCAGAACCTGATGATATCTGAGCATCAAATAATAATATTTTAATTGGCGGCGCATTTGCTCCTTCGTTGTTTCTATCACTCACCATTGGCGGTAAATTCTCAGCGTGAAGTCTCGGTTCACCTGTTCTTGCATCAGACTGAATTAAAAGTTTGCCAACAGCAATACCGGGATACGTTTTCTTCAATGAATATGTAAAGCAATCACCAGCACGAATTAAATTCACTGCACATAACTGCTCAATCTGTTCCAATCCTTGGTATTCACAACCTGTTACAGGCACGGTGACTGTTTTTGCTTCAAAGCTAAGAAACTCCAAAGCTTTGTTAATCAAAAGAATGGCTATTCTATCAAAATAAAATATGAAATCATCTCTGGAGGTCTTYATGTTCAACAAAGTCGTAACAATAGCTTGCACTTGCGGTGTCTGCTCTAGAAGCCGAAGATTCTTTAAAGCTTCTAAATCATCAATTGTCCGCATTTTACCTAATCTTACCAATTGTTCGACATGGTCTTGTGACCTCTTCTCTAGCTGTGTTGATACATGTTTGATAACGATATCTATGGCAACTTTATTATCTGCTCCTCTTGGTATGATTAAATCAGCATGTGACATTGTTGGTCGAACGTGAGCAACAGCATTGGGTTTAACGAATAGCTCCCATTGCTTCATGACTCCATTCAAGTCTCTACCTCTATGAGCTATATCTCTGTTTAATCTTCTTGCTAAACATACATCTAAATCTGTATCCACGTATATTTTGAGGTCCATCATGTCATACAATCTCTTGTCATAAAGAGCAAATATACCTTCAACTATGACTATATCTGCTCCGTATATGGTGAACACTCTATCGGTTCTTGAATGGGAAGCAAATGAGTAAATAGGAATAGCAGCTTTTCGACCTTCTTTTAATTGTAATAATTTTTCATACAACAGCTCGTGATCAATTGCTTGTGGAGCATCAAGGTCATATTCATTTTTAAATGCTTTCGCTAGTTGTTCAGGGTTTAGATTCCTATAGAAATTATCCATTGATAACAGAACAGTCCAAGGTTGATTAATAGCTTTTATAATTTGTGAGGCAACACTTGTTTTACCTGATCCACTTATACCTGCTATACCAATGATATATGGTGATGTCCATGGTGGAATATATCTTTTTCTTCCTATGCCTGAATCAAGAGATTCAGKATCAGTGTTGTTACTATTGGATGGATTATGGGAAGACGATGGCATAATGTTTCTCTCTGGATGAAGGATGCTGATGAATGGATAGGAGAAAAGAACAGGATACGAAAACAAAAATAAAAGAATGTAATTCTTGGTTTTATAAGTTCATTGTCTCCACGTGGTCTTTTGACAGATTTATCTAATAATTCTTGACAATGCATTGCTTTTTATTAGCATATATCTACGAATAGTTAATTAATCATGTTGATAATGAYTGATTGCTCAAATGGTGTTCGATAATCAGGGCGAGGAATAGACGAAATAGGTTATGATTATGTGAACATTTAATATTTGAACCTAACTAATCATATAATGACACTTTAAGTGTATTCCGTTATGGAACGTAACTRTCAAGGGTATAGAAATTCGAAGGAGGGACATCTACTACATATGAGCTTGAATAATGATAGTAATGAAGTAGTATGTGAGAAAGTTATGTTATGTATTTCCTTCTGATTTCTTACTTCCTGTATGTTATAAGTTTCTAAGAAGATATACTATTTCTTTTTGTTCCTACCGCTTGAAATGATTAGTTTAAGTTAACGTTCAGATAAACTTAGTGACCTACCTTCTCGATTCGTAAATACCAGAAAAAGTTTATTTCTATGCGAAACTCGTCACCGAGAAATCTATCAGAAATCATGTACTATTACTATTACTGAATTCTCTGACTAAATTCATGCTTTTGTTGGTTATKTCGTCATTATCTTCACCTTATTATATACAGAAATCAGACTCACATTGATCTATAACTCAAAAAAATCTTTTCACAATTTTCTTCATCTCAGACTTGATCTTAATCAGATCATTTGACTTCACGTAAAAGAATAAATCTCTTTCACATATCAGTATCCCAATAACACTTTTCATATCAGCATCTTTTAGGTATCTTCTTTTATCAACATGATGCTTTTCAAACACAGATTGAGCTTCAGATGAACTACAGATACTATTGCTAGACCTTATMTCTGAACCAAACGCTGCGTAGTCACTGGCGACATTACTGTCAGTATTACTGCTGAATTTGAATCGATTATAGCTTGATTCTGACTCATTATCATCTAAAAATCCATTACCAGAAAAAGTATTTATATCCATAGGAACGAACTTAATTCGTTGGCATAGATTGAATAGTTCTTCTCGTTCATAATCAATGATGTGAGCTTTGATGCTTTCTTCTGTCATTGTCTTTAAATCAGCATTACTTGCTGTGAAAATTGTTCTATTCAGATGTATGAATTCGTTGATAGCAACTAGTACTGGAGGAATATTTTGCTGACGATATAAATCATCTGACATAAAATTAATATCTATATCAGCCCCCGCAAGATTCGAAGATGACTGTGACTTATTGAATCTTGCATATGGTTGGTAATTGGACTTCCCATAAGCAAGCTTCAGATGTTCGTAATTCTCCAAAAGTGATTGTTCTGTCTCTGGTGAAATTTTTATATTACCGTACTTTTTTCTTTGATACAACTTATTACTATTTTCCCCATCATTAGGTGTATTGATAGAGCTTAGTGATATCGCAGAAGATGAGTTCTGCTGAGAACTTTTTCGTAAAAGTTCCCTTGCACGTTCTTGTTCTTCTAACTCTTTATATTTTCTCCAGGATTGAGTAATAGAATGCTTTAAACTGTACTCATCGGCTTCACCTCCTAAATTTTCAATCGGGATCTGCCCTTTCTTATTCTTGATGTTTTTCAACGAGCCTAAAGGATTGGATTTTGATATTTTAACGCCATATTTCTTATAATAGCGTATAAGATCCAAATATGCGTTATGTAARGATATATAAAGAAATCTAATCACATCAAGCTTTTGTTGGATATGCGATGAGATCCGTTTGTCATTTTGAATTAATTCTCTTATATCTCTTACTTCGGTTTTATCATCTGATCCTCTTTCCATTACTGACTTGTACAAATCTTTAATCATTTCATCAGAGTATTCCTCTTTATCCAATTTATATATAATTGTGTATAAATCAATATCTTGACTAATAGGACATATTTTAGTGGAGACTCCTAAAGAATTAACACCAACTAATGTTTGATTCTCGATTGTGGTTACTGATTTGAATAACTTCTCTTCTGATTTTGATTGTTTGATATCAAATATGTTTGGTATCAAATCTGATGGAATTCCAGGCGTATCAATCAATTCCATGTAGCATTGTTTATAGCATTGAATTGAAGACTGTGGAATTGTAAAGTCCTTATTACTGCTAGTGCTACTAGCAATGGTTTGATTGCTACTTCCACTACTTCTTAAACTGGAGGCCGAGCTTTCTGTACGACCAAATTTATGTCTGAATGATAGTTTCCTATTTTGAGAGTTATTAGTAGTAGTACTAGAAGCATCATCTGATAAGTCGCCTGTACTGAAAACAGGGGGACTGGAGGATATATTTGATTGAACAGGCGAAAACGCACCACTATTACCGGATTGGTTCGAGAACGTTGGTGAAATATTAGGTGTTAAGTTAGGTATTTGAGTATCTGATATAACAGCTAATGGATATTTCCCATTGACGATAGTTTCGGATTGTTGAATCGTAGGATAATATGAGTCAAGAAACAAATCAGATTCCAACCTTGCAACTGTTGAGGTTTTTCCAGATCCCTGTTGACCTAACAGAACAACTTTCAAAGGTCTCTCATCATGATACTGTTTGAATAAACTATTGAAGTTGGTGTTAAATTGATTCATTTTTATTCTATAGTGAGTGTCATTACCTGAGAACAAAATCTGTACACTTTTGAACCTTCTATGTTTGCTTCAAAATGACAATCTCAACAACCAAATGATCAATATCAATTTCCAGTTCTTCAGATGTTTTTTCTGCGGAAATGGAGATATACCTATGCTTATGGCCAGTTCTTTCGTCACACTTCTCTACTGTCTGAACTACGCGTTTAATCTCATTTAGCGATGAATTATTTATCAGATTCTGATTCAATTTTCTCAACAAATTCGTCTTATGATCAAAGGTTCTTGGACATCAATCTACCAATAACGAATGCTCTTGTAATATTTATTCTCCTTCCTTCCCCTCAAACTTACTGTGCATATACAGTAGTTATGAAAGCAGTCTTTCTACTTCAGAGATTATTGCTCAATTTCACTAAAAGCGGTTGAAGTCTCCATGTATTCGAACGAATGAAATCTGGTGATACCTGCTTCAGTGACAAAACTTTTAAACAGAACAGAGAAAAAGTTGCTAGAASAGCTTGAAAGAATAATTTCTAGTAATGTCCCATTCCTTCTCTTTCTATCTCCGATGCCGGTTTTATTTGCTTTGAGAAGAAGAGTTCAACTTTAAAAGAATAGTGCCACAACTTTAATTTGAACTACTACATAAAGGAAACCATGATAGTAGGAGATGGGGGATGGAGAAAGGAGCAAATAGTGAATGTACTCCAATGGAAGAAATAGATAAGGAAGAATTACGTGACGGTCTCGATATAGAATAAGTGCTTGATGTTTTATTTAATATTCAAGCTATTATTTGTTTACTAGTGTATAATCAATAGGCTTGGTTTAGTAGTTTTCCTTATTCTAAGAGCTAGTGATCAACTAACATATAATGTCAAAATAACCGTTGGAACGACATTCCAGAAATTGCCTTTGAATTTCTCCTTCCATTCTTGAGCTTACTTTATTCGCAATCCGGAGAAAGCCTCCATTAAAGTGAACGGAAATCCTTTTGGAAAATCACAATTATATCACTGTAGACAATTTAATATTGGGGAATCGCTTCATACAGCATGAAATTAGTTGCAAGTAATCAACCACGAGGACTATTGAACTACGTAACGTTAAATTCGAAATGCCGTTGAGCTGAACGGCAATTACCGGCAAAAATTAAGGTTATTATAAAGCTTATTTTTAAGGCCAACCTTATTTAGGAAGTTATATTCGCACGATCAGTAAAGATATTAATTGCTTAACTTGGGAGAAAGCTATTTATATCATTATTATAACACATTATATTTAAGTGGTTGGTTTCAATATTAAACTGTTACAGCTTAGTCATGGAACTGGTTAGAATATCTTGAGCGCGTCTGATATGTTGAGTTGCTGGATTGAGATTCTATTGTGTGAGAACTATATTCTGCTAAGTTTATGAGGACATGTTGTGAAGAAGTATTTCAAGCAGAGAAATATTATATTTTACTAGTTGTTTCTTTCTTTTTCAATTCACACTGCCGGTAAGCCGTCTTCTCAGTCTGTTACTACCAGAATGCATCCGACCCTTTCCAGTTTTGCTCTCAGTTGTAGCAGTGATCAACCGTTGGTTCTACCAATTATGTATGTTCTTGAACTCCTCTTCTATTTGTTAAGTCAAATGAGAGAGGCAATCGGATATCTATCTTCAATAAAACTCACGTGTATTTCTTAGGTATTAATCATCTTCAGTTGAAAGGGTAAAAACAAATAACAGAGACACTATACCAAGACATAAAGTAGTAATTTTAAATATGTAATAAACTCACTCAATCCTTATGTAGGTGGATTTGATATGGTAACTGTCTCTGATAATGTTGAAAAGAAAGACAAACCAACTCCAATCCCATGTCAACCAATGATTATCAGCCCCAAGCAAACAAACATGACAAAAAATCCCCAAACTGTTAAAATTAATGAGAGGTATTTCAAAACCAATTCTTTCAGAGGAATTTCTGCCGACTCTGCATTTGACCCAATTATCTTGTAGCCAAATAATCCTGGAAGAATGAATGAAATCGAAGTTGATCCTGTAGCACCTACAACGGCTAAAACAGTTTCAAAAGACGAAACTGTTACTGAAGTCAAATATGACGCAGTGAGGAGCCCTGTAGTGACTAAAATGAATCTCAACCCTTCCAATGGTGGAAGTTTCACTGTTGTAGTGCTAGTTTCTCCTAACAAAGGATTTGTCTCATCGGTGTTCACTGGTTCGCGACTGCTCTTCCACTTGAAAAAATGATCATATATCCATTGCAGTATATTATTGGTTGATATTCTGCAGGGATGTGCAATAAGAGGATATGAAAACATGACCATAAAAACAAATGCAATACGAGCAATTGTTGAAAAAACTGAATGTTCATATAGGGTTATGATATTACCGTTAACATTGGATCCGAATGATAAATAACCAGTCAATCCGATAGAGATGTACAAGAACCCAGATATAGCTATCGACGACAGAGAAACCTGACTTATTGATTCTAAACTCTTATCTTCGGCTTCATTGATAATTGAGAACATGTTTTGTTGGCCAGTATACGCATATACTATTATTGAAAAAGTAGAGAACACACCTTTCACTCCCTGTGCTTTAAACCAATTGACTTCACCTCGTTGAGGTTTAGTATCACCGATCAAAAAATGAGAATAAACCAATAGGGCCATATAAACAATTGCTGCTAGTCCAAGCAAAGAAGTGAACTTCAGTGAGTCTAAGTTTTTCAAATAACATAGGGGACCAATTATTAGAACTAGAAATAACGTTATCCAAAACACACGAGTCAAAAATAGAGAATCTGGCGACAAGTTAGGGAAAAATGTCAACGTAATCTGTGGTAATAGGTCACCTATCAAAATCAAATATGATACTCCAACACCAAAGCATTTTATAGCGATGGCTAAATCAAATACGACGCTTAAAGCAGGATAACTGATCTGTGATACTGAAAAGAAAGACGCTTGGTATCTTGGAACATATTGTGCAGTATACCCTTGTAAGAATAATCCAAACCACGAAGTGATACCAGCAAAAATCATAAGAAAGATACCTAGAAACACACCATCCTTGCTCATAGCAAATGGCATAGCAAGCATACCAGCACCAACAATAGTTTTCAGTAAACTGACTACTGATGAGTAGGTTGAAGCTTCAGCAAATTGCTGAGACTTTGTTACTGTATAGTTCTCAGACATAGTTCTTAAAAGGCTAGATTCAATCTTTTGTGTTTCCGATTTCAAATTCTCATTCCAAACAAAAAAAATTGATCTTCTTACTTTGATTGATTGGGCAGGCAACTATACTTCAGAAGATGATTGATATAGTTCATGGTTCTGGTCTCGTAATAATGATGATAGATAAGAAAATAGTTTCCGAAATTTGATAATCATATCCTGTTCTAATAAAAGTCTTGAGTGTTTCCCTCCTTTACATGTACATTATAAAGTGTTTCGTCTTTCATGCTTAAAGATGCACTACATTCTAGCAAAAATTACGGAAAAGGAAATAGTGTCGTCTGCTTGTATTTTGTATTCCAGACTCAAGACTTTTTAAGTCAACTTATAAGCACTAATGATGTAATTCATTTGATTTTATAGTTGCATCTAGTGTTGATTGACTATTTATAGGATACTACTGGTATGACTAACTTCAATTCAGGAATTTTATCCGCATCTATTGACATCTGATATGACAATCTGTTCGTTTAGAGTCTCCAAATTATCCGGACAAGACTTTTGGGGCAACTCAGCTCATGTGCATCAGAATCAAAGACCATTCCTTTCTCAAATACACAGGCCATTTTCATTGATATATAGATTAAATACTATCTGATTTATCCTTGTTAATTCTCCGGAAAAGTATACACGTTTTATTGATATATATTACTCTGTTCTTCTTTCTCCCAACAATCGACACAAGCACTATCCATACAACTCCATCAATGTTTCTCGCCTCCTCCTAAAACTGGGAAGGTAGTCATCTGTCCCGGGTATACCTGTCCGCTATATTTGATAATCAAACGACAAATTTCTGATAGCAAAGCTTGTATTGTATGTAATTCACATTGGCGAAATGTATTCTGGTAATAAACGAAAATTACTGTTATCAACTGCTTGAAAATTTTCATCCTTGATAAAGAAATAATGAGATAGAGAAAGAAAAACTATTTGAAAATATATCATAGTTCAAAATATATATTCTTGTTATCTTTGGTTTTAATAATGAGATTTGCTATTGTGTGACCTTTTATCTCATTTTGAAAGACAGCTGCGGTTTCGTTTCAACTCATCGGTTTGATCAAAAGCCAACATCAGCAAGATCCAAAAGAAGTGTTAAGAAAAAATAAGCTAAAAGAGAGGTTAAACGTGGAAAGTAAAGTGAGCACTAGAACACAAAATAGTCATAAACGATATCGGTATTTTTAACCGAGATAGTTGTAAGAAACATTCAATGGATCAGATAAAAGTTACTGTGGATTGGATTAATGGTGAAGGGTTGAAAGAAAATGGAGAGGTCCCCTACAATGATGAAAACAACTATGGAAAAGAAGAGGTGACTCCAGTTGATGCCATGGATCCTCTAACTAGTCCTACCATTTTCCCCCCACATCTATCTCATCAACAGTTCAAAGAAGAAAAGAATGTTGAAAATTGGATTCATAGGTCAAGCCAACAGCCGATACTACCTGCACCTATAGAACCATACCTCGATCCTCCAGAAAATTTCAGTCACGTTGTGGGTAAAATTTACAGATCTTCTTTTCCTAGAGTCGAAAATTTCGAATTCCTGAAAACGTTGAAATTGAAATCGATACTGTATGTGTTTTTGAAGATAGGTGAAGTTACTGATGAGATGCTTTCACCTGGGTTTTCGGCTTGAGAGTTAAGACTAACAATATTCCTAGGATTCTGATTCCTGAGCAATACCCTGAAGAAAATCTTAAATTTTTGAAGGAGAACGATATCCAACTATTACAGGTTGGAATGTCTGGCAATAAAGAGCCTTTTGTCAATGGTAGGTCATTGCATTGTTGTGACAGTAGATATAGATATTAATTATCTCTGTATCAAAGTAAAAATTCTAACCATCATTTAGTATCACACGAAACCATTACCAGAGCTTTAGAGATAGCGATAAATCCGGAGAATCATCCATTACTGATTCACTGCAATAGAGGAAAGGTGAGTGAACCATTAGACTAGTCTTTATGGGTATACTCTCGATTTTACTATGATTCTAACAATTATCAATAGCATCGGACAGGCTGTTTAGTTGGATGTATTAGAAGACTACAACAATGGTCCTTGACAATGATATTTGATGAGTATAGAAAGTTTTCGAATCCAAAAGCTCGACCTCTAGATCAACAACTGATCGAACTATACGATGAAACCACTATTCTGAAGATAGCCTGGGAGAGGAATTGGCTTCCCATAGAGTGGTGTTAAAAAAATAGATAATAACTGAATGATATAATGAGTATATATATTACACTAATACTCTTCTTCTCCCATGACGTGTGGAAAGAAGAATCGATTTCCATAGGTTATTCCTGTGAGAAGAGAATATGTAGCCAAAGAAATTGTAGACAATCTGGGATGTTTCAAAGCATTGGTACCGTATGAAACCAAGTAAAGGAAACTCCAAGCTTATGAAAATAGTTAGTAAAAACCGATGTTAAAGTGAAGAACTCAAATACATGGAGCAATCAACTAATGATGAGTTCACACTTACCTGAATTGAAACCTGCACCGTTTTCAATGTCACCGTCGAATATAATCCAAGCTAAATAAACGGGTTAATAACGTTCACACGCAAAATAGTTCAAATTTGTGCCAGTATATACTTACATCCTAATGCAAAGGCGCCACTATAGCCATATGCCATTAATCGATTTGGCTTAACATATGGTTTAGAAGGCATATTCGAAGACGCATATGCAAATACTGGCTTGGTTAGTAAAAGGAAGAAACWKATAAATCATTGATTCCTTGTTGTTGAAATAGGAGACGAATATCAACTTACGACCAGCAGAAAGCGCTCCTGATAAGTATGGTGTATTGCTTAGACTGTTCAAAGTATCCCAGGGAGTTGGCGCCCTTGGATCCCTAGCAGGCGGTACCGGAGGAACTGGGCTAGTTGAAGCAGGAGGAGGGTTTGGTGTTATATCTGATGGAGTTAACGACATTTTAACTAAATTTAATGAATCCAAATTATCTCTGTAAGTTCAACTAGTTCTTATTATTAGTGATGGGCGAGAATCTGGGGCAAAGTTCTAAGACAAAATCAAAATGACAATTGGCTAGGTAGTTCACTTGTACGCCGTTTCAACTCGACACTGGTTCCACTGCACTGAGTTCAGAAACAAGGAAATACAAATAGTGTTCAATACCACTTATCTCATGTAACTTCCGGTATGAAGGAGTATAAAAAGGACAAAGCATCTACAAGACCCTTATTGGATTTTGCAAAGGCAGTAGATGGATGAGCTAGAGGTATTATGTCATCAATTAAAATTAGTACCACTCTTTTGTGATGCCTTTCTTGTCTGGGGCTGAACGAGCACTGCATGGTTTTTTTGAGCGAAAAAATGTAGTTTTGAACACCAAACTGTTTATAAGTTTCGTTTTAATATTATTAAGAAACAGAAAGAAAAAAAAATTTCAAGAAATGCTGTGACAACTGTTATCTCAGAGATGTAAACGGTGTCTAAATGGGCATAGCAAAAGAGGCCTGACATCATGTGCGGACTAATATATCATCTTATGGAGAGATTATTTACATATCCCCAATACGAATGGGTTAACAAAATCAGATTGATAGGTATTATAATATTTTTATTACGATTATTAATGACTTTTATAATGAAGATGATATAGTAAGGTTTATGAATTGAACCAGTATTGAGCAGACTATTGAGAAAAACTCAGAGAAGCAATTTACTTAAAAGAGAACAAGACAAAATCTCAGATACATATGCTGTCACTATTTCGACTATAGCAAAGTTCTATACAAACACTATATATGTCCAATGAATAGAAAAAAATAATACCTAGTGAACAAATGGAAAAAGAAGCACTACTAATATAAAAATCATAACTTTTAGATATGAATAAAATTCAGATATTACTATTGATAACTATCACCTAAAATACAAATACAACCCATCAACCTGAAAACTATATAAAAGCCATTCAAAAGGTATCACTCCTAAGCTCTTTCACCTCTAAGACGTCTAGCTAATTGAATATCTTTCTTTTGAATAGTAACTCTCTTAGCATGAATAGCACACAAGTTAGTGTCTTCAAATAAGGAGACAAGGTAAGCTTCAACAGATTCTTGTAAAGCACCAATAGCAGAAGATTGAAATCTCAAATCATTCTTGTAATCTTGAGCAATTTCACGGACCAATCTTTGGAAAGGTAATTTTCTGATCAATAATTCAGTAGACTTTTGGAATCGTCTAATTTCTCTAAGAGCGACAGTACCAGGCTTATATCTGTGAGGCTTCTTTACACCACCTGTAGTAGGGGCAGATTTTCTGGCAGCCTTGGAGGCAAGTTGCTTTCTAGGAGCCTTACCACCAGTGGATTTTCTAGCTGTTTGCTTAGTTCTGGCCATTTTGTTTGTTTGCTTTGATAACTAATTATTGTTGAATCAATTATGATATTGCTAATAAGTTAAATTTAAAAAGAAATTAGAAGTAAAGGGGAAATAAGGATAAAACAAACAAAAATATATTATAATAAGGAAGAAAGAATAGGGAAGAAAAGAGGGGAGACGAAGGGTTTATTAAGAAAATGAAAACAAGATTTTATTAGTTTTGTGTTAATTCTCTTTTAAATAATCACATAATTTTATTACGGACAAATAAACAAACATCATTTGGTATACAAGTCTTATTTCCCTCATTAAAATTACACATTCACTTATCTGAACATAGGCCATTTTTTGTTTCGAAATTGCACTGTAAAAATCATCATAGAAAATGATCATTTCAAATAAAAATGTAGTAGCCAAGTACATACCAAAAAAAACAAAGTTTAAAGTTTTCCCTTTTGAGCCTGTAATAATGATGGGAAGTCTGAAGATAGATATGCTATAGTTGCAAATGACGACAATAGGTGAATATATATATGTACGGTTAATATTTCTTTCAGAGATGAGACACTATTCTGCTGAGCATAAATAGGACATGAAATGGGAAATAAGATATTTATGAGTATAAGGCATTCAAGAAGCGTTTGATTTCTGTCGTTCATCTTTTTGAGAAAGATGAATTGAATCAAAGTGCAACAATCTTTACAGATGCCCCTGACCTAGATGAATGAGATCTTGTTATGACTAGATGTATTTCCGCTTTATTATGAACTTTCGACAATATACAGAAAAATATAGCCCATTTGACATTAGAAGTTTCTTTTTCAAGTAAATGGTGTGTGGCTGATGGTACAATTTATTAATCTACTGTTATAATTTAAATGTTTGATTGTTTCTGTATATTGTTGATTCAGGTAACAGACATGCAGTTTGAGTGCAAATCTAATACCGATTTAACTAGTTCCTCAGTTTACTCACAAGGGTGTAAGTATCAACACTATCAAATACTGTCCGTTATCTCTTTAAGGTTAACTTGTATAACCCAGATTGAGAAATTCGATTGCTTTAAGGTTTATAAGGGATCTCTGATATGYAGAGCAAACGAGATGAGATTCAAAGTTCCTTGATATCAAGATTCGACGTCAGTTTACTATGGGGTTTTCACCTCAATTTCAGCATCCAGAATGTTGGATTTTTTTAACATTCAATATCCCCTAAAATTGTTTATTCATTTTAATTCTTCAGTATACTTTTTACTATCGAATGACGGTGTCCCTAAATTTACACTTGTCCGCCACTGTTTTGCATTTGGTAATTGGTTGATCCTATTTGCCCACTACTTGCAACCACAGACAAGTGTATTGATTACGTTGTTTATTTTGGTTTTAGTTTCAACAAATTTGTGGTGTTTTAAATGGGAATATTTTCTCAAAATCTCACATACTAAATCCCTTATATACTTTGATATTCCCTCTGCTTTCTGTTTTACATTTTATTCTTCTATATGTAAGCTAGTAAGAAGAGGCTTTTTTTTTTCTTTCTWCTTTTCTCCTTAATCAATTAGATAAATTCTACCAACTAGATACAGTTTAAACAATTAATTATTAGTATAAATTATCAAATATGTCTGGCAGAGGAAAAGGCGGAAAGGGACTTGGCAAATCGTAAGTGTTGATTTTGATTTGTTTGATCAAAATGTTATTAAATGATAAATATGTTATTTGATTAAAAGTAGAAAACAGTGTCCAAAGAAGTTGATTCTAACTTAATAATAGTGGTGCCAAACGTCACAGAAAGATTCTTCGTGATAACATTCAAGGTATTACCAAGCCTGCTATCAGAAGATTGGCGAGAAGAGGTGGTGTCAAACGTATCTCAGCTTTGATCTACGAAGAAGTCAGAGGCGTTCTTAAGTCATTCTTAGAATCCGTTATTCGTGATGCTGTTACTTATACTGAACACGCTAAGAGAAAGACTGTCACTTCATTGGATGTTGTCTATGCTTTGAAGAGACAAGGAAGAACTTTATACGGTTTCGGTGGTTAGGTTATTGTGTATTATACTGGTATATTCAATTCGGTAATTTATTATATTTACTGGTTTATTGTTTGTAGGGAAACTAAATTAGTTATATTATATTCGTATTATGCATGCGTTCAGCTCTTTGAATGAATCTATTAATGAGTTGTTTAACTTGTTTGACTTGAGGTTAATGTAGTATTGCATAGCATTGCTAGTTCATTCTATACTTTCCAATAGCTCCTTCCAGTTGACAAAACAGCCTGACCCAGAATCCTCAATCTCAGGGATTGAATTGTCACATCTACAGTGACATCCGGATCCGTACTCAGTTGGTTTATCAAATGCTGCCCAAAATGGATTATCTTTCTTATCCTCTTCATCCCTACTATAAGGCAAGAATTTCGTTTGATTTTCTTTTACTGCATTAGCAGGACAATGTGCTATTGTGGAATGCCTGTAACCTATGTCTCTGAAATAATGCACTTGACTAGGTTCCAAAAACATTCCAACGGCCAATGAATGCACTGGAGCATCGCCCCATCTTTCTCTCCAGAAACCACCTGAGTTTTCCAAATAATCAAAATAGGATTGATACTGCTCAGATCTGAAGAAATCCAAACGAGCAATCTCGAAATTACTCCAAAAGTGACAGAGGTTGTATTCTTCTCCATCAATATCATCCATTTTGATGTCTTCTAAACTATTTTGGTCGTTTAATAGAGCTAATTCATCTTCAGTTAAGCTGCTGGCACCCTCATTTTCAATCTTATCAATGATCTCTTCTAATTTTTCTTTTCGTGCTTGAACCTCTTTTTCAAGCTTTAGTTCAGCCGCTAATCTTGGTTCATCATCTTTGAACTGCACAGTTGGATCTTTATTAACTAAAAACATTTCCCAGGTCTTGGCAGGCTTGATATCATACTTTTTCATGAAGGCCTTAGTATATCTGAATAAGGTAGGAACCGTTGCTGCTAATTCTTTCAATGCGACAGTAAAACCATACACCTTGCCAGATTTTTCCATCTCAAGGAAAGGATCATAGGTTATATCACAAAAGTAATCCACTTTCGGTTCAATTCTCCAGAACCAATCATAACCTTGCATTAGAGGATGCTTATAGAATAACCCAGAATAGAATCGACACATTAAATGGTAGCTTTTCATTCCTCCATACATAATTCCTTCATCACCTTGCAATCTGATCATTTCTTCTATCTCTTCTTTATCTTGCCATGAAGGGAAATTCCATATTTCTGGCTCAACGACGCCAAACTCAACTTGAGCATCGGTGAGACTTTTGATAGTATTTTGAAAATTCTCATCAAATGGTTCGTCATTAAGAAAAACGTAAGGATAGTTATACCACCTATTGAAATGCCTTTCCAAAGATCTGACTGAATGTGCCACAGCATCTGCCTCAGAATTTCGCGCTAACATCATTATGACAGCATTTGCCCTTTCGTTTGTTTGACTATTGTTCTCCACATCTTGGCACCCAGCTGCAAATATTGGATCCACAGGATGATTAAACTTCTCTATTGAAAAATGATATTTGGGTACTTCCCGAGTAAAGTATATTACTGTTTTCGTGACAATCAAAATAACCAATGCTAGTACTGCCAGTGTTATACCGAGAGCAGATAATGTAAATCGGAGCTTCCGTCTTCCACCTAAAGCCATATGTTTGCCTTTACCGTTATAATTTTGCATTAAATTATGTGCTCCTCCTACTTTCAGAAAACGTGTCATTTGACGCGTCAGCCGGCGAATCCTGTAAATCGCCATTCCAAACATTGTGGTCTTATCTGATTCAAATCTCACCCACTTCTTCCTTCTTCAGTCTTTGTGCAAACAACAGATTACACGCCAGTGAGAATCCAGCCTATCGAACACTGAATAATTAATAATAGACTCAAGATAAATGAGTACTGAAATACTCATACGCGGTACAATTATTTTACTTTGATTTTATTTATCGTATGCCTATCCCCAACACACCTCGTATTTTCCTTCCTGAACGTCTGGGCCTTGATTACCATCCAGGCCTTCAAAATCAATTAATTTAGATAGAGCACGGTAAATACACTCGATTCAGTGATAAATAGCAATTTTCGGGATATATTTCTTTTTCAACTGATCTCCCTAACGATACATCAACAGCTTCAAATCAAAATCTTTATTTTACACTTTATTTTGAATGAAATTTAGTAGTAAAACATAAAATGCTCCAGATATTATAACTTGATATTCTAAGCGTGTCACGAAAAAACAAACTGGTGGTCAAAGAGAAAGTGGTGAACTTTAATTTTTTTTTTTTGGCGATTAGAAAAGTGCCCGTCTCACCTGGTTGATTTGGCCCCATTTGGATATGACTACGTGGTGCAAAGACAATGTTTGGATGAAAGAATATATGAAGAAAAAAATTAAAAAATTAAAAGATTGAAAATTAAAAAATAAAAACATTGAAATAAAGGTAATTACGTACTTAGAAGGAAGAACAATCATGAATTTATTTGCCTTGTTGAATAATCGGCAATTGCTACGGAAGCCATTTTAGTGACCAAGTTTGTATATCAGTTCCAATTCTGGATGTATAGTCAATGAATGGGACTGTTGAACAAATGTTAAAAATATTAAAAAGTGAACCTAAGGGGAGTGAGTTCAGTACAAAAAAAATTTGGAAAAAGCAATTCCTTATCAATGCTGAAGGAGAATTTCCAAGGGTATTATTATTAGACAAGCATATGCTATCAATAACTAAACCAATTCCCTTTGAAAGGCTTTTGCATGTTACATTATACTTTTGTTAACAGTCGATATTTGAAAGAAAGTTTCAATGAATTTTAACTAGACCTCATCACTGAAACGAAGAGAAAAGACCAAACTTAATCGATGGAGCTTATGTAGGAGAAAACAATATGTAGTCTCATAGAACATATGGATTTCCTCTTTTATAATTCTTTTTCTGCCCTCTAACCTTCGTACCTATATATATCTCTATTCTTCTGGAAGACATTCCAGTTCGCATAAACATCATTGGGTGTTAACTGAATGTGTAGATGAGGACAAAGAATATTGAAATGAGTCAATTTAGTATATTCAAATTGAATAATTGTTTACTGAAATTCATGTAGAACCAATTAGTTAGGAATTTCAAGGCTTTTTGTTTTCTAAGTAAAATACAATTGATAATGTGTTCACAAGTTCCACAGATCAACGTAGGTGCACATCTCATAACATGGATCTTTTTGGGCCCTTCAAAGAGTGATCTCCGTATTTCAAATCTTTTGCCTCTTCTCTCATTCCTTTTCCAGGAGTGTTGCTTCAATAATATTATTCATCTAACATTTTCTACATAACCGTTTTAGATGAATTCAAAGTCAACTACGATTTGCCTTCACTCACAACAGTTCACTTAACAACTATTCTACTTAACTTCACATCTCATCTTACATATCAAAATACGGGTAACATCATCTATGAACCACACACTTTCCTTCTGTTCTAATCGAATTGACAGAGAGATAAGGAGTTATAGATATTACGTTCAATTTTGTCTATCTTCTTTATTTTCAGATAATAGTTGCCTAAAGAACCAGTTGTTGAAAGATAACAGAGAAATAGAAGCTAATTTCACTGCTGAAATTACTTGCAGTGGTGAATTGAAGTTCTTGGATTGAGTATTTGCGAGCTTCAACAGATTATACTGTTTTTACATAATGTCAGAATATACAAACGGAGACAGCAAAGCTCGAGCTCAAGGGATTTATAGTCCCGTTGGAGCAGAACCTGTGATCAATGGTGATAGTAGAAACCAAAATGGGGTAATGAATCAAGTTATGGCTTCCGAGCCCGCGCATATAAGTAAAAAGGACAAACGAAGATTGAATATCCACTCCAAGCTACAAAGAATGAGTGAAGTGTTCGAACAGGAAAGAGATCAACATTACAGAATGATGCTTCATAATTTGCAGAAAACGCTAGCTACTATGCATTCTGGTACTAACAAAGTGTTTATTGAACACCTCACAGATTTAGAGGAAATTAGAGACTACGAGCTGGTGAGACTGAAACTATGGCACCAATATCAACTAGATATGAACGAAAAGCTGTTCAATGAGGAGATAGATGCTGCTAACGAAGAACATGAAAACTGTGTTAAAGTGATAAAAGAAAAATTATATGAAAGGATTGAGAAGCAGATGAAGAGACTGAAAGAAGATAAAGCTTTACTGGACGTGGCTAATGACCATTCATATTTCTTATCTGGTAGCTATAACTTGAGATCGCCAGGTTCTCCAGGATCTAGTTACGAGAGGAGAAGCCTTAGACGTCGTAATGACTACTTTGAAGATAGTACGGGTATTTCTGTAGACTCTACTTCAAAGAAAAGACGCGTTGGGACCAGTGGTTATAAAAGTAGTAGCCGATACGGTAGTGCAGCTGGTAGTGATGATCAAAAAGTCTCCGATTCGGACTCTTTGCAAGGCATTCTGGCTAAAAAGAGAAACGAAAAACACACTCATTCTGTCAATGTGCATGGCCATAGAACTGGTAAAACATATAATGGTGTATCATCATTAAAGCCTGAAGAGGTGAACGAAGATCTGGTGCTTTTTCGTCAGGCTTTAGAGGATTCTCAGAGAAGATCTGGCACTTCGGCTTAACCATAAACTTGAATGGTTTATGTGATATGATTATGGTAAACTAAGGGTATATGATTTTTTAGGTGTATTTTAATATTAGTTCATATTTTAGATTTTTCATTCTTAATGTAATGTTTATACAAAGATCAATTTACWACTAAGAATAATTCTGTAACCCACAGATAGAGATTATCCCATTCTTCAGATCTGATTCAATACTATAAGAGCTTTCTTTACAAAAAGATAGAGATTACTCACGGACACTTCAACTAGGTTGACCAAATAAAACAAGGAAGGTGTTCATTAGATGTTAAGCTGATAAGCACTTGCTCTTTTCAAACCACCCACTCTTGTTTTTTCTCGGGGACCTTRAACAGATTTTGACTAGAGTTTCATATGGCCCTTCGCGGTTCTTGAACTGGGTTTCATCTGAATAATTTATAAGCCAATTGAAGATGATAAATTGGTAGCGGCAATCACGTGTATCGTTGGAGGATATCAAATTAAGTTTGATGAAAACGAGTTTACGAGTTCTTTCTTCGTTGTGTTTCCTATATTGATTGCCTGATTGATAGTAATGATGAACGTCGGGCCAACTTTCGAGGACTTGTAGAGGGTTTCATACGACGATGTGCTTTTAAAAACAATTATAATCAAGCCATTTTTTCCTGATTTTTAACGAACTACTATAGTCTATGTATAATACTAGAAAGATTCAACTTGTATGAAAACTTTTGAGATCAACCAATTGGATGAAACTTGCTAAACTTACCTAGCGTAGCATATCTAACAACTATCCACTACAATAGTGTATCTGAGCTCTTGTTTCTGACTTCCTTTCCTGGTCCAAATTGCATTCTTTTATTATATTTGATATCATCGAAGCCAGTTGCTAGTGCGACAGGTCTTCTGAAGTTTTAAGACAAGCTTTGCAGAAACTTTATTTTCTTGCTTAGTGAGAACCAGCTAATAGAATTAGTAAGATATTACTACCATTGCCTTCAAAAAGGTAATACAAAATAAGATTTAACATGAGCTACTATTTGGAGAACTTTAAATATATGTCAGAATAGTTAAGGTTTTTCTTCTTGAGAGTGAAATTTGAAGAGAAAGAACGGTTCATAGTAAATTCATAGAGAACGAGGAGTTATCTATACAGCAGTATTACTGATGCTTATTCTGCACCCCTCTAYGATGAATAATTGTTTATACATAATTGTATCGTGAACATAGTTTGCCCAGTTAATGAGATAAAGTTGAAGCACTGGAGAAGAAAATAGGGCATGTATGATATTTACGATTTATAGTGGCGGTTCAATGATAATCACCTAATGAGTGTGCTACAAGCTGTCGACCCGACCCGTTTGAAAAAAGAAATAAAAAAGAACAAAAAAAAAGAATCCTAGAACAATATACTAGTATACAATCTGTGATAATTGTTAGATCTAGCTTTTGTGAACATTGGTTTTTAGACAATGAGCTTAGTCTTAGTAGTCCTCAGTAGCAATTAGTTTAAGCGAGAATATGAATCTTATCAGTAGACATTCTCAACTCCGAAGGAATCACGATAAACAACGCTTAACATAATTACAATTGTGAATGGCGTATAGATTAGTAAGATAACTAACGTACTACATAATATCCCTAAAATTACTATGGAAGGGTTTTATTACCAATCCATTGGTAACAAATAAAAAACTAAGTGAATGCTTACTGTAATCTTTCTCAGACCTTTGATCTGAAAGCTTAACTTAATTCACGAGACTCCCGAGTACCCATCAGTTGTTATAAAAGGAGATCAACTGGCCATTCATCGATTACCGACTTATTATCCAACAATCCAGCTGTTGTTAATTATCATTAGACACCAATCAATCAATCAATTAAGTTTAATCCAAAGACAATTGCTGCTTGCTATCAAAACTTGTAACAACTAGTCAAATACAACATCTTCAAAATGTCCTCCTTTCTTAAGGCCCTTCTCAACAGAAGAACCATCTATGAATTGAAGAACTCTCTTCCGAGTGGAGTTACTCTTGAACAGCTTCAAAGCATCGTTCAAGATCTAGTTAAGCACACTCCTACCTCCTTCAACTCTCAAACTATCAGAGCTGCTATTATTGTCGGAAAGACCCACCAAGCCGTTTGGGACTCAGTTGTCAAGGCTATCCCTGCTACCAGCTTCGGATACCAAAGAGCTGTTAAGTGCCGTGACGAAGCTTACGGTTCTGTTATCTTCTTTGATGACAAAGCTTCTATCAAGGCCATGCAAGAAAGATTCGCCGATTTCGCTGACTATTTCCCTGTCTTTGCATCCACTTCTAACGGTGCTGCTCAAATCAACACCTGGACTGCATTCGAAGAACTAGGACTTGGTGCTAACTTGCAACATTACAACCCAATTGTGCAAGCTGCATTGGCTGATAAGGTTCCTGCTGACTGGGAAGTTGCTGCTCAATTAGTTTTCGGTGAACCAACTGCTCCTGCTGGTGAAAAGACTTTCATTGAAAACCCTGTCGAGGTTTTCGATTAAATCATCCATCAGGCATTATTTTACATTCAGTTTATTATGGGATATAGATTTATTTTTATTTATCAGAAATGAAGATCAAGGGTATTTCAGCCATAGTTTCATTGTAGCTGTAGGGACAAGTCTTGTTCATTATTCTTCAATTTTAGATGGAATCATCATTGTTGCTTGCTTGTGTGTAAAGACATAGTCTTCGGACTCTAGAAATTAAACCTGAGATAGTCTATTATTGTCCTCAGACCCAATGACAACCCCTGGACCCTTTTTCACCTTCAAATCCAGAGTCAACAATCTGCAGCTCAATGCACTTATCTGCACGATATAATTTTCATTTAGTGCCTAATGGGTATATTCATTTCCTGATCTAAGGATCAGGTTGATGAGGGGAATCGCTATTTTCATCATATATTACTAGACTTAAACATCATGAAGAAAATTCCTCTTCTACTATTCAAGGATRATAGTTTTTCTTGGCTTTAAGTGAATTTGATATATCGAACTCTTGTTCTGCAAAATATCTACAACATTTCATAATATGTTAGCAATATCAGTACCGCGAATGCAAGATGAATGAACCATCAACAGCTACTACTCCTGGATCTAATGATAGATTACTGAGATCAGCTACTGATCTTTTGAAAGATGTAGCAGAAGGGTTTTACACTGTATGTTTTAATTGTTTAGATATCGGAGAAAATCAAGATAGTAAAAAAGAGTCTTATATTTTTGTTTCACTCGATTGACAAGGGAAGATTGAGAATCATGTTATAGTATTTGAGCGTGGCAGCAAGATGAGAAATCTCTGATCCTTTSGGAAGTGACGTAGTAGCTGCAACTTACGAAATGGAAACTTCATAAAAAGAATAACTCTGTCTAACTTGAAAAGCAGTCTCAAGATCCATTTTGTTTCCTTATAAACATTCTAACTTCATTAGGGTATCTGTCTTGTATTTCCCCATATCATTCATTGCTATGTTTACATTCCCGTGGGAGTCATCATCTCCTTTTGTTTTCTATATGCAATCAACCTCACAATAACCACTATTGGCTTTTCCTTCCCTGCTTCTGTGTTTACTATGTTACTATTATTCTTGATACTGATAATCTTAACAAAACTACTAGGTAGAAAGAAAGTATCAACGACTGTACGAATTATTGAAATTCCATTTGGTTTCGCATTACGATGGATTAATGTTGTATTTACACCAGCTTTCATAACATTGGCATTGGCTGAAAGAGTTTCAGTTAAAGAAGGATTCTTAATCGCAGCCGTTTTCATATTTGGATATTTAACAACTGTCGTTATATGTGCATATATGGTTCTTGGCTTGCAGAAAGTATTCAAGGTTTCAAGAAAATCGAATATTGAAAGCGAAGCAGAACCATCAACTATGGGAACTGCTTCTAATAGGACTAGTATTGAGATGACAAATATTGATTCTCAGCTTCCATTAGTTGAGACAGAAAGAGAAARGAACTCAGTAGTTAATATGTCAAATAGCTCGTTTGATGCCTCAACAATTAATGATATCACTAGTATTACTAGCAATAATACCAATGATAATGTTACCAATACCTCAGTACTAAATTTGCTGAGTGAACCTGGTAAAACGGCAGATCTTTATCGACCAAATAATCCAGGAATCTCAATACCTCTAGAACCAGTTAATACTACAAATGATTATGATCAACATTCACAATTATTGTATGAGATTCCAAATCGAGCTAAAACAATCAGTGCATTCATAGCTAGCCATTTCGATTGGATCGTCTACTTGATATTACTATTAGTTGGTATTATCATTTACTTCACTGTATCATATAATCTTCCAATAGATCTTGCAATAGTTGTGCTGTCTTTTAGAGTAGCAATTCAGTTACCAGAAAAATGGAAGAAATTCCTGCATCCAATATTGGTGTCATCTGCAGTTAGTGTGCTGATAATGTACATTCTTTCACTTATTAAAAAGGAAAACTTTCTTGATCATATACGAGAGTTCAAAACAGGCAGAACCTACCTCTATCTATTCAACAATAAACAAGGAACCATACTACCAGGTGCTGGTGATGTACTGGGTAGTCTTTTAGACGTTAGTATTGTCTCATTGGCAATTCCGATGTATAACTATCGACGGGATTTGAAGACCCATTTTCCTTCTTTAATCATACCTACTATATCCATAGGTATCTCATCAATATTATTATATCCTTTGATATGTTATAGTATTGGGATATCTCCAACAAGGGCATTAGGATTTGTTGGCAGAAATGTTACTCTCGCCTTAGGTGTACCATTAGTTACACTGTTGCAAGGATCTGTGTCTCTTGCAGCAGTTACTGGTATTATGACCGGAATCTGTGGGGTTTTAGTTGGTGGTTTCTTGTTAGGACCAAAGTTTCTTCGAATAAGAGAAGACGATTATGTTACAAGAGGTATAACGTCAGGATTAAATTCAAGTGCTGTCACAACTGCTCATTTACTAACAACTGATCCTAGAGCTGCAGCCTTGAGTAGTTTGTCTTTTGTTATGTATGGCACATTCTTATTAATCCTTGCCGCAATACCCCCTTTTGCTGATTTTGTTAGATCGCTAGTTGGACTATAACATATACTTCAAACATCATCAATCATATCACTAGAATCAACACCATCAGCACCAAAAAACATATCAAACTAATAACTGACATCAACAGAACAGAATTTCCCGCTGTTTTGAAATACGTGACTTCGTTTTGATCCACTTTATAGATAGTTTCTACTTGATTCTTTCTATGCAGACCAATCAGTAATACCAAAGTGCCATATAATGTGTATAAAGTACCAATAGGAATAAACTCCTTACTGAACATTTTCAAAATCATTAAAGCTAGGTTACTCTTGTTAGGAATAAGATGATAAGAAATTAAGTACTTATGTCAAAAATGACCATATTTAACTAGTTCATACATAATGATAATAAAGACATTCCAGCTCTCATATACGCACCATCGTACGTTCGTTGATGGGCCCTGACATCAAGCTTATCAGGATTCGTCAACCTTAAAAACTCATCAGGGTTATATGACCGTGATTCAGTCCGCAAAAGTCTTCTTCTTAACATATTCACTTGAAGAACAATGATTCAGCAGTTTCTAGTGCTCATAATGTGGCGTGGATATGAATATGTTGATTTATGGCTACGGACAAACCCTCGTTGAATCAATAAGCGTTTTACTTCAGCAACACACCTTTCACGTATTGAAAGTCACATTAAAGCAATTACTTTCGTCTCGCGACATAATGATGATGGAGAATAATAAGTAATCAAGCATGGATAGATATTTTGAATGTTGGGGCCAAGTTCCTTCACTGGCGAATATGTAAGCTATAATTGAACATGCAGTAATTATGAACATACATGTAGTGCATACTCTGTTCCAGGCTTTTTATGATGACATGACATTTATATTAGATAGGGTTTATTATCTTTTCCGATATTATTGAAATCAACACCATTTCTTATCAAACCATTTGTACACATTTGTACAAATTTGTACTTTTTTTAAATCGATGAATAATATAAACGACTCTTTCCTTTGTTACGAGTTACATTGATTGATTGTTCTGGAACGCCTATCGCAGTAAAAATATTAAATCTTGTTACTATTATTATGGTTACTATTATGTTATTATCGTATACAGAAGCTCATGAGCATTAATCAATAAAAAAAAGATACAGTGCAACAAGAATGAATGCTGCCAGAGAACTAATGACGGATTATACAGTTTCCTGGGTTTCTTTTGGCCCCAAATCGGACGAATTTCCGTCAGAATTCTGTGAAAAAGTAGGATAAGCATCCTTTTGAGGTGGCAATGGTTCACTTCGGCTTGTTTGTGTGATATTTGTACTGGTATGAGTTAGAATGTTCTGAACCATACTTCCGTCATAAGAGTCAGGAGGAAATCCCTTTCTTGGTCTATCAGGAATGTAGAACCTCAAATCAATTCGAAAGATCAACCAAAGGATTAGAACAATAAGTTCTAATGCGCCATATAGAACATACATTACAACTGGTTTGTAGATCCAAGAATGTTCAGGTATTCCAGCAGCACCACCATTCATTTGATTCATAAACAATGAAGCGGCTCTGAAACATGCACCAATTAACAAGATAATAGAAGATACTACAATCAAGAGAACACTGGTGTTGTGCTTCAATCCTAATTGACTTGGATTTGGTTGTTCATAAGCTTCAAAATCAGGAATCATGAGTGTGTTGATATTCTGAGTTGGATGATCAGACGAAGTGATTACTCTCATTGCGTCCGCCAAAGGATTTCTTTCATTGGATTCTTCCGAGTCTTTTTCAGCCAAAATACTAGGGGGTAATTTCTCATAAACAACTACTTGAGACCCCTTTTTAACGTAATAAAGAATACCAAAACTTCTAATCCAGAAAGGTGAATAAACACTGGGAATCAAACCCTTGTACTTGCTTTTGGTGCGACTGAAAACAGCAAGCTTTCCTGGTGGTGCCACATAGGCAATAGTGACTAGCACTAAAGCAGTAACATCATAAATAATAACAAAAACTCCTGCAGCTTGCTGTACTTGTTTGCACATATTATAATTATGCTCTGACAAATAGTAAAGGTATGGAACTACGGATCCAACCACAGCCATAACACACAAACCAACTACAATCGAGAATAAGATTCCTAAGAAGGTATTAAACAAAAGTGAGGTGCCTAACTCAGGATGTCTCCAACTGAACATTCTTTTAGCGAGCAACAAGTTGAAACTAGCCAAAATGACGGTTGAAATGATAATCATGACATTGGATGTCAATCCAACATTAATATCTGTGGGATCTTTCGCCCAAGCAATTCTTAAACCAAAGCCTATAATACGGAAGAGACAATATAACATAATCCCAGTATGAAGCCAGAACTTGTGTCCTAGAGTATAATTCTTGGTGAAGACGAAAACATATGCTAAGAAAATGACTGAATAACATGCCACAAATACTGCTGAAGGAGCAATATCTGAATCCTCTGCATAACCTCCAAACACTGCATTCTGAACAGACATCACCAGGTCCAACATATATTGGGGTGGATTTTGTCCTCCGTATCTCTCATGAGCAGCATCTATAATGTGGGAAACACCTGTTCCCAATGCTGCTCCATCAGGTCCTTGTACAAACTGAAGAAGTTGCGACATGTTTGATTTGAAAATATTGCCAAAAGAAACTTGGTTATAATTCTTCTGAACGTTAATGCTCTGTCTTCAGCAAACTGTTAGTACATCTGCCGTCTTTCAAGACTATTACCACTTTTTTTTTTTTCAATGGGAGATGCACTGCGTTTTATACATTTATAACTGATATATCTCACTGTGTTCTAAAACTTGATGTCGAATACATATGACATAGTTTTTCTCATTTTTCTCATTGCTGTTTCCTATTTGGCTTTAGTTTCTTTCTTTCTCTAAAAGTGTCATCACAATTAGCCAAACCTTGATATAAACTTTTGGACGCATTGTTCATTTTTGAGACGCCCCGCTTACAATGGCTTTTCAACTCGATGGTTTAGATAGTTTAGTAAGTTTAGGGAGGTGAGAATATTGTCACTTTTCAATGAATCTTTTCAAGCAATGCATTATTCCGGGATTACAGGATTGAACATTTAATTATTTTCAATTTTACATCTTGGTAGTATTAACTCTCATAATCTATCGCTATTTTTTCATCATCAACAATTCTGAGGACCCAGAACGAACTTCGCTTCTGATACTTAGGGTCCAAAGTATCAAAGACAAAATTTCAAGGCATCAAGTATTGTTCAAATCTATGAATTATTATTATCAATAATTAGTATGTTCATTTATGATGACCCCATGGATCTTTAAAATAAGGTTTTAAAGTTAGATCAACTTTGTTGCTTACTTTGCATGTAAGACAGGGAATGAAAAGCCTTACATTATTGGWGATAGCTCTTCAATTGTTTGAATAATATTCGATATAACCAATGAAGAAAAGAAATATCGACGAATTAAGGAATTGAAGTGGGGTTTTTCTTGAACCGAGAGTAACTCGCTTAGATTTGAAGTAAGTTCAAAGGTATCAGAGATGATATATTGGATTCTCTAATATTTATGTATCTCTATTTGAAACTGCACTGTGTCAAATCAGCAGGCGTGTGCCCTTGAACAATAAAATTATAGACAGAATAATGGTTTTAGCGTTTAGAAGAAATATAGTTAATGATTTTAGTGGGCTGAAAAATTCAAAGTGTTCCTTAAAACATATTGGTTATTACGGGGATGAGTAGATAATTCACAAGTCCAATGAGTACTCCAGATGAGGGAAAAAGTAAAAGCGCTTTAAAAATCAGATAAGAACTTGGTAACTCACAATGTACAAGCTCCAGTATAGGTGACTACAAAATATCCTTGTATAGTTGTTATATTAACAAAGTATAATTAACAATTCTTATTCACTTGTTTTCACTATTTCAAGTTAATATTTTTAACTTTACGCTCTCTTGGTTTCGCGATGCCTTAATAATAAGCAATCTGGGGTACGTCAATGTACGCCAACTTTAACTTTCTTGCCTTTGGAATGAGGGGTTCTAAGTAGAGTACCACCAATAAGCGCRTGATACTCTATTGATCAAGTTGATTTTCGTATATAAACCACTTTCTTACAATTTATTTGAAGGCCATGAGAGATTAAACAGAAAGGTATTATCTGAATCATATGCTACAACGCTCTGGACTTACTTGAAACTGTACTAGCTTTAGCCAGTCTAGTCCCATAATGACAACAAGAGTAGTATATTCGATCAATTAGAAACAGTAGTAAGGAACAAGATTCATAAACCAAATTCGGTTAATATTTATCCTCCTTGCACGCAATTTTTGCATGTGAAAGAAATTATTTCACTTAGGAAAGCCGAATCATCTCCAAATGCCAAATTAACTGCCAAACTAAACAGGTTGGTATTCATTTCGTCTGCATTGGGAAACAGTAAGATGAATGTGATAATCCAGTAAAATCTGTAAGTCTGTTATTTTTCCAGAAGAGAGAAATAAGATAGATACAGTAGTTCAATTACCGAGGTGACCCAGCATCCGTTGCCATAGTCAAAGGTTGCTCCAAGTTCTTTGGCATCTTGCCAACACCCACATTTGAATACACAGGGACTTTTAACTGGAAGAACAAATGCTAAACTGGCTCAACCCATAACTCCGATTTATCACATTGCTCAATTCATGTTTTTCATTTATCCAATTCATCGGTGTAAGCTATCTGAATATAAACATTCAATCATTCCTTAGTTCATCCGATCACTTGTTGCATCAATCAACTGCTAAATTCCTGTTCCCCCTCTCTTTGTTATGATAAGTGATTACATAATTATCTAAAATCTGATCGTTGAAGTTAAACATTTCTCCAAAAATAGTAACTATGGATCAATTCTATTCCGAACCAGGCTTAGTTTAAATGGACTGTTATTTAACCTAGAAGATATATCCATTTCAGAATCGCCTCCTTTATAGTACGAGTTGACCAACCTCCGTTTGAGAGTACATTTTGTTGCTCCAGGGATATGGTCTCTTTCTCGAAGAGACTCAATGTCACAGAGACGAATCACGAGAGTGGAATCTTAGCTATTAAAAAATAAAAAGCTTCTATACAATGAATGAATGAGAGACTACGATTTTGACTATATTGCATCACTCTGCCAGCTAATGGCATGCAAAGAATTACGAAGTCGTTTGACGAATAGGTTCAGTGTCAATAGGAGATTAATAGGAGACCACCCAGTTATTAGAATTATAAGTCAAGCACATCTACGTGTTATCCCAAGTTCTTTACCTTTTTCTTTTAGATACTTCTAATTATTTCCAATATCTTTGACCCATTTTCCTACTTGAGAACAAAAAAATTTTCTTCACATGAGGGAAAAGTAACCATTTCGAAAAAGACATTTCATTCCCTCAACACCTGGAAAGAGTACTTGAACAGGAAAATCAAGAGCAAGATGCAGGAGAGATGGCTGAAAGATTGATGTGGACTATTACACGCGGCTGAGTATCCAAATTAATATTAATTAGTAAATGACATGCATACCCTTGCATTACTTTGCATCCACCTACCTGATGATCCGTTTGAGCTTGGTTTTGATTTTCCCATTCATTCAAAAAGTAAGGACTTAAGAAGGTAAATCATCTGGGATTATATGAAATAGTAAACAGGTTTTCACAAAAAAAAAGAGATCATGTGTACTTCATTCTAATGAACATTGTATTTACCTGCGTAGATCTTCAGTAGACCTCTCAAGAGAACAAGGATTGATTGTAAACTGCATGTAGATGCCTCCACTAGCTATTAGTCATCTCATAGAAGAACGAGTACTTTTAGCTTATCCTCCATGAAATGCTTGATAAAAATATCAAACAAGCTACTCTTATTGCATTATTATCTGTTAAGTTTATTTAAAGCAACCACGCATATTTCTTTCCCTTCATCTCTAACACATTCATCGTCATGGGATCAACTGTTGGAAAAGCATAACTGCCTTAGCTAATTTCATCGACTAATTTTCCGTACAAGGATTTAAGATTTACCAACAAAAGAGTTTAGTCTGAGCTTAATCCCGAAATCTGATAATACGACTCATAGCTTCACCTTCATACTTAAGAACAACAGTACAAACGCTCCCACATTATTTCTTATTTAGTATTCACTATAAAAAATAGAAAGTGCAACTCAATAAATCATTATAATCTAGATAATATTTATTTATTTTTCTTGATAAATATCACGGAACCCATCTATTCTTGCTTCGCTTATCACAAATACAAATCAGCTAAAATGGTCTAGACTCTGACCTAAGATTACATTCCACATGCCTAATTTGTAAATAAAGTTTAACTTTCTGTTGATTGACTTACTTCAGCAGTTCTTTTTTCCTTCTCGAAAACTTTAGGAGAAAAATTACACATTGCAGTATCCCACGAGGTTCTTTCGCAACGAATGAACTCCTATGTGGAAACTATCAGCTCTGCCTTAGAGCTTTTGCAATAGAATTTCTTACAATGTTTGGAGTTTTTTTTCCCCGAGATATGATACAGTTCCCACTACAAGGATTGTTTTACTACAACCTAGTTTGATACGAGCTCCATAGACTACCTATTGGCTGTCAATTCTCTTTCATCTTGATGCAAAAATGTCAGGTCATAGAGTTATTTATAAACAGATTGACTGAAATACCTATGTATCTTATACTTAATTTCCAAGATCGGTAATAATTGTGTATTCGGTATTCGTACAGGCTTCAGCACTACAGTCATAGAATTACAGTGGAAAAAGAAAATAATTTCTCTATTTCTAGTGCTCTATGTATAACATGATTTCTCTTCCTTCAGCTTTTTCCAATCATACTCTTTCGCAGGAATCGTTTATTTACCAAGATTTTCAAATAAATTTAAAGGAACGGTTGTTTTCTACGCGTATTTCTTACAATTGCGTTCGAAGCGATAGTAACATATAAACACCATCAGCATTTTAGTTCAAGAACTTATACAACAAAGAATAGTAATAGGCTTATCCTCAGAATTCATACAATATCAAACAAATCATAGATTTACAAAGTCCTCAAATTTAGCATATAATGTCCTCAAATACTGTTACGACAGTTTTTGACTTAGAAAGAGGGGACGCTTCGGATAAAGTTCAAATCAAATCATATTCAACAGAAACATGGGAGAAGACTCAAGAAATATCATCACCATATAGCCTAGACCTCGATTCCGATGAATATTTGGAATTGAAGGAAAAATGGAACAAAGCTAGGCTTTACTTCAAATGTTACATATCAGAGTTCTTTGGTACTCTAGTGCTAATGTTAGTAGTTGTCGGAGCATGTTCCCAAGCAAAATTCTCCGAATCTGGCAATTTTATTACCATTTATTTAGCAATTGCAGCTGGTATTACAATTTCTCTTATTCTATCAGGCCCGAACAGCGGAGCTCACATGAACCCAGCAATTACAATTACGGCTGCAGTGTTAAGAGGATTCCCATGGAAGAAAGTCCCTGGGTATGTTTTCTCTCAAATGTCAGGATCAGTGTGCGGCTGTTTGATTGGCTATCTGGTTTATCAACCATTATTTGATCAATATGAAGGTTCTGAGCGCCATATTTATAAAACAGGTAGCATTTTCTTTACTCTCCCTTTGAATGGGTTGAGCTTAGGACATCAAGTGCTTTCAGAGTTTGTTGCTTCTGCTATATTGCAAGTTTCAATCTTTGGCATCCTTCTATGGTGCCAACGTCATGGCGGAAGAGAAGTCACAGCAATTTTACTACCGCTTGGCACATTCCTCACAGTTACATTGTTAGGTATGGGATTTGGAATTGAAACTGGTTATGCTTTAAATCCTGCTCGTGATTTAGGAGCGAGAATTGCTGCATCATTGGTTGGATATGGTACTGAAGTGTTTACCAATAATAACGGTTATGCGTGGATTCCTTGTATTGCAACAACATTTGGAACACTATTTGGTGGTATCTTATTCGACTTATTTATTAATGTCGATGATTTTGATAGCCCAATGCATCAACCATTCTTTGGTTTGCATAGATTATATTTTAAAACTTGCAGATGGATAGGAAGCTTTGAAAGTGGTAAGTCTGATCTATCGAAAGATCTGAACAATTCTAACTCAGATTCTTCCCTTGATGTGTTATCAGTTACTTCAGTTTCAAGACCTCCAATGATCCGYGCTCTGCCAAACAGAAGAGACTGATATTGATGTTCAACACAAGGAATAGGAAAAAAAATAGAGTAAGGAGTAGGATACTCCTAGTGGTGTTCCTGCTAATATAGTAATGATAATCATAATAGAAATGGCATACAGTTAAAGACAGAAGAGAGTAGCGAGGCATATTGTTTGGGTGGGTACTTAGTAGTAACAATAATAGCATTGATGATTTATATGATTTGGTTGTGAAGATTTCATTTTATTTTAGTTTTTTTGTTTTGGGTTGGTTCTCAAGCATATATTGTCTAGCATTAATAAATAGAGGTAACAGGGTATTATTTTGTTGGTGTCAGTAAAATATATGAAATGTAATTAATAGATGTATATGATAAATTCCATCGAGATTTAGTGCTGTAGATCGTCACAAGAGGGCTATACCTTAGACCTTGATAGTTTTGTAGTTTGATGGTTTGGTGGTTGGCAGATCTTCAAAGCGGTTCCCATTAAAACCGATAGACAATAAAAACATAGATTTACAGATGAATATTTCCAATCATTTTTCATTGTCAAAAGAAAATTCGCCTTATTTCTTATTYTTCTTATATCCAATCTATCCAGTATTAATATAATGTGTCTTCATAATACTCCAAATACACACGCACACACACGCAGTGTCTAATCTACATATTGTTTTCCCAATCCCATACATAACTAAGAGACTCAATTCACTTTAAGCATCAGGATTGAATTCTGCTAATATCTTATCACCCAGGCCTGTGCCAGGCTTTGGAGCTTTTGTTTCCTTGGCTTCAGGGAAATTGTCTTCTCCACTCCAATCTAACACCAAAGTTGTACGGTCATTTACATTATCATAATTCTTCAAAGCACGGAATTTCTCCTCAGTCCACTTATCTTTCATGTTTCTAAATCCTTTGCTCCAAGCTTTCTCATAGATTTTCAGTTGTTCTTCTTCAGCTTTCTTTCTCTCTTCCTCTTTTTCCATCCATTCCATATGTTTAATATCATCTTGTGAGGGTTCATAAATATGCCAAATGACATAATGAGGTAATCCATATACTGAAAAGCCCATTCTTTTGGATAATTTACCGAACGCTTCAGTCTCAGCATGTTTTTCAAAAGAAAAAGCAGGAAAATGTGCACCACTACGGAAAACCTTCGCTTTCGCGAGAATTGAAACTCCTCCAATACCATCTAGTTCCATTTCAACTTCAGGATCACCATATGGATCTCTAAGGTAAGCCAAATGAGGTCTCCACGTGGCATACTCAACGTAACCTTCAACAATCACTGCATCTTCATCTAGAGTATCAGCCAGTTGAAGACCACCCTCAGATTCTTGCCAAGAGTTCAGGTCATATGGCTGTTGGTTTCCAAGCCAATCTGGTAAAGGTCTCCAAACGTTTGGCACTATAACGTCTTTATCATGAYGCATTAAATCTTCGATAATTGTAGCAGGAACAGTTTCAACATCAATATCTCTCCAATAGACCCACGAATGATGGGGTTTGATAGCTACTGACCATAACCAATTTCTTGCTTTTGCCATTAGTTTTCTTCTTGGTCCTTGAGCAGCAAATCCATGTCTATCACTAAAATCTTGTCCGATTGCTGCGCCAAAATCTTTCTCATAAATATCAATCAACCCAAATCTTTCGTTGATATTATCAGCACTTTGAACTTCTGTCAAATATTTAATTAATTCCCCCATAGTATCATCTTTTGAATCTGATACTAGGAATGCCAAATCTATTAGATTATGTGGATATGTCAAATTCCTCATATGACCAAAGAACATTGGTAAGTGAGCTGCCGCATCTCTTAACGGCACACAGAATAATATTCTATCTTCTGTTCTCCATCCGTCAGCGTGGCTACTGGATAATGCCAAATCATAAAATTCAACTTTGTCACCCTCAACAACTGAAAAATCTGGTGTGTAAAAATCTGGTACTGACAGTATGGATCTCGCCAGTACAAGAAAAATTGTGATAGAACTGATTATAAGACCTCCAAGGATTTGCCTTTTCCCTAGTAAGTGAGCAGAAATGGTTTTTGGATGTGATTTCCATTTCTGTTTTTCCTGTGACGCTATTCGGTTTGATGCAATTTTGGTTGAATGTAATGCTTGATCTGGTTCAAGATCTGGTATATAAGGTAAGGAACCCATTGCATAGGATGTTGTGAATGATAGTCATACAATGATTGCTTTGTTTGATTGTGTGTCAGTTATCTCACTTTTCTATTGTTTGTTTCTATTATTAGCTTCTGAATACCTTCCTTTGTCTTTCTTCAAGTGCTTCTTTTGATCCACTTGTTCCTCTTCTCGTTCCTCTTCTACTCCTTCCGATAGCGCTATAGTTGTACTTCTACTCTTCCTAAGGCGAATTTCGTCTTCGTCTATTTCAATTCAAAATATAATGCAAAAATCAAAAAAGAGAAGTTCTTATCCCTTGCAAAATTATTTCCACAACTATCAAAACAATAATTTCCAGACATCCTATTAATTATAGCCATACCAGATTTCCATCGTTCGATTACTTATAAGTTTTCTTCTCTCATTCCTTTTAACTCTGTTCAGCTCAGGAACGAGGAAAAGGTTTGTTCAACGCATAACAAATAGGAAAATAAAATTTCCTTCACATTTGTTGGGGGACAGAGAAGTAAATAAAGTTTTGAGTGTGATTATCATGTGATAGAGCTAGCATTGTTGTTGTGGCTAAAAATGGAAGAAACCATGCATTGTTGATGCGGGATGGAGGTGAGAAAGAAAATAGAAGGAGGGAAGAAGGACGGAAGGAAAAGAAGGAATGGTTGGATTAGAGGTGAAAATCATTAAAATAGTTACAAGCTTCCTAAAAAGAATATCTACTTGTTTAGTACTTTTATCTCGGGCACTGATCAGTCATTGTAGTATATCGTTCTGTAGATTCCCTCATATCTTTGTTGACTGGCTACCCAATGCGCTAATGCTGTCTTCTCTGCAGGAACCGACTTCAATTAAAAATTCCATTTAAAACTTTCTCATGAAAGAAAGCACGAAGATGGCTGGAATKAAGATGTTAAGGTATTAATCAGGTAACTTAAAAGCATTGTTTTGCCAAAACAAGAAAGGAAATTACGTGACGAAAACAATGTATTAAGTCGCATTTATTCATATATGCTCCAGCTATTTGATTTGAGAAATTAACCACGATATGCCGCGAGCTAATAAACGCACCTGAAATGACATAGAAAAACACAATATACAAAAAGGGTTACATAACTTTTGCTTGATTTATCTAACATTCTACTACTTTTACTACTTGAAAATGGAAAATGAATCAAAAATCCAAATAAATGAAAGAGATAATATAAGGCTTTCTCAACAAGCTTAATTTCCCATCATTGCTAAATTACCACAGTGAGATACGAATATTACATAGGATCTCCCTTTAAAGTTTGTTTTATGCAGGGACAGCATAAGGTTCAGAAGGATTCTTTCTTCTATGTTTCATCTCACAGATTGGATAGCATCTCAAAATATATAATCATTATATAGAATGATGATGATACCATCAAAAGTACCGTAATGGAAGTAGGTATATTAATACTATTTATGGGATAAATAATTAGGCACCCGTATATCAATTTGGCTATGAAAGGATATGGAGATTTGCTATAATTAAATGAAAATAAAGATAATTGCTAAGTAGAAATTTTCGGTGATTCGAGGGTAGAATACTGTGAATTAGGTATATGGAACGCRAGTAAATAAGTAGTACTACTGATCTGATAGTATACAACCCCGTGATAGTTCAGCAAAGTTAGTTATATACATTTAGAATCTATGAAAAGAATCGATAGCCTACTTTTATAAGGACACCACACACAATTTCTCTAAATAAGAACATTCCCTGAAGGTTTCCTGATTGGTGGTGGAACTTTCTTGTCGGTATTACTGGTTCTAGTTTTGAAAGGTGTTATATCGACTTTCTTAACAATTGATGCAATTGGTGCCTCTGAAGATTCTTCAAACACTGAAGGTATCACCAGTTTATGTCTTGATGGCAATGGCGGCTTGATTTCAACATCAGACTCAGATTTAGCTAAGGAATCGACATTGACCTCTCTTCTTGGTCCTACTATATCGCTGCTCATCTCTCTAGGGGTATCCACCTTCACTTCTTTATCAATAGGACCATTTTGAATACTTTTAGGTAGTTTTCTCTTCGGCCCCCTTGCTCGTCCTTTTGTTAAATGATTTAGTTTCTCACCTTTTCCTCTTTTACCTCTATTTGAAGCATCCCATGTAGTTGCCCGCTTTGGTAAAGAGAACGATTTGTCGTTATTTGGTGTCTCATACGTGCTCACTCTACTTATTCCTTTCATAGCGACCTCACGGAATACGTTGGTAAGATCCTGCGTGATACCGCTATTTAGATTGTTTAACACCGCCGGAACTTTAGTACCATTACTATCATTATTTCCAGTAGTATCACTATTACTGATCCTATCAACAGACTGAACAGATCGGGCAGGTAGTCTCTTCTTTTCCTCTTTCTGTTTCAACGCTTGAATAGCTTCTGGCTCAACAGAATCGATTTTCTTCACTGGAACAGCAGGTTTAAGCTTAGATTTTATTCCCAAGACATCTCTACTATCGTCAGCTTCGTATCTCTTTAAATTATATTGTTTTCTATCTAAATTCTTTAGTTCCTTTTCGTGACCTGAATCCTGAGATAAACTCATAGCTTGTAATTTAATCAGCGCTTCCTTTTCTGAGTTTGACACTACTCTTTTGTTTTCTAGTTTAGTAAACTTCTCCTGTTCGGATTTTGCTTTGATTTGATTGAACTTCTGGATCGCGATTTTCTCTCCAGAAACCACTCGCTGAGGGGATGTACTTTTTTCCCTAGTAGGAGAACTACTGGGACGCAGTTTTTTCATTTGCTCTACTGCGGGGATACTTTGCAGTTCAGGTTTTTTCTTGGGTAGCTGCGGTGCAGGTTTCAGTTTAGGCAATGGAGAGAATGTCTCACGCTCTGAGTTACCTGTATCATACTGGGGGACATCTTTTCCTACTGAATCAGTCTTAACAGTTTTTAGCTTAATAGAAAACGGTGTAAATGGTTCTTTCTCAGACTCAGGATTCGGAGCTTTGCTCCTATTAAGTGTATAATCATCTTCTTTCTTCAGTTCAACAGGAGGGATCTTAAATTCTTCAGTAATCTTTATAGGTGTCGATTTGGTATAAATTGGCGTTTCATTCAATCCCTTAGAATCAACCTGCTTGACTCTTATACTATACGGTGTCCTTTCTGGAGATCTACTTGGAGACCGAGAAGTATTTATTGTTGAACTCCTTTTCAACGCACTGTCCAGCCAACTGGATTCAACCTTTGATGATGTATGGTGGTGATCAGCTTTTTTGGTTGGAACTACAACTGGCACTTTATACGGACTGAGAGTAGGTTTCTGAGTCGAAGTGRYGATTGGTCTAGACAGCGGTGTGCTAGCTGATTTTGTAGGAGTATTGATGTTCTTCCTCAATGCACTATCGAGCCAAGATGCTTCTTTAGAGGGAGATACTTTAACAACAGACACTTTATACGAAGAAGAGACCAATAGATCCGTCTTGTTGCTCCCAGTAGCAGATCTAGGCATATTTGTATCAATTGCAGCTATAGGATTCACAAGCTTTATATCTGTATCATTTGCACTGTTGTGACTGTCATACTGCCTTTCTATCTGTTGTGTATCACCACGAGTCACARGACTACCTGTAACCACTTTCACTTGATACGGTTGAGCAACTATTGGCTCAGCAGAGTTTCTAGTGGATATCTTGTGAGAAATATCAGCAAATGATCTAGGTGTCAATGTCTGATTAGATGATTGTTGGCCATAGCTACCGAAGCTCCTGGTTTCTCCAATGAGTCCTTCGACAGTCGATTTTAATGTGTTGGACTCATCTTCTCTCCCAATATAGCCGTAATTGTTGACAGCAGCCTGTTTTTCGTCTAAAGACGGATTCATTATTAACGTATCAACATTTCCTCCTCCTGTGTTATTTCTAGCTGATATGCTTCTGTAATGATCAGAAACAGTACGCGGCTTCTTTGGTATTTCTGGTTTTTTTGCTCTACYACGAGCTTTTTCCAATACAAGTTCTAACCGCTGTGTCCTCTGTTGATCTTCCTGTGATGTTTTTTCATCCAACGCCCTAATAGAGTTGAGCAGCTCATTGATGTTCTCATCTTCATTAATTGAATATTGAGCCATCGTCTCAAAGGTTCAATTCCTCGTGGTCAAGATTCACTATGGTATCTACCTGGCAAGAAAAGAAATATTCAATATTTTTTGTATAGCAACCAGATAGTCAGCAATTGATATTTTGTATATTGATAGAAGAAATAACGATTCGTAGCAATGTTTGAATCCGTTTATCGAAGACCTTCTTATACTTGGTGATTTTAAATAAGGAACATCAACAGAGGTCAATTAATTCGGTGATTAGGAGACATGACAACTCGTCTCGGGGTGCATTTGTTTTGCATGATTTAGGTTGTGTGGGATGTAAGAGAAGGATCTAGTAAGAATGAAAGATGGAGAGAGAACGATCAAAGGCAAGCTTTCATTATTAAAGATAGGATATTTGAGAGCCCGAGGACTAATATATTAAAGGGATGGTATCTGGATGATTTGGTTGTGTAAATAAGTATAATGCTCATTGTATCTGTTGAAGACCTGCAGGGCAATCATATGCAATAAGCATTTAGAATGCATGAATTATGCATGAACATAACATACACCTTCTGCTATTACATGTTTCATACAGATGACTAGTGCCAAGTGYGTTGACAACAAGCTGATTGATTTACAATGAGTACAATCAAATTTGTCGATACTTCAATGGAGTGGTAATTTGTTATTTAAGAACTGCAGGAAATGTTGACTTACTATATGAAGTACTGTATTTTGCTCTTAGAACAATTCTACTGCTCSAATCATGCTTCTACCTACCAGTCCATTGCTACAGTACATTCATCAATCGAAGTAATAACAAAGCAAAGTTTTATTAACTGTGTCTAATCAATAGAAATGAAACAAAAGAAAACACTCACGGCGTGGTAAATATATGACTAAATAACTAGATCATTCATAAATAAGTCCTAATTACTTTATTACTCCAATGTTTCAACATTCCAAATACTTTCAGCATATTCATCAATACATCTATCAGAAGAGAAGAAACCCATATTAGCAACAGCCAAAATAGTCTTTTTACTCCACTCAGCCTTGTCCTTATAAGCCTCATCAACCAGCTTCTGAGCATTGAGATAAGATTGGAAGTCATCAGAAACGAGATAGAAATCGCCATGATCTCTAACAGCATTGAGTAAAGAGTAATAGATGTTAGGATCACCGAAAGTACCTTCATCAATGGCAGCAAATACCTTGGCCAATTCAGGATCAAGCTGGAAATCATTAGTGTATGTATGCTTATATCTGATGTCTCCAACATCTTCAGCAAGATGACCGAACAAGAAAATGTTGTTGTCGCCAATTTCACGAGTAATCTCAACATTAGCACCATCAACGGTACCAATAATAAGACCACCATTTAAGACGAACTTCATGTTAGATGTACCAGAAGCTTCAGTACCAGCAGTTGAAATATGTTCAGATAAATCAGAAGCAGGAATAATGATCTCTGCCTTGGAGACGTTGTAATCAGGAATGAAAACAACCTTCAAGAGATCTCCAATATCGGCATCCTTGTTCACAACTTCACCGACAGAGTTGATCAACTTAATGATAGTCTTAGCCATATAATAACCAGGAGCAGATTTACCACCAAAGATGGAGACCTTGGCTTGTTGCTTAGATCTTTCTTCAGGGCTGAGAGACTTCAACCATAGGTACCTATGAATAACACCAAAAATGTTAAGCTGTTGACGTTTATATTCATGAATTCGCTTAACTTGAATGTCAAACAAGGCATCAGAACTAACTTCAATACCGGTAAGCTTCTTGATCAAAGCAGCAAGCTTGGCCTTGTTTTGTTTCTTAACAGCAACCCATTTTTCAATGAAATCAGCATCATCAACATACTTTTCAATTTCCTTCAACTTGTTCAGGTGTTTAAGGTAGTCATAGCCACCAAGCTTTGAAGCAATCAAAGAAGCTAATTCAGGATTAGCTTGTCTTAACCATCTTCTTGGTGTAACACCGTTTGTAACATTGGTGAACTTATCAGCACCGTAGATCTTTACAAAATCCTTGAAAATAGTGGTCTTAATCAAATCAGAATGAAGTTCAGCAACACCATTGACCTTGTGAGAACCAATAATAGCCAAATGAGCCATACGAACTTGTCTTGGGTTTGATTCTTCAATGATTGAAACACGGGCCAACAAGTCACGTTCACCAGGGAACTTTTTCTCAACAAATTGTAAAAAGAACAAGTTGATGTTGTAAATGATTTCCAAATGTCTTGGTAATAAGTTAGCAATCAATTCAACTGGCCATTTCTCTAAAGCTTCAGGTAAGACAGTATGATTGGTGTAACCGAAAGTCTTGGTAACAATACCCCAAGCTTCATCCCAATCCAAATGTTCCAAATCAACAAAAATACGTTGTAATTCAACAACTGCTAATGTAGGATGTGTATCGTTAAGTTGGATAGCAACTTGGTCAGAGAATTCACTCCAAGGTCTCTTAGACTTCTTGAATCTCCTAACAATGTCGTGTAAGGAGGCAGCGACCCAGAAATATTGTTGCTTCAATCTCAATTCCTTACCGGAATAGAAGTTATCATTAGGATACAGGACAGCAGAAATAGTTTCAGCCTTCTGTTGTTCACGAACAGATGATTCGTAGTCACCAGCATTGAATTTAGCAAAGTCAAACTCTCGGGTTGGTTTCGAAGACCATAAACGTAAGTTGTTGACGTTTTCAGTGTCATAACCAGGAATTGGGCAATCATAAGCAACAGCTTGGACTAATTCACCACCTTCCCAAGACGATTTGGAGTTTCCCTTATCGTCAGTGGAYTTCTTCACATGACCATAGAACATAATATCAATAGAGATTTCATAGCGAGGAATTTCCCAAGGGTTGCTGAAAGTAAGCCAGTAATCAGGTTGTTCAACTTGATAACCATCAACAATATTTTGCTTGAAAATACCATATTCATATCTGATACCGTAACCCCAACCTGGATAGTTTCCCGTAGCCAACGAGTCAACAAAACAAGCGGCCAATCTTCCTAAACCACCATTACCAAGTGCGGCATCTGGTTCTTGTTCCAACAAATCTTCAAGATGGAAACCCAATTCTTTAACACCTTCATCGGTAATGCCCTTAACACCAGTATTAAGCATGGCATTATCCATAGCTCTACCCATAAGAAATTCTAAAGAAAGGTAGTAAATTCTCTTTGGATCTCGAAGAGTTTGACGTTGTTGAGTCTTGTTCCAAGCAACAATTAGACGATCTCTAAGAGCATGGGATGCAGCTTGATAAGCAGCTAATTCATCACAGTTATATAAAGATCTAGCCAGTGTTGTTTCAACATGATGAACAAAATCCCGTTGGAATTCTTCTTTATTGCTGAATTCCTCTACGGCAAATTTCTTCCATGCATTACGAGACTCAACTGGAATAATGGCATCAATATTCTTAATTTCTCTTGGTGTGAACCCGGTAAAAGTTCTCTTATGACGACGAGGTGCTGGTAACACAGCTTCATCCTCGTCAACATAGTTCCGATTGAAAAATGACATTTTCAAKTGTATTTATTATAGGATTGAAGTCTATAGTATTCTGTGGTTAGTTCATATGTTGGATGATAGGTCATGGGTATTTAACGATCAGTATCTCAGTCGTCCTTTCGTCTCTAGCTATATGGAAAACTGCTTGAGGTGTCAGTCTATAGAAATCTAACATACTTACCGAGTTGAAAAGAAATTCTAGCTTACTTGACAAGTCAATAGAAAGCAGAATTGGATTGTAAATAAAGCAATTGTTGGTATTTAATGAGGTCTAGCAAAGCTTGCCTTTAAAATGAACAAGATAGAGAAAGAGAAGAAGAAGATCCTCAGAAAGGAGACAGAAACGAAAGATGCGAACAAAGAAACCTCTGAGGTCAATTGTGGTCTGTGATTTAAGCTTTAAGTTTACATTTAAGATTTGGCATTTAAGTTCATATTTACAGAGTGATAGGAGTGTTGTACGTAAACTATATTCGAACTGTTAGCTGGTGGTAGAAGTTGTGCAGATTGACGCGAAGAAGCTTGGGAATATTGGAAGATCATTTGACGGGATAATGAACCCATTTATGTATAGTATATAAGGATACTCTATCAAATATTAAATAAAAGAGCTGGTGGTTTAATTTTTCCTGAGTGTAAGTGGTAGATCAGTTGGTATGTTTGTATAGAAAAAGATTGAAGAATGAGTGGCTGTAACCAATGAACCACCCAACATGAACTTGTATGGCGAATTTTCTGTATGTCTTATATACATACATGAGATTCAAATTACTTTTCTAATGCAATCCGAAATATTTTCCTTTATACAATCTATACATTGAAGGGCAGAAATACTAATAAACCCGAGAAGTTTCAATTTTTTTTGTCATTTCTTCAAACATAAAACGAGATTGATTCATCAAGCTTCTCATTATAGATTTTTGTACTCAATTGATGTGGCTGCTTTCAATTAAGCTTTCGACTTTGAGAATCTGCAGAACTCTATTGCAAGAGAGACTTGCAGGATCGGTTGCCATTGACATATGGTTAACATATATACTTGAATATAACAAGAACAGTTCTCTATTGCAAAGCAATGATATTAGTCTGTTTACTTGAATGGGTCTTAATAACTTCTTTCAGACAGTTTCTCCTGCTAATGTGAATACTAATTCTATTGAAGTGTAGTTCTATGTTATGGGCCATTGAGTTTCTATGCTGCAGAAGATACATCATCCCACATTAAGTATATGAATAGACCCTCATTTGCAGCCTCCATCAAACCATCAACTGCATTCTGTTCTATTTTATTTCTATTCGCCTTCTAAAGCCACTGGGAAGTCCCCCTATTTTAGGGAACATGTTTTAGGGAACAATGTGAATATAATCATTTTCTTTTGAAATGGTGAATGAAATATGAAGCTACCCTGTACAACCGTGTCAAAGTATTACTATCTATAGTGTCAAACGAGGTAACACTCCTCTGTTATATTGCTCATCATAGCTATAAAACCATCAATCTTTGATATGAATTCTTGTATTTGCGAATTAAGAGTCTTTCCAGATCTGACATAGAGAACAAATGAAGAAGGAAACATTGAGTAGATACACTTTGTTAAGTATTTATCAGATTAATAGATTACTTTAATCATCAAAAACACATTTCTTGGAAAGCCTACGAATAGAATAATTATACACCGGAAGGTTTTTTTGACTGCYCTTATCAATGAAGTGGTTGATGATATTGGCTTTAACTTGCTATCACGCTCGAGGTACTCTAAATTCCTTGATGAGTACAGTACTATCAAACGTTTGCCAGATTATTTCCTAGTGATAACAAAAATATAAGTAATCCTGACAAAGCTGCATGGTTTGGTGAAACAACCTAATTCAGCCATAGCATCTCCATTGCCATTCCATTTCATCAATGTGCTGCTGCAGTAAAGCAAGTGATACATTCAATTAATCCGTCGATAGACCCTTTTTCTGATTATTGTTGGAGTCAATTGATTGTGTGGAGATGGCACAATAAGACAAGACAAAGAAAATCAAAAACCAGCTTTCTGTACGAACTTTAAATAAAGAATTGCGCTAAATCATAGGTTAAGATTACAGTTAACTGAACCTTCCGTACTTACTGTTTCCTTTCTCTCCTGTTCTTACTCTTTGATTGAATGAAGTTTCAATAAGTCCTTGACGAATAACGAACTGAATCAGTTCAAAGTAACCAGGAGTTGTAGAAAGTGTTTGAATAATCAAAATCTAGTTGAAGAATAAGAAAGGAGTTTCACATGAACAAAAGTGAGGGAGAGAAAGAAGRTGTAACTGTTTGTATAGCCTGGTTTTTTCTAGTATTATTTGAGGAATGAGGAACAACAATTGGAGAAGTGTAAACCGTTAGCTTGTTGGTTAGTATGATTAGTATATCAAAAACCAATAACAGGACATGCAAGATACCAAGACGATCTGCGGGATTATTTACTATATTGGAGATTCATGTGTTCGGATTATCAGAATACTAGAAATTCTCAGCAGTTCCTGATCATGTACATATGAGTTAGATTCAGAGAATCATTCCTGAGCCGAAATGAATTAATCATGACTTGCAATCAGTGAAAGGTTATCGCACGAACAGATGCAGCAATAGATTTTTCAGATTACCCTGCAGAACTAAACTGGTTTGATGCAATGCAATAAAAAAAGGGGATATAAACAATTGCATTTTCTAATATTGTATACYATATAATTTTCCTATAGATCAACGTTTACAAAGATTCTTTATTATATTTCACTCGTGCTCCACCCGTCGTTGAAGTAAATTTCCCAGGGACAGATAAGTTTATGAAAGACATTATTGGAGATCCAAACTGTATCTGTATAATTCACGTGCGCAATAATGCATAAACTAAGATACTCCAAGAGTAATTACAGACTTCTTTCCAGAAGCGTTGTAACGGTATATCCTATGTTTATAAAGATCACATCACTAAAAACAGCAGTAATAAATAGTTTGAAATAGTTAATAGTTGAAATAGACGCATCAATTGAGATGAGATGAGATACTCTATTATAAAAGGATTACGTAAGCTAAAATCATATCAYCATTTCGCAGATCGCATTTCGAGGTTCTAACTAGACTTCCGAAATTTGAGGACCTATTAAGAACACGACCTACAACCACTAGATTCTACTTATTATGATTAAATTTGTAACATGATGATATAAATACACATATCTATATCTATCAACAGCCGGTAATTGACAAGGTCAGTGCCAACTGTAGAGTCTTTGGAGGTGTTTCAGTTTTATCAGATTGTTAAATGTGAAATTATGACACTAGCAAAACATGACTGACATCTATGATGATGAACTAGTTGGACGCTTCTTCTTCTTCTTTTCCTCTTCTTCTGCCTTTTCTTTTTCTATTGCTTCAACAAACTTAACAATTTCTTCGTCATCGAGACGTTCCACAGAATCTGGCAAAATCACAGCAACTTCAATATTACGAGCACCAGTTTGAACAACTTCCAACAAACTTTTCACTGTCAAATTAACTACTTCTTCTTTCGACATTTCTTCCTTATAATTTTTTTCTAGAAACTCCCGTACAGTCTTACTACTTCTTCCAATAGCATTCGCTTTCCAGGATGAGTATATTCCTGATGGTTCTGTCAAAAATACTTTGCCTTCATCTCCTTCAAAACCGACAATTAAGGTTGAAATACCAAACGGTCGAACGCCGCCTGCTTGAGTATATCTTTGTTGCACTCCTGCAACATATCGTGACAGTCTTTCTACGGAAATAGGATCATCAAGATTTAATCTATGAGATTGTGCTTCCACCCTGGCCTTGTCAATAAGTACTCTGGCGTCAGCGTTCAATCCAGCAAATGCTAATAGAATATGTTCATCAATTGCACAAATCTTTGATGGAGATGTTCGGGGATCTTGTAATTTTAATGTAGATCTTCTTTCGCATGCTAAAACAACTGCACCTTYGCCTTTCACTGCTACAGCACAAGTACCTCTCTTAACAGCTTCAAGGGCATACTCCACCTCTATCTATAGTTAGTTACACTCTTTATTTCAAACACAACACCATTTCAACCTGTAATTCTTAAACTTACGGAAAACATGTCCATCGGGACTATTAGCCAAAATGTTAGTAGTCTATACTTTAATCAATTGGAACACAATTTGCCTGAGTTCTCAATTTAAGACCATTCGTCTCATTGTCCCCATATAACACCATAACAAACATACCTGAAAATTGACAAAGCACTATCGTATCCACTCATTATGAAATCCTTGAAAAGCCTCTTTAATTGACATCTGATCGGCTTTCTGATGCTGATTAATCCTTTCTTTTTATTGACATTTTGATAAATGTGTGGTTGTTTGATAACCCAACATTGAAGTTTACCTTTCGTTTTTGCCATTGAAAGATATCARGGGCCAGTCTCGAGATTCCCTTGCTTTAAGTTACCCTGTTTACAAGAAGTCAAGCGATAAGATCAGAAGAAAAGAGGACAAATACACATTATTTATATTTGGGAACTTCAATACTAGATGATAGTATAAAAAACTTTTATATTTATCTCATATTTATAATAGATATGTTCATTCCAAGCATGGATGAAACAACACAACCCAATAGCTATGCACAATGGACTATCGGTTCTGAGTTTATATTATAGAGAATCGGAAAACTTAATACATATAGATTCCGATATAACTTTAAAATAACTTCCGGTTTACTCTACCTCAAAGCAGGGCAATTTTTCTATCGAATCTTATAAATTTATTTTTCTTCTACTCCTGTTCAAACCACTTCTTCTTCGGTTGACAAAGATAACTATTTGATTGTCGTGTTTTTTATGGTGTCAATAGGTTGATAGTTATCTTCAAATATGAAGATATAGAATCTATTATGAAACGGTATCAAGACTGTGAAATCATAAAGGCTAAGAAGCCCAAAGCTCGAACAGTAGTCAACAGGGATCATAATGAAAGAATCAATTATTTGTATCAACTTTCCTCTTTAATGACCCTGAAGGCAGGAAATCGAAATCATGATACCTTATCAAGGGCTTACTCGTCAGTTCTAACATCTGTATCTCAAAAATCAGTAACTAAACTGTAAGTATCATTCTATTTACATAATTATAATTCAACTATATTACTATTGATCAACAAATACATTAAGCTAACATCAAATAGTGCACCACTAATGAAAAGAACAATTTGCAAGAAATGCGATCGTATATTAGTTCCTGGAGTAACATCATCTGTTGAACTAAAGAATCAAAGCAAAAATCAGTCACCAAAATCTGACATTCTCGTTGAGCAATGCAAATGTACAGCCGAAAAAAGGTACCCTATAGGAAAAGATCCTGAGTATCGTTCTTTTGAAGAAAAAGCTGCTGTATCATAGCTATTTCAGAATTCCTTAAATATTCCCCATTGCTTTTAGATTGTATACTATTAATTTGTAATATCAAATATTTAAACCTCTGCCCCTTTCTCTACGTTTTCCGCTTGCTTCTTCTGGACAGATATGACACCAGGACCAATCTTCCGAGCCGATGGTGCTCGTCTTATATTTTCTTTTCGAATACCCTAGATGTCCAGTTTGTTAGATTTATGACCATTGTTTACATAATTCAAATTTTATAAATACTTACCCATGTTAGATCCCATCCAAACTTGTAAGCTAATTCATGAGCACAAATCTCACCAAGACCGCCCATCACACCAGCAATGAATGGCAGTAGAAGATTGATCGAGAGTGAAGCAAATATATTCTTTAGTCCACCATAACGATTTATAAAGTATCTCCAAATGCTCACAGTTTCGTATTCCGATTCATCATCGTAGCTACTCTGACTATCTTGCCTCGTTAACTGTCCAGCYTGAGCTTCTTGATATGCTGGTGCTGCGGGTCTATCCATAATTCTCCAGATTATCAACTTTTAAAGCATTCATGCATTAGTATCAACTCCAAACACTTGTACTTCCGATAATGCAATATGCTGTATACACCTTGCCAATGACATTATTATCGTATCTAAATCATCACAATTCTTATATTATACTATCTACCAGTTAATCAATTCTTCTTTTGCCTTTGCGGTATGTACGGGTGTGATTACACTAACACCCCATATAAGACGGAAGTTATAATTTCACTTATCACGTCACAACTTCTCGCCTTCTCATCTCATATATCCTTTATGCCCTGTTATGGGACAGTTGATACAAAACCAACTACAACCATAAGTATTTTTCCATTCTCATCAGGCAATTAGGCTAATAGATAGATAAGACCTGACTTACTATCAAGGAAAGTACTGATAGTTTATATTTTAACCTACGAACAGCAGGGTCTTGATATTGAATGAGGTGGCGTATTTTAGATAAATTGCTTGACTTACATTATAATTTTTATCGTTCTATCTCTATAGTTTTTGTTGTACGGTGAGCAAGCAGTCGTGTCTCCATCGTGTGCCTGAAGATAGTGCAGCGGTTCACTCACCACTAGTCCTTAGAAGCAGTTATAACGTGCTGAAATACATTCCCACTTAGCATTGATTGCCATAATCATCATTAATATCAATTTTACCTTTCAGTGGCCGAAATCCGAATATGAAATCTGAAGCTGATGAGATAGCCGATGCCTTAGTGGCAATGGTTGATATTGGGTCTAATGGTATTAGATTCTCTATTTCCTCATTAGCACCTCACCATTCAAGAATTATTCCCTGTGTGTACCAGGATCGTATTGGAATATCGCTATTTGATGCGCAATATATTTCAAATAATAACGATGAAATCCCAGACTCTGAAGATCTTCAACCAAGTAAAAAGGGCCCCATTCCCGATGAAGTTATTAATGAGATTTGTGTCTCAATGAGACGATTCAAGCTTATATGCGAAGATTTTGGAATAGTAGACAATAAGAGAATTAATGTTGTGGCAACTGAAGCTACAAGAGAAGCGCCAAATTCCAAATTCTTCGTTGATTGTATTTTTAAGTCCACAGGCTGGAAAGTTCAAGTTTTATCTAAACAAGAAGAAGCTACAATTGGCGCTCATGGTGTTGCATCTTCCTTCTTCAGGCTTGAAGGATTGTTCATGGATTTAGGTGGTGGGTCATGCCAGTTATCTTGGATCAAGTCAAAAAATGGGGAAATTGAATTGTCATCAAATCCTATTTCTTTGCCTTATGGTGCTGCGGCACTGTCTAGAAGATTACAAGTTGAATCAATGAACTCCGTGCTAGAGGAAGTAGCTTCTGCTTTGTATAAAGCAACTGGTGATATTCAGATTCCTGGAGATTTCAGAGCAGAAGCAGAGAAAACCGGAGGATTCAATCTTTACGTATGCGGAGGAGGTTTTAGAGGATTTGGCTATCTTATGATGAATCAGCAAAGCAATTACCCTATATCTTCTATTATAAATGGTTTTTCTGTGCCAAGGAATAAGTTTGAAGCTTTGGCCCAAGATACATTTATGAGAGGTACTTCAAGACTAGTAGAAGCTGGCTTTAGATTATCAGAAAGACGTAGAGCTCAATTGCCTGCTGTTTCTTTACTAATTAGTGCTGCCTGCCAAGCTCTTCCAAGAGTGAAAAAAGTTCATTTTGCTCAAGGTGGAGTTCGCGAAGGATATTTGTTTTTATCACTACCAAAGGAAATACGTATGCAAGATCCTTTGATTGTTGCATCATCACCATATGCTCCAATGCTGGCTAAGAAGTACTTAGACCTTCTTAGAAGAGCTTTACCAACTTTTGCTCCAGAGGAAATTTACAATAGAACCACTGCGGCATTAGCTAATTTAGCATTCGTTCATTCTTCTTATCCTAAAGATCTACAAGGCTCAGCTGCTTTGAGAATTGCAACTACAGGAATTATTAGTGGGACTCATGGATTGTCTCATAGAGCTAGAGCTATGATTGGATTGGCACTATGTGAAAGATGGGGTGGTGAATTAAGTGAATCAGAAGAAAGATATAGATCATCACTTGTATGGCTTGTTGATGAAAACGATAATAACATATCCTGGCGAGGATTATCAGTTGGAGACCAGGTGAAAGCTGCTAAACGACTCGCTTGGTGGAGTAGATATATAGGAAGGATAATGCATGTTATTTGCGGTGTTTACCCTGGTGGGAATGTGAAAGAAGGTGCATTAGACCTTTCTGTTATTGAAAAGGAAAACAAAAGGTTTTCTCTTCAATTGAAATATGTTGATGATGATCGCACAGCAAGTTTTTCTGTTAAGCATAGAATGGTTGGATTAGAGAAGAAACTAAAGCGAATAAGTAAAGAGCATGGATTGACTGCTAACGATCGTGTCAAGGTTGAATTGGTGGAAATATAAGGAGTTGTATGATCTAATGAACAATAGAGAATAAGAATGATTCGTATTGAGATGAATAATAAATGGTTATGATATTATTGAAATTACTCTTATATTTACCTGAATGTAAATTACACGATCACCAGCTAAATCGTCTTATATTGTCGACTAAGTCGACATTAAAAAAGAAAACATTATGTATTATTAGCAAAGTACATAAGTTCCATTAATAGCTTATCAAATTATTATTGGTCAAACGTAAGAATACCTTAATCTGATCTGCCTTAAAAATGACTACAACTAGCAAGACCAACTGCTTTACCTGCATCAATTCTTTTCTTAGTCAAAGCGGCAATAACAGCAGCTCCTACACCACTACCATCTTCTGCTGGTAGTATTTTAATGGGATAGTCTTCTGGGGAACATTCCCAATCAAAGATATCTCTCAAAGCTTGAGCAGCTCTTTTCTTGAAGTCAGGATACTTGTTGAAAACTGAACCATCAGCAGCACAATGACATCTCGTGATGTTCATTTTCTTGCAAATTCCAGCAATTCCGCATACTGACAGTCTTGCCGCTCTAGTGCCAATACTTTCAGCTAACTTACGGATCAATTCTCTTTCACCGTCAGTAGTCTCAATGTTCAATTCCTTTTGGAAAAGGGCCTCAACATCAGACAAATTTTCCCAAGGATCTTCTTCAATTTTTGCTAAGAACGAAGTATCAAGCAAATAAGGCTGTGATTTGAGGATCGAATGATCTTGTCCTTCGAAAATGAGTCCGGAGTCAATTAAATCAATCAAGACTAATCTCATTATTTCACCTAAATAGTAACCAGAAATCATTTTTTCAAAAGACTGTTGATTGGGTCGAGGTGAAGAATTGTCAATGATTATATCGTACTTGGTTCTAGGTAAAATGAAATGCTCGTTATCAAAGGCACCGTATTCACAATTAATTGCCATTGGATCGTCCAGAGAAATGCCTTCAGGAAGATCGTCAAGGATCTTAGGAATATTACGGACTTTATCATAGTAAGCGCCGTTACATCCCGTGCCGAAAATCAGTCCCATTTCAGCCTCTGAATCTGTATATCGAGAAGCGACTAATGTACCTGTGGTATCATTGATAATAGCAACGATCTCAACAGGGACACTTAGCTTTTCTAGAGCGCCTCTGAACAATGACACGACATCATTTCCTTCAACACCATCGATATCAAAGCCTTTCGTCCATCTTTGAAGAATTCCATGGTTGATAGCATGTTGAGTCAATGGGTAAGAAAATGTGAAACCCAAGGGAATCTTTCTGCCTGATTTTACCACTAGCTGGGCCTCTTCAGAACTATGAATAAACTTGGTGATACATTCAGCAATAAATTCCCATAATTGTCCAGCAGAAGCTGTACGAATGTATGATGGCAATTTGTATTTAGATTGAGTAACGTCAAATGCACTATCACCTCTCAAAGTTACTAACACAACTCTGAGATTGGTTCCTCCTAAATCCAAGGCCAAATATTCTCCGGTTTCCTGACCGGTAGGATAATCAAGAACCCAACCAACGTTCATAGGAATACTACCACCTTCTTTTGTAAGACCTTTCTCTAGTTCTTTTGTGAAATGGCTTGCAATTTTTTTCAGTTGGTCATTCGAGACGGTGAACAGATTTTCCAGAGCTATGATTTCTTGGGCTAAGGTTCTAGGAATATCAGCATATGAACCCTGGGTTAAATTGTTAGTCAATCAATCAGAACAAAATGTATCTATGAATAAATGCATCATACCTTTCTGGAGGGTGGTTTTTTAGGACCCAAATGTACCATTGTTGATACTTCTGATTAGCGATGATGATGTGATATGATCTGTTTGATATAACCAAGGCTTAGTCAAAAAGTCAATTGAGCGTTTGATGTACAACTTGAGAGGTTCTATCTGCCGAGAATGATACCAATTTCTACAGTTCAAACAAGCGAAATCTAAGAAATAAATCAAATTATAACGATAAATACTAATGATAAGACTCAAGTTTTAGCAGGAAATATGCTGATAACAATGAGAAAAAGGAAGATGATTGTCTGCCGGCCTAATATTTACGAAGGTGAAGAGGAGGTAAATGAGATCTTACATGTGACTACAATATTTATTGCAGAAAGTTGCATAACAGATACACTAACTTTATATAAGGTTAACGAAGCATTTAAGGTAAGGTTTCAGTTAATAGCCGAGCTGACCTTCCAGTAATCATGGATTGAATAAAAGGATAATAAACAAGTGAATGTTTGCAGAATAAATATTGTGCGTGAATTAACAGGTAGAATAATGAGGGGAATATATTAGATAATGATTTACCAAATGTTCTCGTTACTTCTACCATTTATGGGAAGAAAAGGCAGTGGGGTGAAAGATTCTTGACTGCCTGGAAAGTGATCTCAATCCAGTATTACAACCACTATTTATAGAAAATATTAATGATTTCAGTGCAACATCTAGCGAAGACAGAAAGTAAGAAATTAGTTAGCTATTTAAATTGTCTGATTGTTGTGGAATATTCAAAACTACTAAGTAGGCAGTCAATTCGACCATTCCTGGCTAGGCTAAGCTAGTTAGATACCATAATGATGTATCATGAACTACTCATTGGGCCAGCCTACCGGTTTTCTATCCCAATTGCGTAGTACAACTCTCAGGATGACATTTTACGTGTGAAAAATTGCCTGTTTCTACATTTTTCCGTGGATTCAACTCCTCATCAAATTTGTCAATATTGAGACACATAACAGTTAATTGTAATAATCGTAATAAACTTGTGGTCTCAACCTATAAATGAAACTTTATTATTGAGATTTAAGTTCACAGTTTATACAGGAGGAGCAGGATCCTACATGATCCTACATGTTATTTGGATTATGTGATCAATTATAAGTTATATATTAGGTTAAGGTTGAACCTACATGCATGAGACTTTATAAAGCTTAAATTTAAGAATGAATATTCTCAAATGTAGTTGACAAGACGATTGTTACCAAATAATAAGAAGAAAAAAAATGTTATCAAATGAAAGTAAGGTCTGTAGCCAGCGAGAAAGTTATAAAATAACATAATTTACAATAGCACAAAGAAGAAGGTATACTTAACAAAGAGGAAGTAGCTTTGAAATGTGGAGGATTCCTCTTCTCATAGTACAAATACTAATTTAGAAAAAGCAAGGCTTTTATGATGTACTCTTATGCATTATTTCTTAATAAACTTAGAATTATTGAAGCCAAACGCCTCCTAATTATTTATTTCATTAAAGAGCAGTTGCTCTAAACTCTATTTACAAACTCTATTTCAATCTTGCATATACATCGCATGGAACATTATTTATCTTTATTAAATCATCCCGTCAAGACTATGACGTATGATCATCTTTTCATTCAATTTAAGCGAAAGAAGAAGAAAAAATATATGATAAATTTTAAGTCATAACTAAAGGAGTCTCAATCTTCTTGCAAATTTAGTAGATAGCTCATTGACTTCTCACAATTGCCTCCTCTTTCTTGCAATCTCTCCTCGATAATCAAACACATATTTGATGATGACGTAATGCGTTATTATCTCTTTTTGTTTACCTAATCATTAACCATCATACCTCCTTGCACCTCAGGGTTTTCCATTTTCATACATATCTTCATACATCCCCCTCTTTTTCTTGCCTTACAATCATTGAGGTGCCACCAAGTAAAGGTTACCATACAATGGTTCATATTCATGAGTGATCAAGTGGTTGCATCTGAGTTATCAAATCATTTATAATTGTTGTCAATTCTATCTTAACGATGAGTGTCAATTGATGAGTTTTTTCATTTTAGCTTGTCATACTGRCATTTTGCTGAACAGATAACCATAGTATAGATCCATCGAGGCTCCTTTAACGGGTACAATCAAGTAGACATCATCATAGCAACACAAGAAAATAGAAAACATGGTTGAAGTAGTTGATCCTATTCAAGACCCTCAAGTCCCTGACTTGTCTCTTGCTCAGCATATATTCAATTTACAGAGAACGAACTTACAAGAATTGCATGAAGAATCAAGTAAAGTTTTACTGGACAAGATCAAAGAAAATGCACAAGCTCCTTTATTCCAATATTTACATTCATCAGATCAAGCAAGTTTGGTTGCCCCAATTGAATGGGATGAAAAGTTATACGAGGAATTGAAACAGAAAAACGACGACGAAATCACCAAGCTAAAGGCTAATATCGAAGAAGTTGAAAAGGAAGATGATGGAGAAATTGCAACATTAAATGGATGGATTAAACTAGGTGAATACTATGCAAGAATTGGCGATAGAACTAATGCTGTTACTACTTTAAGAAAAGCTCAAGAACTAGCGCCATCAACAGGTAGTAAAATTGATATCTTATTCACTATTGTAAGAGTTGGATTTTTCTTTGACGATAAAACATTTGTTGGTAAGCAATTAGAAGTGATATCTAATTTGATTGAGCGTGGTGGTGATTGGGAAAGAAGGAATAGATTTAAAACTTATAAGGGTGTTCATTTATTATCAATTAGAAATTTTAAAGAGGCGGCTGATCTATTAATCGATTCATTATCAACATTTACATCTACTGAACTTTGCTCTTATGAACAGATTGCTGAATACTCAATCATTTCTGGTGCTATCTCTCTAGAAAGAAATGATTTAAAGAATAAAATCATTGATTCACCAGAAATCTTGTCTCAATTATCAACATCAAAATTATTAGAACCTGTGGTCACTCTAGTTAATTCTTTATATACCTGTGATTATCAAACTTATTTCAGAGCCTTGATTGAAACCCATGATTTGAATCTAATTAGATCAGTTTATATGGCACCTCATTCTTCATATTATATCAAGGAGATGAGAAGAAAAGCATATGCACAGTTACTTGAATCATATAAAGCATTATCATTAAAATCAATGGCTGATGGATTTGGTGTTTCTGTTGAGTTTTTAGATGAGGATTTGAACAGATTTATTCCAACAAAGAAGCTTAACTGTGTTATTGATCGTGTGAATGGTATTATCATGACAAATCGTCCTGATACCAAGAATTATCAATATCAACAGCTTATAAAGCAAGGCGATGCCTTATTGACAAAGTTACAGAAGTATGGTGCTGCTGTTAGATTAAGTGGTGCTGAAAGAGTGTAACGTATTAATTATTGAAGTACCTGAGTTAATTTCGATATGCACTCCATGAGTAACTATGATATTAGCACACAAAAGACTGTAAATTAAATGTAGGTTTTTTTATTAACATTGCATCCAGAAGATTAGAAACTCATCTGATTTTACTTGCCATTCTTATTTACCCTCATCATTTTGAAAAGCATTATTACTTTTAATAGATAATTCAACTATCTAAATGTCCCAAGTTGCTAATTATTATGCTCAATTGGTCTTGCACCTCAAATAAATAACATATTCTGGACACAACTACTTTATCTACTTATAATGTACTTTCAAGATTAATKGCATAATCAGGCCAAACGATCTTCATAGCCTCACCAACTGAAGAAACAAAATAACACTGTAGCATCAATTCATTTGCTACGAAGTCAAATCCAATCTCATGAACATCCCTTTCATTAGCTTTTGGTAGAATCACACGCTTCACACCAGCAACATGAGCACCTAATAATTTCTCGCGGATTCCTCCTACAGGCAGGATTTTACCTCTTAGAGTCATTTCACCGGTCATAGCCAAATCATTAGGCACAACACGTCCTGACATTAAAGAGACAAACGCTACAGTAAATGCAATACCTGCAGAGGGACCATCTTTGGAAATTGCTCCGGCCGGTGCATGCAAATGAATATCCCGGGTCTTGATACCAAATGATTCAATACCAAGTTCCTTCTGCCTAGCACGAACGTATGTTAAGCATATTTCTGCTGATTCTTTTATCACAGATCCTAGTTTACCTGTGAGTTTGAGCATACCATTTCCTGGAACTGCAGTAGTCTCAAACACTAGTATTCCACCATTGCCTGACCCCATATAAGCTAGACCATTGACTACACCAGGCTCATTTCCCGTGCCAGAAATCTCATCAGGGTCATATTTTGGTGGACCAAGTATTCGTTCTATATCGTCAACTGTCACTTTATGTGAGTAAACAGCACCAGGTTTGGCTTCAGCAAGTTCGATGGCTTTTGCTCGACATAAGGATGCAATAAGCCTTTCAAGTTCTCGAACACCAGCTTCACGTGTATACCTTGTAGCCAATAATTGTAACGCATTTGGTGAAATATCCATTGATGGTAATCCATGCAAGGCTACTTGTTTGCTGACCAAATGTTGCGATGCAACAGATATCTTATCATGATAAGTATAACCTTCAATTTCGATCATTTCCATACGATCCTTCAAAGGACCTGAAATCGTACTTAGTTCATTAGCGGTAGCAATGAATATGACTTGGGATAAGTCAATAGGAAATCCAAGGTAATGATCTGAAAAACTAGAGTTCTGTTCTGGATCAAGAATTTCCAACAAAGCAGCTGAAGGATCACCATGAATGGACCGGCTACCTACTTTATCTATTTCATCTAATAGAATAAGAGGATTCATAGTACCTGTTTTACGAAGACATTGAACGAGCATACCAGGCATAGCACCGACATACGTTCTACGATGCCCACGGAGCTCAGCTTCATCTCTTAGTCCACCTAATGATATACGTGAGTACTTCCTTCCTAGGGCTTTAGCCACAGACCTTGCAAGAGATGTTTTACCAACACCAGGAGGTCCGTGAAGCAATAAAATTGGAGATTTCGGTGATTTATAACCCTTTGGCAGATTGCTAGAGATTGCTAATTCTGGCCCTTGTTGTTGAGCTGATTCTGCCTTGAAAAGAGAAATCAATTCATCAGCAGTGCTGGGAATACGTTTATGATCTTCAAYTGAGTGGGAATCGTTATTAGAGGTTGACGAATTATTGGTTAATTTCAATACAGCCAAGTACTCTAGTAGACGATGTTTCACCTTTTCTAATCCATAATGGTCACTATCAAGGATCTCACGTGCACTAGAAATGTCTATTTCTCTTCCGGTATATTTTCCCCATGGAATGTCAGCAAGCGTGTCTAAATAAGTTCTGGTGACTTGATACTCTGTTTGTTGAGGATTCATACGTTTTAATCGTGCAATATCTTTCGAGATCAGTTTCCGTGCTTCAGGAGTAACATTTTCCAAGACAGTTGCATACAGAGTATCAAGGTTTTCCTCTTCATTGTCCTCTACCTCAGAAGTAGTTCCTGCTTTAGAATCTGCCGTTGAATCACCAACAAGAGAGCTCTGAGGTAAATACTCAAGCTGTAATATAAGGGATTCGAGCATATTAGATAAACTACGAGCAATATCAACGGCAGCAGCTAAACGCTCAGGAAATGTAACAGATGCTGAAAGACGAGAATAGTCCGAATCTCTTAAAGGTAAAATAGATGCCATCACGTCAATGAAGGTTAGAATATGTGGCACGGTTTGTGTAGTTGAATCAAGTGGTATAACATCCAAAATGCTACTTAACCTTGAAAGTAATGCCTTACGAGAGGACACCTTATTGTAGAATAAATCAGCTAAGGGATTTGCCTCCCTTGAAGTCGTAGCATACGAGGATAAAAATCGGTTGATCACCTCAAGTAAGGCAAATGTTGCTTCTGTAAAAGCCTTTGTCTTTGAAGAGTATAATTTCAACTCTTTCTTTGAAACAGAAGAAACAGGGGTGTTGGAATAAATAACAACTCTTGCTTCTAAAGGATTGGGATAATCATCATTTTCGGACCATCCTGTTATTTCAAGGATCCTAAAACGAACTAGTGCTTCAAATTGAACGGAGATTTCATTTTTGCTCGAATCAAAACTAACAAACCGTGAAATGCATCCATGAATTTGATTAGGTTCCTTCTTTTCAGATGATACTAATTGATTTGAAGCTGGATCAGGATTAACTGAATCATGTTCAGATCTCTCAATTTGATTTTCCGAGACGCAGCCAAAAATTAACCAATTACGAGTTCTTCCAACATCCCTTTGCACTAAATCTACTATTTTATTTTGTTGCTGATTCGGTTTGTCAAGGATTAGTCGTCTTGTGCTAGAACCAGTAGAGGGTTCTGAAGCATTCGACTCATTAGTGATATGGCTAGTAGRCTTGTTTTCATCACTACCTTTAGCTCTTTTCAGATACTGCTCTAGCTGATTGATACCATCTTTAGCCTCTTCTGATAAAGCGGAAGCTTTGTTGATTGCAGGAGTGGATTTCAGAGAAATCCGATTAGCAGTTATACGAGTGATAAGGGTTGAAGCAGCTAATTTGGTAATAGGAAGCTTATACAATACCCCTGGCAATAATGTGGTATCATTAGTTAGCTCGTAAAGAGGAATAGTAATTGGTGGTAAAGGAGCGTATGTGTTAGGATCCGACAACGACATTTTCTGATGAAAAAGAACGAATGACTAAAAGGATAGGTGCTTTAGTGGTCTAGTTCAATGATTTCGGATAAATTAGGTATTGTGTCAGTTCAGTTCACCGTGGTTCGTCTTCCTCTGTTCTTACAAAGATTTCTTCATCTTCTTACTTGATTATATCATTAATGGGAATAAAGCGAATAATAGATCATAAAATCACTGCAAACACATTGAAATAACCGAAGTCTCTATGATTTTCAAATCCGAACATCGCTTCAGAGTACCTGTTTTTGTTACTCTCCAGCTGAAGACCCTAAAATGGAAATATTAATGTCCTGGCGATTAAAAGGGGGTGTGTGACATTTACTGGTTTTTAGGACATGTAGGTCACGAGAATGAGTTGAATGAATAGATATAGTATTATATATCTTTATGATCGTTTGTTTACTGGTATAAAAATAGTAAAACCAGATATCCTTCAAATGGATTATTGCTCAATTACTTGATACACAGATAAAATCGATGATATGTGTTATTTGAATATCCGAGTCACCCTTCCACTAGGGAATAATAAGATCATGACATTCGAATTTCGTCCTACACTAATTTTCATATGATACAAGAAAATCAGTTATCCTCGGTCCTTGTCATTAAATGAGACATTTCTTCTCATATGTCAAAATAGGAAGTTGAACTTAATGGGATCATGGAAGGAAACCGGTGATTGAAAAGAACAAAGTGAAGGAATTATGCATGATAATGCATCACATATTCTTATTTCCTATCGGGTAAGCAACCTCATTATCAACTATCTGCGTTTAATTCTAATGTGGGAAAATGATACAGCAAAAGAATCAGGTTGTGGTATTAAATGGGAGTTAAAACCGTCTACATTGGTGGAATAAAAGTAGTAAGTAAATTATGTATCACACTGATACAAACAAGAAATAAAGTCATTGACATTACAAACATGAATATCGCCATTAATTTTTCTTCGTTATACAACCCTAAGCAAAAACCATTCCCATTGAAATTGAAAGAGTCAATCTCTCCATTARTAAGCTAATCAAATACATCTGAAGTAGCAGATGTGCTGCTACTAGTACTAGTTGTACTGTCTTTTCGTAGCTTCAGTATGTAGTCTTTTTCTGCATCACTGAGATCACTTCCGGTCAGCCTTCTGTATTTCCCATCATCTGCAGTAGGAGCAGACAATGAACCCATTGACTCTAGAGAAAATGATCCTCTTGGTACATATTGAGACTTGGATTCAGCTGTTAAAGATATAAAGTCCATCTTAACTGGTTTAGCTTGCTTTGGCTTAGTTTCTGCTTCTGATGACATGGCTGATACTGGTTTGTTTGAAGTTGTGGAATTTTCACACTTGTCAAAATAATAATAAATACAAGTAATGAACACCTTAGTGGTAAGACACAGGTAGGAAATAATTGATGTTTTATAGATATTATCTCAGCTGTTCAGATGTTTATCAACCAAAAAAAAAAAAAAAAAAAAAAGAGATAAAGAAAGAGGCCTCTTGACTGATGATGCTTCTTTATTTATATGATAAGTAAACTATAATAGAAAACTTTCACATGTACAAAAAAATTGTCCAAAAGCTGGTGACCGACTCATAATGACTTGAAATCATAATAAATGCTTCCAAATCCTCTTCACTCCCGTTAATACCTAACTGGTACAAATTGTTTTTGGACCAATGTGTTTGATTGAAAGAGTCTTTGGACGGCTGATGTTTAGACTTTTATTCACATCAAATTATGTGGTTAATAATGCTACTGCTGTTCTCGGCAATATCTTACACGTATCATTGTAAGCTTCATAGGCCAAACCATTCAATTTGATAGTTCCTAATTCTTCTATAGGGCATACATATTACTAATTTCTTCTCTGAAAAGTGCTTTTTGTTTCTGTTTCTTCCGACGAAGCACGTTTCTAATACAACAGCACATCATTTTCCCCACCTTGTAGGATGAACTTTGTTCAATTCCGCGCCACAACATTTCTTAAACTGGAATAAGGTTTTTATCTCTTAGTGCCGATAAAGATGATATATATATATAAGGGCATTTGATAAGGTAAGAGGTCCGAGTCGGACTGAATATGGGCTTGAACGAAAAGGAATAAATCGGAATGAACAGCAAAGAAAGATATTATGAAAGTTGGAGAAGGGTTCGAAATTAATCTGGGGTAAGTAAGAAGAAGGTGGCATGTTTTGTCATTTGCACAAGTAAGTATATTGATGCCAAGTTCCATGATAAAATTTCATTGAGGGTCTCAATTGGGGAGTGGGAATGGTAGCCAGAGAAAGTGATAATGTTCCATCAAGCATTGTTCTGGTAGTAAATACCATCAGTTGAATACTCTTTCTCGTTCTCTGTAATTCAGTAAGTTCTATTTATTTATTCTTGCATTGTTATTAATTGTTTTATTCCTTAGGAGTCACAATTCCTCCTCGACCCCACATATCAGATGAAGTATCATTTCCGCAATATACCCCATTCACATGACTTACAATCTCCGTAGTTCTCTTCATTGCCCCTAGATTTGAGTCTGATGAATTTTGTTCTTCAACTGCTCAACATGAATAGATTATCTGTTGAATGGGTTTTTTATTACTCAGTATATTACTTGTTGCAAGAGCAATTGTAAATCTATTTAGACTAATCTCTATGAAAAATGACGGAAACGGATAAAACCACTTTAGACATTGCTGGGATCAGAACATATATTTATGGTTTGAACAGGGTCAAGGATGTGTACAAAACAGTGAATGTTCTATACTTGTTCCATGGTAGACTCAACACATATCTATCTACAGAGGAAGTAGCTTATTCTGTGATTGATAAATATTATCAAAAAGCTGTTAAAGTTGGTCTTATTGCTGTCACTTTTGATATGCCTAATCATGGAACACGGTTGATTAATCATAATGCCAATCTTGGCTTAATTCAAAGTAATGAGACTCATATGTAAGTAACAATGAAATTTTGTCTTGAATAGCCTTTTAAATTTCTATGCTAACAATAAAATATATTTATCTATGTAGAATGGATACGGTCTCTTTGATTGGTGAGTATTATTCACAATTAATTCTGTTCAATTGATTTGTAAACCAATGGATTCCATGATATTAACTGTTACAGATGTTGCCGTTAATGAAATATTAGTCCTTATCAACTACTTACCAGTTTACTTGCCGCAATTTGTTCACATCAACTTTGCTTCGGGAATCTCTCTAGGAGGACATACTTCTTACAGATTATCTCTACATCCTGAAGCTCATTTACATGGTATAGCTCCGATGATTGGATCTACAGATTTGAGTTCTTTATTTTGGAATCGAGTTCGAGATTCGATCACGTGGTTGCAAGAGAATAAAGGGCAATTGACAGGAGTAAAAGTAAGTGAAGGACAACTAACAAAACTGTATGATTTGTCTTATGATGATATTATTGATAGCATTGTATCACACTCTGATAATAGTGAAGTTTATCAGCTAATTGATCAATGGTTCCCTAGAAAATATCACTCTTATCTAAGTGCTGTAGATAAGGCAGTGACCGAAAAGTTCCCAGATATTCCAGTGTTATCATTGCACGGTCAAGATGACCCATTGGTGCCCCCAATATATTCTAAAACTTTCTTTTCTGATCTCAAATCAAAGTATCCAACAAGAGATTACGTATTTGATGAGCAATCCAATACTGGACATAAGTGTACTCCGGAAATGGTTGAGAAATTGAGTGAATGGATGGGCAAATTTGCTTGATGATGAACCAGGATGAGACTCCAAGTGTACTTTCTATTCCTATGAAGTGATTTTTCTCCATCATGGTAGATTTATTACTATCTAGTTTTCTGGTTGATCCTTTTATAGAAGTAAATATAAGTAAATATTGATAATGATATTGATAAGCCAGCCTCAAATTTGGCTGATTCGTGTGTTTGAGTGCTGATCAGATTATAATCATTGAAATATAACCAGTAATTCGTAATGCGGATGTTTCGTCCTTTGATGTCTAGGGCTAAGCTTACATTATACACTAAGAGAGAATGTGCATTATGCCATGAAGCTAAAAGTCAATTACTTGCTGTCCTACCAGAGGACGTAGAATACAGTGAGGTTGATATATCAAAGCCTGAGAACAAAAACTGGTTTGATATTTATGTAAGTAAAGAAATTGATGTTATCTCAGTGGAATTCTAGGTATTTACGTATCGCTCTCTATACTAATTATTGATTATAGATGTTTGATATCCCTGTGCTCCACATTGATAAGGATAATACTAAGACGATAAAGTATATGCATAAAATGCCTATTGATAAGATTTTGGCAGACATTGAATAGAGGATTGTTCCATGGGAGCCGAACAGTCAGCATCATTATTCCCTTTGATTGTACCAACAGCATTTTGAGATCGAGGTAAATGGTGTGCCCGAACAATTCAATATAGACGAGACCATAATTGAATTCTTTTCATATATATAATTAGATCAAACTTAAGTATAAGTCCATTTTCTTACCCTGTTTGATTTTGCCAGAAGGGGTTGAACAAAGAAGTAGTTAAAATCAACTATAATTGACCCATCAACAATTAAGGTCACACTGGTACATCAATCTTCAAGTTGATCGACAACCCTTCTTAGGTCTGTTCCGTTCACACTGTCCTTCCCTCTGTCGTGGTCAGACAAAACTATTTTCCTTCGACGCTACTGGTCAAGTTATTTGTAGCCAACACATAATTAACTATCCATATATTTATATGTAATATGGTTCTCCTTTCATTCATAGTGATCCATATTTATTGATGAATAACATGCAGTCCCTATATTACCGGACAGAATGAGGCAGACATTTACTGCAACCTTTACCTCATCCCATAGTAAGTAATTTTTGTATAAACAAATAATATCATTGTACTAATAAGTGTACCCCATGTTTACGGACAGACGTCAAGTCACATGATGTATAGCTCCTTTTTGAAGCGCTTTTATTTCAGATTAAGGGAGAGGGAAAAATTCTTTTAGTGTGCCTATCAACAGGCTTTTTACTTTTTGATGTAAAACTACTGTACAATCAGATTTGTTCTACTGATAATCTATTGATTTATTTCGCTGTTCATATTTGCAAGTGATTGATTGTTATTCTGTGTAGTTTATTGAAAATTTGATCAGAAATGGCTGAAAAGGTTCGGTACTATATGGAACAGGTATGTCTACAGAGGAAGCAATAGCATTGTGCTTATTATACGTTAAATATATTGGTATCTAGTTGGAAGTGGAAAGCGTAACAGAAAACGGTATTACTAACATTGCGAATTAATAGTCTGTTCCTGAGTTGGAAGACCTGCTAAGAAAAAACCTTTTCGACAAGCAGGAAGTCAAGAAGATCATGAAAAAACGAACTGATTTCGAACAAAGAATAACAGGTAGATCATCTAGACCTTTGGATTTTGTTAAGTACGCAGAATTTGAAGCAAACTTGGAAGAACTGCGGAGGAAAAGGTTCAACCGACTGAGGAAAGTAATCTTGAACGATGGAAGAAAACTCGTAGATAGTCGTCCAAGTGTTTCAGACTGGGCCGGACCAAGAAGAGTATTTTTCATTTATGACAGGGCAGTCAGGAAATACCAGGGAAATATGTCAATTTGGAATTCCTATATCAAGTATGCTAAAAAGAACAAATCAAGAAAAAAGCTAATCAAAATCTATTCCCAGTTGTTAGCCTTGCAACCCCATAATGAAGCTGTATGGATTGCGGCAGCCAATTTCCAAATAGAAGAACATTCTAACATTTCTGGTGCGAGAACAGTCCTTCAAAGAGCATTGAGATTTAATACCGATTCTTTGGTTTTATGGATTGAATATGCTAAGTTAGAACTGATCTATGTGTCTAAACTGATTAGTAGAAGAAAGGTACTGGGACTACTTAGTAACCCCAAAGAAGATAAAGAGCCAGCTGTCACTAAGATTGGAGAAGAAAGCGATAATGAAGATGACAGCACAATGAAACTTCCTGAAGCTGAATCGGAAGATAATTCCGGTTTCTTCTTGAAACAACTAGAGAGATTACCTGAAGCAGAAATGGAAGTGTTGGGTGATGTGGAGTCAAATCCTGCTTTGAGAGGTGATGTAGCCCTTACTATCTTTGAGATAGCTTTGAATTCCTTATTGACTAGCTACTGTAAGGAGCATGGCTTTGTCTCTACTAAAGAACCGTCCTTTGCAGATATGTTAAAGCAAAGCAAACCAGAACAATATTCATTAAGCATTTCAAGTTCATTCTTACAACTCTTTGATAAGTTTGAGGTGTTGAACAGAAGTTAYTTATGCAATCATTTGATTGAGCATCTTTTCAAGGTATTCAAAGGTGCAGAAGTTGATATTCCATCTCAAGTATTGATCTGGGATATCACATTACCATTAAGACATGTTGTTTATACTCAGAAAGAATTCCCTGACAGTCTCAAACTTACATTCAACAAATATATGGCCCATCTAAACAAGAATAAGTACGCATTCAAAAGTTCAAACAAAAATGATATTGAAAAAGATGTTAATGATATGTTTATTGATATCTTACAAGGGTACTTAGAGCAAAAGGATCTAGATACTAATCTTCAAATTGTGCTCAAAGCATATATTCAGAAGGTTCAAACTCAGGCAAGAAAATGATCCAGTAGTAATTATACATTCTGCTAGTTTGCAGAATATGAAAGAATAGACTGAAAATGTATGTATTACGGTATATTATGATACAGATTTTGCTGAATTTAACAAATATTCATTCTCACTAAGAACATGTTCTTTACTTTAATCCGTTTTCGCATCTTCAGCAGAGCCTCCAAAGACAAACGCACTACTGCTTCCCTGTCCAGTATTTTCTCTCTTTAGACGTGCTGGAATAACTTGTCGAAAGACATATAATGAACCAGCAACTATAGTAAGAATAAATGTAGCAAAACAATACAAAATAGTTGTAGTGCCTGAATGGTAAGAGTGACCAATTCCAAATGGTAAAGTATAGAACATTAAGTCTTCATTGAATTTATTCTTAATTAATGTATGTCCAACTTTAGGAGTGATCCATCTTGTACTCAATTGTAGTGTCATGAAATCACCAATAATATATCTATGAGTTTGGGTTCCACCACTATATGCAATTCCAGCTATGGGATAATTACCTGTTTTCGATTCATGAAACACAACATTGAGAGCAGAATCAATATCTAAATGACTTTCCTGAATATATCCTCTTATATTGAAAGTCAAAGGAATGTATACTTTTCCTTCCTTTGACACAGGAACCCGACATGACATTGGTGCATCTTCATGTATGTAAAGTTGAAATAGGTGAAAAAGCTCATCGGTGAATCCAATTGAGCAGTTGAAATCTTCATCGACACCGTACTGAAATGTTAAAGGCTCGCCTGTTTCCCTACATTTGGGAAAATCAGAATATATGATATTACCTAAGATATTGTTAATATATTTAATGAATCTATAACCAACTTGCTAGCAGTAAGCCTTGTCGTCAGACCGTACCGCCCATTATCATGATTCTGCTCTGATGAAATCAAGCATACCTTCAGCATCAAATTTATGCTCTCCACTGTCGATATGACGTGAAATACAATCAACAGGTAGTTTTTCTCCTTTATGGTAATCAGCAAAAACTGGCATAGATCCTTTGTCTAACGGATACATATCATCTTTTTCTCTTGCCCATGCAGCTGGGACGATCATCAATATTCCGGTGGTAAGCGTTCCTAGTTTCATTTTGACATAAACATTAACACTACTCTGGAATTGATTTCAAGTTAGCTTAGAAACACAAATTTTATTATAATACAATCAATGGCTCATCCCAGTATCTACTCTTACAGTTTGATTGAGTAAATGTAATCCTTTCATTATACATTCTGTTAGATCAATAATGTCAATGCTACACTGACATGGTACATTTACGAAGAAGATATATTGATTGTCTGTCCTTTTACATTTTAGGACTGAAATTAACTTACCGTATTGGGGCTCAATGTGTTATAATTGAGGATTACGTGATAATATGTGAAGGGTGGGGTAGGGTTTATTCGAGATAGTGGATGTACAAGAGAGGGGACCTTTAGATGGGACACTGGAGGAGTCTCAATGACGAAAAAGTAGCCAAAAAAGTAGCCAGTAGCCACTGAGTGAAAATTGTTTCATTGATTTAACATTATATAGTACATAGATATGCATTCAATGCATAACTGTTTAGTTTGTTTTCCCTCTGTGTGTTTTCTGATGTTTCATTAAGGAAGACACACAGTTCTGTTTGTAAAAAGTTTCATGGAGAAGATAGCCATTTCTGTGCTTGGAAAAATTCGTAAATCTTCCCTGTTTTGTTGACATCTATTTTAATAAGTTCCCTAGCTGCTCTCTTCTTCAGAACCCCACCAGTTCGTAATAATTCACGGAACAGCGTCTCTTTGATTGCTAAGTATGGTTTAGGCATTATACGCAATTGACTACAAAGCTGTTGTTCCTCAGGGCTCAATAGATTTACATCAGGAGCATTTGATATGTCTAATGGACTTGGCGTATTTTTCTTCACATTTGATGATTTATGATTGCTATTATCATTGAACTCCGGTGCTGGCGAATTGAATGAGCTGCCTCTACCAGTTCTGTAAGAAGATGTGGTTAATGAGTTATGGGTATGTCTACTTGGGGGTAACGATAGTCCCGCACCAGGAATACCAAACTTGGAAAGTAAGTTACTTCTAGCTTGTTTATCACGTTCATACTTTTGAGCAACCTCCAGGTTAGTTATACCATTCCTTCTGTATTCCTGCAATTCAGCAATTCTTTTCCTGCATTGTAATTCGGTCAGCATTCCTTCACTAAACTCCACATAGTCCTGATGCGTCATTAACCTAGCAAAAGATTTGATTTTATTGACCAACTCCCTTTCTTCTTTAGTCTTCTTTTTCTCTATCGCTATATTCTTTCGGTAATCTAAAAGATTGTGCACGAACATTGCTCTCTTTCTTTCGGCCCTGGCTGTCAGTCGTTGATTATATATGTCAAGTATAGTGAGTTTTAATTCTATATCTTGTTCTGTATCATCTGCATCGAACACCATATCCTTCACAGTAGTCTCTGCTTCATTTTCATGTTCCTGTTCAAACTCCAGTCTACCAGGCATAAATCCTTGAACTTCATGACAAGAAGGAACAGATGCGGTAGGCTTCTGTTTTGGAACTGGCAGCACGTAATTGCTTTTCCGTTCATCTAATCGAGATTTCTTCCGTGCAGCAAATTCACTTGGTGTTATGTAGCTGAAGTCAAGATTCATCTCCGGTAGAGGATACATTGAACTGTTTATATATACATCAATGTAGTGTTTTCCAACTTCTTCTTTAGTTCTTCCGCCAATGTGAGTAGAGATATCTTGCCAGTTACCCAAGCCATACGTTTGAGCACCTTCGATCAACAGTAACTCTTCATCTGCACCCCAATCTTCAGCGAAAATGGGATACGCATGCTGTTCCACTACCATATAAGGATGCCATGGTTTATGAGTACCTGATGCTTTACCCTCGCTGAAACATAATACACAGAGATCATAATCCTGACATTCAGCACACTTTATCCGCACCAAATTAGTACAGTCACAAGAACATATATCACAATGAAACCTGTAAAAGCAATTGAGTTAGTAATCATAATAAAATTTGAATCAAACAAACATGGTCCTTGATCAATCTTGTTCAGGAAGAACTTCAGGTAAGGAGACCTCAAGTTCTGTCCTTCCAAGTTAGTGGCACCTAGGAAACAGGAACAAACGGTGTGTACATACTTCACGCCAGGTTCCGTTGTCAATAACGGATTTGACGGAGGGTTTTGACGATGAATCACTGTCATTTGATAACTAGTTCCATGCTCTATTTCACCCTAAATAATATATCAATCTACAATAATTATGACAAAGACAGCACTTTGAATATGAGTCATTTGTATACTCTGGCAAAACTTGGGTCATTACTCTACTTGCGAATGAAGTGGTGTTTTATGAAAGTTCTAGAGATTAAACTAGCTTGAGCGTTACCCGGTTGTTATAGTAGATTGCATGTATGCCTTTTAAATATCACGTGTATGCACGTGTTTTAAAAGAGGTCTTCAGGTTGATATATGAACTTTTAGGAACGTTTGCGTATATTCCAGCACTAATAGTGTAAGTTCTAGTTTTCGTTGGAAAACTAGCAATTTTGCKACAGACCCCAAACCGACCCACGCACAGCATGGAAGCAGTTTCACGCTACTGATGCAGGTCAACCACGCAATAGAGTAAGCCATTACATACTTCATATATCTATGATCTTCCTTTCTGTTTCGCAGTAAGGTACTTGATGTTGCTATTGGATTATTTTATTCTTGAGAAGATTTAGATAAGGTCAACTTCCAATCTATAGTATCATTAATTATACAAAATGGTATGTTCTAGTATCAGAAGAGAAATGAGGAAAAGTGAACGATAACATGAACAACGAACGAGAAGCGACCAGAGGTCCTGAGGAACGGCAACATACAACATGATACAGAGTGGTATAATACATCATCCAGAGGAAAATAAGACGGTCTCAGTTTCATAGAATGTTGAGGTTATGCGCTATATTGAATTTTGAGGGATGATTGAAGTTTGTAAACAACATCAAAAATATATATATAGAAGTGAAACTACTGTTCACCAAGTTGGTATTTCAGTCATGAGAATTTGTGGGAGATTGGCAATTTGACAGTATTGAATCGCAACATACTGGATAGATAATCAGCGAATCCTATTGTCGAGTATCGAAGTTTCTTCGTTTTCCAATTATGTGAGTTTTATTGATACATGATTACTAACATTTTCCAATAGGGTCGCGTTAGAACTAAGACAGTCAAGAGAGCCTCCAAGGTTCTTATTGAACGATACTACCCCAAGCTCACACTTGATTTCGAAACCAATAAGCGTCTCTGTGATGAAATCGCTGTTATCCAATCCAAGAGATTGAGAAACAAGATTGCTGGATACACCACCCATTTGATGAAGCGTATTCAAAAGGGACCTGTCAGAGGTATTTCTTTCAAGTTGCAAGAAGAAGAAAGAGAAAGAAAGGATCAATACGTTCCTGAAGTCTCCGCTCTTGACTTGTCTCACACCAAGGGTCAATTACAAATCGATGATGCTACTGCTGACTTAGTCAAGTCTCTTGGTTTCACCAAGTTGCCTACTTCCATTGTCCCAGTTTCTACTCAACGTGGTCCTGAAAGAAGATTCAGATCTAGAAAATAAGTTCGACGTATTTAATGGGTCTAAATGAATAAACATAAATTCCTAATTCTGGAGTTAAATAATCATTAATAATAGTTTACTCTTTTGTAGGTACTTCGATTAATTTGGGCATTTACAACACAGGAATTTGAGCATCATGATTCATTAGATGTTTCGATCAAATAAATCAGATGCCCTTTGTCAACGTTTGTTTGTCATCAATTCTAGTTAGAACAGTATATCCAAATCCTATATGTGAGAGATTAGTGCCATCACTTTGTTCTTGGGTTCTTAGCGATCAAAACCATCATACATTCGTCAATCAAATGTAAATTGTAGTTACACGAAGCTCCTGGGGTACCTTCGTTGATGATTCACATCAAAACAGAAGATCACTGCATGCATCATAAAACAGTTGTTCTCTGACATTTAACCAGACTCTGCCTTCAGCTAGAGCTCCCTACTGTTTGATTCAAGTTGATGGTATAGTCTAACTGGTGATGAATAGGTTGATTGTAATATAAGTGTGAATGTATGTTAATAATACAAAGATTACTTCTCTTGAATGATCCATCTTTCCCTTCATTTCCTTTCTTYTTATGTGTCTATCTGACTTGAATATCGGATTATATAATCCCTAAATATCCTTAAAATCATGCACTGCTCTCTAGAGACTCAAGTAGCCCCTGAGTCCCTCATATTCCTGCTTTTGAGTGAACCTTCAAAAGGGTCTATTTCTCTCAACCCAAAGCCTAATCTATTGTAAGAACAAAACTTTGTCAATCACATAATCACACGTAGTCTGCGATTCCTCATGATTTGTGAATCAACTATTAACACATATTCGTGTTTACATTACAATCAACCTACTCATCACCAGTTAAAGTATACAATCAGCTTATAAAACAAACAATAAGAATAACTGAGATACTTCAACTATTTACTTTAAATGATACAAACGTTTTGTGATCCTTATTGTTCAATTTTAACTTCTGCACAAGCTTTAGCCAAGCCAAACCAAGTCCAAATTCAGCAAATGACCAAAGACAAGCATTTTTTATGGCTATTAAGAGTTTTGAGAAACTAAAGAACGAGAAATAAAGAGTTACTATCAGAAAAAAAAAAGAGATAAATATTAACCAGTATAGATGAATAAATAAACAGGTCGATTGTCAGATAGATAGAAATTCAGAAGCACTGTTACGCTCGTTTAAATTCTGGTTCTCAATTTGAAAAATAAGGGAGATTCGAAAAGAAGTTAATCAACAAGAGGCTGCTGGGGAGAGAAAAGAATCACTAAATAAAAGAAGCCCTTGAATCTGAACTCTCGATTCGTCTAATAGAGAGAAGGAGACAACAAAAATGAAATTTTTTAAAACTGTGTCAGCAACAGTTGCTGCCCTTATGGCAGTCACCACATCGGCACTAGAACTTGATGTAAATTCTGTTGATTCGATTCGTGAAGCATGTAATTTGATAGCGGGTGGTCTTATGGATTATTACACGGGTGATCGGTATGGTGGAACTATTGGAATGTTTTCAGACCCATATTACTGGTGGGAAGCAGGAGCCGCTTGGGGTTCTATGATAGATTATACATTCTTTTTTCAGAATGACACATATACTTCTACTATCGTCGATGCTATGGTGTATCAAGTAGGTGATGCAAAAGATTATGTACCAGCAAATCAATCCACAACTGAGGGAAATGATGATCAGGCCTTTTGGGGTATTGCAGCTATTCAAGCCGCAGAAAGGAATTTTACAAATCCTCCATCAGAAGAGCCACAATGGTTATATTTAGCGCAAGCTGTTTTCAATACTATGGCGTCAAGATGGGATGAAGACACTTGCAATGGAGGTTTAAGATGGCAAATTTTCCAGTGGAACTCCGGTTATGATTATAAGAATACTGTATCCAATGGAGCTCTATTTCATATTGCTGCACGTCTTGCAAGATTTGTTCAAGATAATGAAAGTTATGTTGATTGGGCAGAAAAGACATACGATTGGTTAGTAGATGTTGGCTTTATTGATCAAGGTCAATGGTGGTTTGTTTACGATGGTGCAGGTGTTACTGATGATTGTGAAGATCTTGATAAGCTCCAATGGACTTATAACCAAGGTCTTATTTTATCAGGATGTGCTTATATGTACAATTTCACTGGAGATGAAAAATGGTTAAACAGATCTCAAAATCTACTGGATGCCAGTACAGTTTTCTTCAACAATTCTATTCTTTATGAAGCTGCATGTCAAGGGGCTCTAACCTGCAATAATGATCAAAGATCATTCCGAGCCATTTTTTCACGATTCCTTGGCCTCACAGTTCGTATGATTCCATCATTTAACGAGACTATTTTTGATTGGCTCATTCCATCTGCTGAAGCAGCTGCGGCTTCTTGTGATGGTGGAAGAGACGGACACACATGTGGATTGAACTGGTTTTTGGGAACTTATGATGAGTACTATGGACTTGGAGAAGAAATGAGCGCTCTAGAAGTGATACAGAACCTGATGGTGTGGCAGAGGCCAGCTCCTTATACATCGAAAGATGGTGGATCATCCACTGGTGATGGAGCAGCAGGAACCTATCCTGTTAACCCAAAACCCGAGCCTTTGAACTTGACTACTGGTGATACTGTTGGTGCTGCCATAATAACAGCTGTTGTTGGTATTATCTTGATTGGGGGTTCGGCATGGTTGTTACTGTAAGGGAAATTGTTATGTATCCATTTTATTATATTATGTTTTGTTTTATTATTATTATTCATTTTAGAAATGATCTCAAGCAAACTGTTTCATCCAGTGATTRTGATTTGAGCAATGTACCACAAGTTTTTTCACTACATATACTTGTATTTACATAGAACAATCCTATTCACTGAGCATTAGCGTTCATTTTTCTGACTCGGTTTCGTCATTCATATAGTCATTWGATTAAAGGTTAGAATATATTTGGAAAAGTTTAACAAACCATGTAAGTCGAAACATAAAAAGTGAGATTCAGAATAGCACCTAGTTTGCACACAAGACTAGCACCTAGAGCGGTATTGATTATAAAAATTATACTTGTAGAAATGTATTATATGTATTGTATATCGCTATTCAACAGAATAAATGGAGCTGAGACTCGAGATCAAGTCAATACTCTTTGAGGCTAAAAATAATTCAGGGCGCGATTAGCATCAGCCATCTAGGATAGTCGTCAAATCTAATCATATCCAAACACCGGGTCCCTCCATATCACCAGGTCAACAATCATCCCAATATGAGTGCTTCAACTTATGGAATTCTTCCGTTTACTTAGGGTTACGCGTGCTGCATGAATGATACATGGATTATGCATGAACTCTGTATTTTTTATTCCAACTCAAACGAAGAGAAGAGAAGAGAAGCGGCTGGTCGATGGAAACAAATATAGGTTTCAAGAAGTTATGAAACTGGTATGCGATAAAACGCAAGAAGAGGTGGAAGAAGAATTGAAAATACAACTTAAAATTGAACATTTTACTTTGAAGATTAGTGTCTAGTAGAAGAATGAGACAATGTATTGCACTTGTTGTTGCAACTAACGGTAAAGAGTTTAACAGATCAAACCATCATCATCACTTTTATCTCGGATAGTTTCTAGTGATGCATAATCTTACTATTCTCGCCAGTGTTCACCAATTTCCTTTTCGAAGGATCAAAATTCTGGTTTCGATGGTTCATTGTAAATTGAAAGAATCTTACTCCTGCGTTCATCGAGTGTATTTGAATCTGATAGTTGGACGGTTGGATTAGGAAACCTCACATGCTGTAAATGGAAAGATTAATGAAATTTCAAGGTACGGAACATTATTCGAGTAGAGTAAATTTATTCTGGGAACGACTTATTAAGAGTTGATTATCATGTTGTCAATGACCATAGTGAAAGTGCTYTTGTTAATAACAAATACGATGTATAAAGAGAATAGCCAGATTTTAAATTGTTTATTTAGAACAAATCGTAATACCTTTGCACGTTCATATCCAATTAAGCTTTCTAACTAACCAACTAGGCCATCTAAGGAGTCAGTTTCATTTGTAGTATATATAGTAAATATAGTATATGGACTCTTATTCTCCATTGATTAAGAATTGCAAATTTCCGAATAGCACAGCTTGCTTTAATGCAAACATTACCTTCATTTACCCATATTTACTTCGGTTTCCCTCGAAATGTTCATTTCATATTGTAGATTCACTGTAAGTTATTCCTTAAGTATTCTACTCTTCATCCCTCTAGACTAAATTMTGTCCAGTAAAAGGCGATCTAGCGTTTGTCCGAAAATAACCAGTAAAGTGCTGTTCTCAGCCAAAGTAAACCTAAATTGAATGCCAATTTCAACATTTGCTCAAACTTTAAAACCAAACCACAAGTATGAAACTATATTTTGGCTGGCCGATGATGAGATTTTTAGTGGAAAGCAAAGAGGAAGAGGAAAGGAAAATCAGTAAAATAGTTCTCTTCTTTCTGCATTCAATGAAAGGAAGACAAGGAGAACAACAATAAAGAAGAAACAAGAATGATAGAAGAGTTAAACTACAATAGTCATTCGCTCTAACAACAATCCAGTAGGATCAACAATATATTGTTTTTAATTCATATCAAACTACCAATAAATCAAAATGAAGGGACTTATTCTTGTTGGAGGTTATGGTACTCGTCTCCGACCTTTGGTAAGTTATGCATGCTTTGTTTTCATAGATGAACAGCTCATCTTTAACGCGTTTTYGTTCTAAACAACAGGAAAGGTTTATTTCCTTTCTGCTTGTTTTCAATTGTTGGGTTTATTTATGTTTGTCTGCTATYTTTATTGTCGTGATCATACTAGAATGCACACAGAACGAGGGTCAAAACTGCACCAACCATTGAGAACAAGAGGTTCATTTGACAGATATTTAGCATCACATAATATGTGAAGTGGTTTCTATTATATTACTATCAAGCTTTTCGTCTAGCATTTTATTTTGTCATGCTATTATCAATAATAAACTCTTAAAGATTTTCTTCTTCATCTCACTTAGTATAATGTCCACGCTGGCGTTGAAACTAACACGCGTTTATGTGCAACTATGGAATGAGACGCAAAACTTATGTCATGCACAAGTTGACCACTTGAAAATAATGAGGACAWACATATAAACGAAACAATGCATTCATTAARAGAAAGAGGATTATTCTGAGCTGATTTGTTTCTTATTTTCTATCGATATTGGTAGAATAGTTGTTTTATCGCTATCATGACACAACTACTAACATGAATTATWAGACACTTACATTGCCGAAGCCTTTAGTGGAGTTTGGTAATAAGCCTATGATTCTTCATCAAGTTGAATCATTAGCTGCTGCTGGCGTTACTGATATTGTTTTAGCAGTTAACTATAGACCTGAGGTCATGGTGGCGGCTTTAAAACAATACGAAGAAGAATATGGTGTTAACATCACGTTTTCAGTTGAAACAGAACCTTTGGGAACTGCTGGTCCACTGAAATTGGCTGAGGATATTTTAAAGAAGGATAACTCGCCTTTCTTTGTTTTAAATTCCGATATCATTTGTGACTATCCTTTCAAGCAATTAGCTGATTTTCATAAAGCACATGGGGGTGCTGGTACCATTGTTGCTACCAAGGTTGAAGAACCAAGTAAATACGGTGTCATTGTTCACGATGAAACTGTTCCTAATTTAATTGACAGGTTTGTTGAAAAACCTGTTGAATTCGTTGGTAATAGAATTAACGCCGGTATCTATATTTTGAACCCTGAAGTGATTGATTTGATTGAACTTCGTCCCACATCTATTGAAAAGGAAACATTCCCTAAACTTGTTGAACAGAAGGCTCTATATTCATTTGACCTTGAAGGTTACTGGATGGATGTTGGTCAACCTAAGGATTTTCTTTCTGGTACTTGTCTTTACCTTTCTTCATTAGCAAAGAAAGATTCTTCTCTTCTTACCCCTACCTCAGAACCATTTGTCCACGGTGGTAACGTTCTTATTGATCCTACTGCTACCATTGGTAAGAACTGTAAAATTGGTCCTAATGTAGTTATTGGACCAAATGTCGTTATTGGCGATGGTGTTAGAATACAAAGATCAGTTATTCTTTCTAATTCTATCGTCAGGGATCATGCTTGGGTGAAATCTGCTATTGTTGGTTGGAACTCTGAAGTAGGTCGATGGGCAAGGTTGGAAAACGTTACTGTTTTAGGTGACGATGTTAAAGTAAAGGATGAAGTTTATGTCAATGGCGGTAAAGTGCTACCTCATAAGACTATTTCTTCTAATGTTGAAAAGGAAAGTATCATTATGTAGATTTTTTGGTGTTTATTTTGGTTTTCTCTGGTAGTTACGTATCGTTTCAATATGAAGTTTGAAATTTATTACTCATAAGTGGAATGGTCGGTCAGGTTTCAATGTAGAATGTTCTTCGTTTATCATTAATAGTACATTAAGTTGTAAACTATAGTAAGTGAGGTTACGAATATTATACCTATAGGGATAACAAGGGAGCTTCCAGTTTTATAGAATTATATCAATATTAGAATTGGGAAGTTTATCAACTGTTTATTAGTAAACATTTTTTTGTCCTAGTGCCAAAACATTTATTGTTTGATATTCATTTAATATGTTCTAACAAAACTTACCGTTTTTTTTTTTCTTTTCTTTCATCTTTCAATATATAGAATCGAATATACATTATTCATATAACAGTTACTTATATCATACTACTCTAACAATGCAGTTCATAATAATATGCATACATTTCATCATCATATCTTGAAACAATAAAGAAAAGCCCAAAATCAAAAGCACCAGCCTTAATATAATCCTCCTAATACGCTGAAGAGAACTAATATTCCATACCAAATCTCTCTCAACATATTTATCTGCTTGATCTCCTGTTCAGCCACCACCACCATCTCCACCACCACCACCACCATCTCCACCTCCGCCGCCACCACTATCACCACCTCCACAGTACCCGCCTCCATCACAACAAGAGCTATCAAAATAATAGCCTCCCCCAGTACCCCCACTAAACCCACCAGCATGACGTCTGTTTCTGCATCTTCTGCTATGACCTGGAAGAGGAGGTCTAAGAGTTGAAAAATAACCTCTTGAATAGCCTTGTGAAAATCCTGTCATATACATCAATCTATACGCCCAATAGGCACCTCTAGAAATAGCTGGCTCTTCCTGCTTGTTATCTGACGGTAATCTTTCCTTCCCAGTGCTGTTTGGAAGTTCATTCTCCTTTATATCGAGATTAGTATTGCTGTCGATATTGAATTTTTCGTTATGCAACTGAGCACCATAACCGTTAGAAGTATAAGTCGGAGGAAGTTCCATGAAGTTTCCTTTAGTTGTTGAAGGGAATTTAGAAACATTAAAAGGTGTTCCATTTTGCTGAAAATTAGCAAAAGCTAAGGAATGCATATTTCCAGTCCGGCGGCTATTAGGATAAGCTGTTTGGATTCCTTTCCTATTATCTCTCTCTGCTTGAGCAACTCCACACTTAAACCCATTGTTCCAACCATCTGTTTTACCATTATTATCTATAACGGAATTTGGATTTTTCTGGAAAGCACTCACAATGTCGTTGTAGATAGTATCAAATGATTCTGAATCATTGTTTTCTTTTTTGGATGTCCTGCAAAAAACCCGTGCCCAGAAAAACACTCTACTTTTCTTCTTTTGATATTTTGAAAACTGTTTAAGTTCTTTTAATATCTCATTTAGAATAATATCATCTATAGTAGTATCGTCTGACATCAATTTCATTGTTATAAGACAATTTTTTTTACCTCAATTGCAACGGGTGAGCAGGTATGGACATTCACAATCGGATTGGCAGTAGTAGTCTAAACCAAAGGTAGGGAAAACGATGAAAGAAGTGTCTTCCGCGATGGCTTATTATAAGTCAGTTGAGTTGATTCGTTTGCTCGTTTGTTAATTATTGCCTGCTCGCTTATTGCTTTGTTTACTGCTTCTTCTAATCAACTATTTGTTTGCGGCTTGATTCTTTCAATCCATCTGCAAGAGAGTACAGCACTTCAAGAAAAGGGAATAGCCTGTCTTTATACTTCTATGCTTCTAGATACCACAGCCCACCCGATATCTGTCTGTTGAGAATAATCAGAATCATTTTCAAAATGCTGGAATGTCAATTCGTGACCTTGATAGAACTTATATTCTATTCCAGATGTTCTTATCGGGAGTGATCCTTATTTTGAGTCAGAGATAAAGTAATAGGGAAGGAAGAACCAGGGCAACACAATAAGATGTAAGCAACTGCAGGAACGCTTTAGATAAGGTTTGATCCTTTCAACTTTAAATATAAAGTTCAATTTCACAAGTAACTAAGTCGTATCTCTATGTGGGAGGGACGGCGGGCGTTCAACTAGGAAATCTTCAAAATTAAATCCAATCTGCAAAAAGGTAATAATGTGATTGTTGAAGCGTTTGGAGTGTAAAGATGTATTTTATATCTATAGCAGATTAGTAGATATAGACACGGTGGAATATATGACGATATTATCGATATCTTGCAATTGAAACCATAGATGAGGACAAATAAAGTTTGGCTAAACCTAATTGAAGTCCCAGATAAGCTTCTTCACCGTTTCCCATGTTTTACTAACATATGCTATGAATCGACATACGTGACGATGAACTTCTTCTTTTACATTGATCATCGAACAATATCTCAGTAGATCACACCGTTTTTGGTTATGTTATTATTGCAGTCTCTCTACTTAGACGGTAATGTGGTTCAAGATTTAGATTTACAGTTCTACTAGTATTTGATCAGTTTATCACCGAACAAAGTAATTTGATCAAGAAGAGTGCATTGATATGCTGGAGATTCCAGAGCCATCACTGTATGATTTATCATCAAATAGAAAAAGACTCTGGAATTCTATTATTACCGTAATCGTTACATATCTAGTATAGATAAAATATTATCGAGTGCCGTGTTTCCTTCTCTCACTATCATACTACAGGATAGTTTCTCGGTCAACTTAACCTGCAAATAACCAAATAATTCACATCATTTACATTATTTACGCCAATCTAAATCCAAAAAATTTCCCCTATCCWCTTGAAAATCCAACGAGTCTAATAATCTCTTTTGTCCTTCATCAACCACGTTTCAATTGATACTGTTCTATTACTGCTTGTATTATTCACCAAAGACAACAACAGCTGTATTTGCTCTTTTTAGTATATCAACAATGTGGGGAACTTTAATGAAGAAAGGAAACAGGGTCAATGATGAATAAGGTTCACCTACCGTTGAAACTTAAAAACATACTTAACCCTAATCGAAACCTTATTCAGCACAGAGGCTATGGTTCTTCAAGCATTTCATCTCATCTTTCCTAACTGTAATTGATCTGATATGGATTTTACATTTACTACACTGAGATTTGAGCTCCTATCACAATTGATAACAAAGAAGATTAATGCTCGCCGGATGGTACTGATGACCATCAAGGAGGATGATTACTAAACAACATGGTTTTATGTCCAACGCTGATTAATAGAACAGAACTCGTCTTTAGTGCAATCCTGAAATCTGATTAAAAAAACGTCAATGCTATAGGAACAACTGCACAAACGCTACTTATTCATTCCTTTAACGTCTCAGTATATCAATAGAAATACACGATCATATATCAAATCGCTTCGCTAACTACTGCCTACACGAAACACATTTCTTTCTAATTCATTCATTACTACTTCACTTCACAGCGCCCTCGATATTAAATCAGTGTGGACCAACCATCAACTGCCGCGACACTTGTTCCGCTTGTAGTCTAATAGAATCATACTCGAGCCCCGATTCTGAGTTCCCATCATCTTCCACCGGCCTGTCTTCATTACGATTCTGCAATTGAGCACGGGTTTGCGGCAAGGTACTATTATCCGAATTCAAATGCCTTCGGCTTCTGGGTCCTCCGTTCTGATTTTGATACATACTATGCAAGTTTGCTGCATTGGTTTTCCCTAACCCTCCATTATTCACACGTCTTCCTCCGGGACTTCCGCTGAGTTGTTGCTGAGTTAACTGATTCAACTGCTCTAATGCCGTGCTGGAGACTTGGGAGCTTTTACTATCGGCCCATCCATCGTTCCAAAGGTTCCACAGCGTTCGTTGTATTGCCAGTTGTTTCTTGGTTTGTCCTGGTTCGAATTTCCTGTTTGTAGGTGTTGCCACTGGTGCTTTACTTGACCGTGTTCCTTGTCTAGTACTTCTCTTATCATTAGCAGCTTTAAGGCTATTTTCTTCTCTAATTTTAACCCTCCGCAGAGATTCAACCACAGGATTTACATACCTCCTTATATTCATATACTCTCTGCTTAATCTTTCATATTCTCTTCTATATTGTATGCTGACACTGAAGGCATCGTTAGGATTGCCTCCAATAGTCCCATTTATTCTTACAGGCAAAGGAGTTCTTCCGTCTTTGCCCATGACATCACGAGCTCCGGAAGGAGAAAATGCATTMTTAGAATCAAGAAAGCTGCTTTGACGTTGTAGCCATAGTCTCTGTTGAGTTCTTGTTGATGTTGAAATAGGCTTGACAGATGATCCGGGTGTTGAAGAATACTCAGTGAAGTCGTTGCTAGTAGTGCTATTTCCGCTATAAATAGGTTTCTGTTTTGCTTCTCCCATTACCACCTTATTCCCGAACTTTCCACCTTCTCTGATTTGTTTCTGTAATGCTTTATCTTGAGCTACGACAAGATTCAAATGCGAGCTGCCATTGCTAGTAGACGAGGCCGATCGAGACGATTCTTCATTATAATCCTCCGCGAAGCTTTCTGGCACTGGCGCTGGTATGGTACCTGCATGCTTGCTGGTACCAATATAAGCCTTCCGGAACGAGTTTTCTGACGTTACTGGCAAAGGTTTCATCATACCAGTGGATTGCGATAGCAGGACGTTCGTCATGTAGTGATTTTCGTTGATTGAAGATTCCATAGAACTGGCAGGACTATGGTTTGGGTTATTCTTATGGTTTATTTGCGACGATGTGCTATTTACGCCTTCTGCCAGGCCATTTCCACGAGATTCCAGTTGCTGTATCAATGTTGGGTTAGATTTATTATTTATAGGATTGATATTGCCGATAGGATTGCTGTCAGCATTTGAAGTAGAAGTAGACGAACTGGTGGGGGGATTGTTGACAATTGTCTGGCTATTTGTACTGGTTGTTTGGGAAGAGTTGCTGTTGAAGAGAGAGCCACTTGAGCGATAGTTTGGTGGTCTTTTKGATACAAACTTCGGTTTGATTTCAAGGATTGCTTCAGTTTCTGGCGGCGAAGACGATTGGCGCTGCTGTGTATGGTAGTCATTTTGAATAAGACCTTGTTGTTGTGGTTTATGCAAACCATCCACTTGGTTAGAATCTTGCAGCTGTGGCTGCGTATCCTGCGGTTGATACTGGTTTTCAGGCTTAGTTTTGGTTTCCTGATTACCTTCTACTACACTATCATTCTCTAATTCATACGGTTTGATTGACTCCTCAGTAGTATCTGCATCTTCCGGTATGTCTACTTCTTTTTCTCTTTCCTTTTGACGTGTATTCATATCAGTATCAATATAGGCATCTTCTGAGGTAGACTCATACTCATCTTCATATTCCTCTTTGTTTTCACCTTCACCTTCACCTTCACCCTCATGTTTATGCTTCTTCTCGCCCACATCATGTTTATTTGTCTGCAAATTAAACATATCCTTCTTGTTATTACTACAATAAATACTGTCACTGCTCTGAGAATGAACTAGCGGTTTACAGACACTTCCTGAAGTTGTCTCTTTGGTATTGTTCACAAACCCTTCACTCATTTTCGTTAGATTGAATCTGCTACTCAATCCTCTGCCGTAAGAGGCACTGCGGGCGAAATGAGCTTTGGTATGATGTGAAGCTCCAGATATCGTTATAGAATGTCTTGAAGAATGCCGCGATCTTCTTCTCGGATTTGAATTAGAACGCTCTTCTGATGTTCTGATAGCGGACGTAGATCTTCCGCGAACAAGTGCTGGCTTATTAGACATGGCCACTATTAGGTCCTGTGGGAGAGGGAATTGGAGATTAAGATGATTATTGTTTGAATGACACTTGATAGCGGTTGAATTGCTGTGAGTAAACACAATCCAATATGACGCAGCTTATACGTTGGTAAATGCATATCAGTAGCCATCTAACAGATAAAAGATGACATCGAATTGATGTATTTATTAAAGATCTGATAGCATGTATGCATGTACGGCAGGTACCGGGGGGAGGGGGGGGGAGGGTGACGTTTTGGTACAGAAAATATGAAGTCCGGGCACAAGGCCTATATTTACACGTAGCGTAAATATCATACTCAAGTAGGTCTGCTATTACTGGACCTGCGTAAAACAGCGGAAATTAGCACAGACAGAAAATACAGACAAATATAATCGTGCAATATTATGAAATTAACAGTATTCTTTTGATATTTTGCTTTCTACAGTTAATAAACGCTTTCTTTATCTTATTTTCCTTATCGTCAATTTCATCAGATCCTATCTCATCTCATCTCCCATAGTATTCAATGAAGACCCTCGGAAGACCCGCAGGTAGTGACAGCGCTCTGTATTTATTTGTAAAATCAACTCCTCTCCTCATACCAATATCTCTCGAGGTATAGGTGTAACAGAGGCATTTCATCAGAAAAAAGGGTCTCAACAATAGATAACCCAAGAAGCGATAGTTCGGATAATCTGATTGCATTCCGATGATCTAATCCGATATTTTCTTCCGACACTTTTCAATCAATTTAGTAAGAGCATTTATCGTTATTATTGATAGTACTCCGCTATTCAAGCAAACTATTTCCATAGCTGGGAATCACTCAATCAGCACGCACGGTAAATCCAATACCAACAGAGTCTTGCAATGGATTTATCAAAAGTATGCCAGTTCTACGTCAACCAGCTGGTTGGCTCAGGGTCAGACGCCAGTCAAAGTAGTTTAGGAGTTTTGCCTGGTTCTAAGATCAAAATCCTATTATTAGACCAAGAAACGGTATGTTATGCTCTGGGACAACAATTGAATTGTTGCTTTATCAGAATGATTGCTATAGCATTTGAATGGATACTCACTATATGAGTGTATCACATCAATTTATCTTGAAATACTAACTACGAAATAAAGACACCTATGTTATCAATGTGCGCTACACAGTCACAATTGCTAAAGCATGAAATATATTTGATAGAGTACGTGGAAACTTGTTGTTTATATGCAGATTCTACGAGAAAAGAAAACGTGGAGCGAGAATGGTGTTAGATATAGAAGACAGTGAGTCAGTTATGGTGAGGGTGAAGCTTATGGCTACGGAAAGTATTTTGAGGTCGTCAGTCATGTTTAAACGTTATTGCACTGAAAATCCTGTATAAAAGAGAGTTATTTACCGTTAAAATCTGGACTTCAACAGAGAGATCACAGCTACTGGTTGAACACTATCAATGTGTGTTTTCAAATATAAAAACCAAACAGTACTATTACGAGCAAACTTRGAGTATAAAAATCAACCGTCAGTTTCAATAAAAGACAGTCATTTCTATAAATGGCTAATCTTATCTTTCCTAGAATGTTTCCCTGACCTTCTTCTATTCTCATCGTGCTGCGCTGAACACTTAGCAGCTCTTATCCTATCGCTTACATACTAACAAATTCCCTTCTAGCCGCATTGAAAACGAATCTCGCGATGTCATGCGACATCTAAAAGGCGTTGTATTTGCTCGCCCAACAGGTGATTCTATTGAAGCTCTGGTCCAAGAGCTGAGAAGCCCTAAATATTCTAGCTACGAGCTATTCTTCAGCAACGCCTTATCAAAATCTCAACTAGAACGCCTAGCTGAATCAGATGATTTGGAAGTAGTAACAAAGGTCCAGGAGATCTACTTGGACTTCTATAAAATTAACAACGACCTTTTCTCATTAAATCTTCATTCCAACTTTAGCAGAGTATTAGGGAAATCCTCTGAAAGCTGGCACGATCAATCTATGAAACGCTCATCTGACGGACTTGTTTCTTTGTTGCTATCGCTGAAATTAAAACCTGTGATACGTTACGAGGCAAATAGTTCAATGGCAAAGAAACTATCATCAGAACTAGTATATTTCATGAAACAACAATCACAATTGTTTGAATTCAAATCGCAGGACGTGCCACCATTGTTATTAATCCTTGATAGAAGAAACGATCCGGTGACTCCTTTATTAACACCATGGACGTATCAATCAATGGTTCACGAGCTCATTGGCATCGAGAACAATCGTGTGGATCTTTCATTTGTTGCAAACATTCCACCAGAATTAAAAGAAGTTGTGCTCTCATCGCACGACGACGATTTCTTCCATAAAACCATGTTTCATAATTTTGCTGATCTGGGAGCTGACGTGAAAGAGTATGTGAATGTGTATCAGCGTAAAACAAAGAATAGCAAAAATCTAGAGTCAATTCAAGATATGAAAAAGTTTATTGAAGAGTATCCTGAATTCCGCAAGTTATCAGGCAATGTCTCAAAACATGTAGCGATAGTTGGAGAACTGGATAATAAAATCAACCAAGAACAGCTATGGGATGTATCTGAATTAGAACAAAGCTTAGCATGTAATGATCAACATAACAACGATTTGAAAGAACTATTGAGATTGTTAAGTATAACTGATGGCAATAAAGAAAGTGCAACACATGACAATCCGACTGTTAATCCCACACCTAAACCATTATCAGAATCAGCCAAAATACGTTTGGTTGCATTATATGCCCTACGGTATGAAAATCACAGCAATTTTGCCTTGCCTCAACTGAAAAAACTATTATACGATACGGGAGTGAGAGAAGAGAAGATCGAGTTCATTGATACCTTATTGAGATACGCAGGAACAAAATCAAGACTCTCATCAGCTTCTGATGATGGCATTTTCAGCAAGGGCAAAACGTTGCAGAAGCTTTTACGAGAAGGTCGCAATAGCAATGATGGCAGCATTTATATGCAACATACACCTAGAATTGATGCTGTGATAAACGATTTATTGAAAGGAAAGCTTAGAGATAATCACTATCCTGTTTTGAATCCATTCAGCTATTTATCAGTCAGACCCGGTGTGGATCAGGAGGTAAGAGACGTTGTTGTGTTTATAGTCGGTGGAGCTACTTATGAAGAAGCTAGATTGATAAGTGGCATTAATGAAACTCAAAGGAAAAATGGCAGTGGAGTGAGAATCATATTAGGAGGAACGGGTATTTTGAACTCTTCTATGTTTATAGATGAGTTGCAACGAGCAGGACCAACCTGGCCTGCGGATTCCAATGCAGGAAGAATGGCGGCCAAGTACAATGTTGCTCGTTGATGATAGCTAATGGTATATAAACGTGAGATACATTTGAGTATGAATATAGTTGATGATGACGATTAGAGTTGGGAATAGTGTGTTGATTTATAGAACGATAAGCAGATAGTAATATGAGTGGAGAAAATAGATACTTTAACGAGAATAAAGAAAGCAATTCGCTAGCATTGTCTGTTAGCTGTTCATGGTTGATACTCTAGTTGCACTTCTGTTGTTTTTATGTAGTAATCATACATTACTGAGACGACTCGGTTGATAGTCAGCTGAACAGCATACATATCTAAACCTTATGATTTTTACTAACCGATAACCGTGATCATGCGCCACCATATCATATCTTGAATTTGTTCTGCATTTCCATTGAATCCAATGGAACAAAGGAGAGTTGTTCATAATAGAGATTTAATAATCAATCAATAATCCCACAAATAGACTTCATTAGTAACCGGACCGAAACCAGACTCAAGTCGGGTTTGAACTTTAGTCCATTTTTCTAAACTTTAACTGGGATAAAACCGAAGAAATGAACAACAAACGTAATAGAGTAAAGTCAGACAAGAAAGAAATGAATTAGTTTTGAGTCTTATTTCAATAATATTATTTCAATTAGTTGTGTAGATTGGAGAATGCAATCAGATTAGTGACGATKCTTTTCTTTGGTTTAGAAAAGATCATTGTTTCTAATTTCATCTGTCTATTAAGCTTTTTGGCCAGATGATTAGAAATGATTAATTACATTATACTAGGTTTTGAGCAACCAAACCTAGCTAGATGATTTTATGTTAGATCATAAGTTGGAAGGAAGAAGAAGGGAAGATATATGAAAATTGCAGCATTGTTTACCAGGCTCTCCGTACAAGTGTTTACTATAATACTTCTATTTTCACGTCTGATCGCACCCGTTTTTTTCCATCTCGCCTGAACCCTTCTTTATTTAGCCCTTCAATGTCATGTCTCCGAAAAAACTATAGATGCAAACTTAATCTTTGATTCCAGACTAATCCCTTACTAATAGTATGCACACTTTTAAAACCTTAACATACTGATATTAATTCAGTAATTTGATTCCAATTTAGTAGGAAATAACCAAGATTTATACGTTGGGGGGGGGTTGAAGGTATTGTATTTTCTTCTTTTACTTATTGGGAAAAAAAGAGTGGACTTAGAGCAGTTTGGATCAAGGTAGTTCGGTTCAAGGTAGTTCAACCATAAATTGATACCAATGGTGACTAAGGGAATTAAATTGTATTTAAACTGAGTTCAAGTTGACTACTGAAAGTCAAAGGAGATAATAAATAGAAGAAAGTGTGTCCTCTAAGCATAGTTACAGTTATCCGACAGCAAGTATCCGATCAACAGTTATTCCTTTCTTCTCTTCATCAGCGTCAATATACCCGCAGCAGAATCATTATTTCGAGAGTACATCGACTCTGGAGTTTGTTTATTACACTACCAAAAACCGAAAACCAAAAGATCCTTGAAGTACTCGAATTTTAGCATCTGGGAAAGCTATATGTGTCACTGAAGTACAGACTCATTTATCTGTTCGTCAACCTTATACACTGTAATTCATCCTTTGCTTGCATCAATCTTTCAACTATCTTAACAATGAATCCTGTAGACAAATCAATCACTATCACCAGTCAGCCTGCGAACAATTCAACTGAGATAGAATTAACGAACCGCACATACGATGAAACGATTCATTCATTACAAGAGCGAAATTCTGAATTTGAGCATAACACTGAATTTGAGCTCGATGAATTAGAAAGAGTCACATCTGCGAATTTTATGATTTTTAAACCTGATTTGAATAGTGTATCTTTATTGAGAGAAGTTTCGTCAGTATGTCTCATTTGCTTTTCTCAGTTATTTACTCAAGCGGCACTAGCACCTACAATCAATACATTTGGGTACATAGCTGAAACTTTCGGTGTGGAATCGAATGGTGAAATCAGTTGGTTTTCTGCTTCTTATTCTCTTACTGTTGGTACATTTATTCTTATCGCTGGTAAGGCTGGAGATATCATTGGTCATAAAAAGGCGTACGTTTTTGGACTAATCTGGTTTGGATTCTGGACCTTGATTTGCGGATTCTCAGCTTTTTCCAAGTCTCAAATTTTCTTTGATGTATGTAGGGCATTACAAGGAATGGGTCCTGCTATTGCTTTACCAAATGGTATAGCATTCTTGGGATCCTTCTATGCAAATAGCCATAGAAAGACGTGGGCAATGTGTTTCTTTGGAGCAGTAGCTCCAGGTGGATTTGTTATTGGCTCTTTGATTTCTGCTGGGTTAGCCACTAACGTTTGGTGGCCATGGGCTTTCTGGGTTATGGGCATTGCATTACTCGTGGGAGCTTTATTATCTTATTTCGTGCTTCCCAATCAAATAATGCATGTGGCTCATGTCCAGGATGGAACATCTAATTTCGATTACTACGGATCTGTTACTGGTGTGTGTGGTTTAGTTTTATTCAACTTCGCATTCAACCAAGGACCTGTTGTTGGTTGGGATACTCCATACGTATATGCATTACTGATTGTTGGTGTATTATTTCTATGCGCATTTGGCTATATTGAAAGAATAGTACCTCAACCATTAGTGCCAGTGAAAGATTTTAATACCGACACGATTTTCGTCTTGGGTTGTATTGCCGCTGGCTGGTCATGCTTYGGTATTTGGATTTATTTCACTCATCAGTTTGGAGTAAGAATCAATCATTACACTAATATATCGATGGCGGTCTATTTTATCCCAGCATTATTGGCTGGATTTACTGCTGCGCTTTCGTCTGTATTTCTCCTGAGGAACGCTCCATCGTCATTTGTTATGTTGATTGCCATGTGCTGCTTTTTGGCTGGAATTTGTATAATGGGTACTCAGCCACCCCATCAAGTGTATTGGGCTCAAATGTTTGTTGGTGTAATTGTTACAAGTTTTGGTATGGATATCAGTTTCCCATCAGGAACAGTTATCCTAAGTAATCTATTGCCAAAGAGAAAACAAGGAGTTGCTGGATCCATTATCTCCACTGTTGTCAATTATTCAATATCAATGGGTTTAGGTTTTGCTGGTATAGTCGAAAGATACACTATTGAATATGATCATGCTACTGAGCTTCAAAGTATACGATATTCGTTTTATACTGGAATGGGTTTAGCAGCAGTTGGTGTTCTATTGGCTTTCATATTTTTTGTCAAGCAAACATTCTGGGTTAAGAAGAAGAAGACAGTGGAAAATAATGAAGTGGAGGAATGCGTAGCAGAGAATAATCGTGCCGATGGCAGTCTAATCACTGAACAGAAAGAAGAATTGAAAGGAGATCAAGTTTGAAATGCATAGATGAAGACTTCTTCTGGAAAGCTATCTATTGGTAGCGGGAACTGTTAGTTTTGCTAACAGAGCATAAAATAATGAACGAATTAATGCTGATAGATGGGATCAGTTATTCAGTTCAAAGGTAGTTTCATGACTATACGATGCCATAGAAGATACTACTGGAAGTGTATGTCCTTAACAACTTATCAATTATTCCAAGCAAAGCGGTTAACAGATGAGTTGCCCCTCTTTCCCACAAAATATCTTAACAGGAATAACCAATTGTTTTCGGACTGATTATTTATATAGTGGAACTTGTTGAGAATGTTCAATGTTTTTATCGGATAAGTGTCAAATTTTAGCTAATTGGCTAATTTAGGGTTCGAAACCTAAATTAAACTATAGTATCTTTATAAACTCTAAGCATAATTTGGTTAAGGTTTGAGTTGTGTATTGCTTATTCTCTATTTCATTCTGCATCACCGAATGGAATGTTTATGTTCTTAGCTAAATAATATAATAAGAATATATGTTCAAATCAACACCAAGTATCTTACTAGTATATTTTAAAGGTTAAATAAGTAAAGGGAGAAAATCTATAGTTAACTCCCTAAGAATAAGTGCGTTCTCGCTAAAGTTCAACTGTCTTACGTTCAGAAAACTCGAAGAAAGCTTAAGTATTCCTTTCTTTTTTCTTTTTTCTTTTTTTAAATCAGAATACGTCCGTGGGTTTATATAAATAAATAATATATTATGGCTTCAGATAACTAAATAAATAATCAGAATAAATAAGTGAAATAAATAAAATGGCTTATTTTGTCATGAATGTTAATAAAAAATCATTCACACCATTGAAACTTTACATTTCATGGACCTCACTGTTCCTTGTCCATCTTCTCAAAGTTTTACCGTAGTAGAAAACAGGAATTGCCAGTAGAACAAAGAAAGAACATAAAGCCCAGTTTGTCAACAACGGAGGTAAAAATCCATCATTTGCTATCCATTCTGGCATAAATTTAGTTACACCGTAAGCCCATAGATTCTTATTGATTGTTGCTGAAACAAAATAATCACCTGCCACTGGTTTATAACAGTCAACAGCATATGTTGATGCAATTGTAGGTATAGAAGTAACTTGTATTCCCACCAAAGTATACCCAATACAAACAATGATTGCCCAATGCCATTGATAATGATATCCAACTGCAACTATAATATATCCAACTGTCATCAATATGAGAAATGGAATCAATGATGGTAATCTCATTTCCGGTTCTCTAATACCATGATTTTTTCTTGTTGATTTCATTGAAACATAATCAGATAATGGTCCCGATGTTAAYAAACCGATAGTTGCTCCAACCAAAATTGCAAAATTTGTATATCCAACTTGTGAAGAAGAGAAATTATATGGTGCTGCTTCAAAGACCATTGATTGAGTCATGTTAGTAGTCAGAAACACTGATGCTGACCATGAAAACACAAATGATGCCCATTCAACAATGGGGAATGCAAATAATTTAATGGGAATCCAAATTGGTCTCCAAAGCGACTCCTTGTCAATCATTTGATTAGTATTGTATACTGCAAATTGCCATTTAACTGGTTTACCTTTACCAAGGTTATCATCTTTATGGTTAATAATGAATTGAGGATTGTTATTGGCATTGTCATTACCACTATTTCTGTTTTCAACGGTGGACCCAACTTCCAAATGTTTGAATTGTGCTGTAGTCTTCTCATCTTCCAGTATGTCGTCATTACTAGAATTGACATCAACATTATCATCTCCTGCTTCGTGTCTTTTCCACTTGGTTTCAGGAATAAGAAAAACTGAATAAACAAATGTGAAAACATAACCAGCAACATTCAACCACCAGAAACTTCTCCAGCCATGCCTTTGAGCCATAACACCAGAAATAATTGGACCAAGGATATAACCACCAAAATATGACCACATATAAAGAGCCATGTAAACACCACGTTCATGTAAAAATAAAACATCAGCAATCATCATTGGAGCTAAAGTTTCTGATACACCAGCAGCAATACCATGAATTACAGCACCACCCATTTGAGATCCATAAGATTTAGATTCAGCTCTCCAGATCGTAGCAGCAATACCAACCAACGATGAAGTTAAAATAACGACTCTTCTACCCCATTTAGTAGCAATAGGAACCCAGATAAAGTTAGAAAAGCCAAAAACAAGAATACACACACCAGTGAATTGAAATACCTGAGCACTTGTTTTATCCCATTCTGCCATATAATAGGGAGTCATGGGAGCTACAGATAGAGGGCCTAAGGCGTTGAAGAAAGAAACAAAAATAGCTCCCGCGATAGTAACAATTTTCCAAAATCGATTCCAATTCAAWGGATCTGCTGGGTCATTACTTGGTTGAGGGACCAAAGCAATATCACCATTCGATATAAGATGGATATCTTTGGTATCACTCATCAACTCGGTACCAGGTACCATGTCAATATTGAGATCWTGTTGGATCTCCTGCGCTTCAATTTCCTTCTCGGTAGTCATTGTAAGTTAATTATCAGGAAAAAAGTGAATACAGTGTTTTGATAGGTTAGTGTATATTTCTCTGATGATATTAAGGAAGGATTTGTTTGAAATACAAGAGAGAGGAAGAAATTGAATCTTCGAGAAATTTAACTCATGTTGAAAAAAGGATTTGTAGTTATTTTTATACATTTGAAAGAGATATAATAGTGATGAGTTCCCCGCATAATAATTAATATTATAATAACTGTCTTAATGGAAGAAGTAATGACAGAGGAATGAGTTTTCAGTAATTTAAATAGGAATTAAGGTTGAAAATAAAGTTAAAGTTTGTAGAACAAAATATAAAGTTTATGAAAGCCTGGAAACGAAACTTTAACCGATAAAGAAAGTACAGAAAAATGAGAAAGTATGTGAATACATGATTTATTAATCATCTAGGCTCAGGCGAATATAGTTGTAACCGAAGAGAATAAAAAACAGCTCCCTGTAATAAAAAATCTAAGTTTCAAGCGTTCGGAGCTCATCATAGTATTCTCCATGGTTCCCAATTACCTCCATGGTAATGGAGTAGTACTAGTTTGAGTCAGCTGTTAAACTTTGTTCGAAGCTGGCAATTTTAACTGGCATTTTAAAAGATGTTGAGTTAATACAGTATCTCTGATACCTACATTTTAAATATAATAGAGAAAAATTAAAGCTAAACAAGATATTATAATATACAACTTTTATTACTCTTTGGTTTGTAAAATCGTACCAGTCATTCGTGTTTATTCTACCATCATCAGGAATACGAAGCAGACTTTCAAAAAAGTTAAATAAGCTTCAAGCCAAATGAAACGTTATTAGTATGCTACTCCACATTTCATTCAATTAAGCTTTCATTTTGCTCTTCGGAAAGACGTAAAATCAGAGCATCGGATATGTGCCATTTTCTTCACTAAGTACCTTCAATTGGAATAATCCCGCTTTGAAAGGTTCTCCAGACGACACTTAAATCTCGGAACAAACCTCTATCATCTTCTCTTCTTTTTCAAGGGCAACCACTGCTTGTTTCTTATAGTTAACAGGCTAATTGAAATATCACATCTAGTAGTATAAAAGTACTTATACTGTAGTTATACTCCAATGAATAGAGTAAGTAGGGAGTAAAGAATCAAGGAATTGGTAAAAGCCTCATCGGCAACTGATTAGCTAAGGAAGCTTAAAACTTTGAGAGCTTGGAATAACTTTATATGCAGTCAGCATTGATTGATTGACCAAGAATCTGTTATACATCAGGTTAATAGTAAATAAAATTAAGTAAATTATTCATTTAATAAGAACTATTAAACCAACTCATAATAAATTCAGAAGTATCTACCAATTTCATTCCTGATTAAAATAATTTGAATACCTGCTACTACTTCAACTGTAATTGCTGGTACATACTACTCCCACCATAAGGCTGTTACATTACTTAAACTTTAGTTCAAAGAATCTATTTTGCCTATGTCCATCATTGAGAAGTTTGTTAAATCTCATTGGCTTCTTCCCGACAGGGATTGAATATAGTAGCTATGTGATCAATAAAGTACCTTAATTTATTATTTATATCTGATTTAAAATTGAAATATTTTTCTTTTGCTTTAGATTTACACAACATTGTTATGATGATACTTGGGTTCTTTGTTTGGGTTTAGATGAATAATCTTGGACCAAGTTTGAGTAGAAGAACTTTTATTCATGGACCCAAATCGTACTTCTACAAATCTTTGCCCTAAACATATTTGATTTCATTACGGGTCCCCTGCCACATGTTCTCGATTAAATGAAGACTATGTGTACAGAATGCTCTCACTGATCATAAGAAAGAGCTACCGCTAACGTTTTCTTATGATTAAAAAGSAATCAACAAAAAAAAACATCAGTTGCTAAGTGGGAATGGCTTGATCTCAACCATCAACATGTACTTCTCATTATTATGTTTTCATTTAACTAAACATCGGATATCTGTCAAGTTCTGGTACTACTTTTTTAAATTAAATTAACCGTTGATTGCCTTTGTTAGCTAATCAAACCTTCTTTATCAGGACCATGCAACTGCATTACGTAGAGGAGAAACCAAAAGACTGAGTAACACCCAATACTGTAATTACAAGAGTTTGAGACCATTGCTAAATATCAGATATGAGGCCCTTGCCTTTCAAAGGCAAATCTTTTTCTTCTTCTAGGTACAATGTTATTATCACTTTCGAATAATTTTATCAGCTAACTAGCACCGACAACAAGTACTGACCAACCTACTGCAATTCAAGATCATGTTATGTATAGTTTGCATAATATACATAACAATGCATATAATCATGTGACCTTCCAAAGAAATCAAGGAATCTTCCGTGGTGTTCTGAATCATCTAATCAGTGTGTTTAAAAGCATTGCGGAGCACTTGTTGTATACTGCTACAGAGAGTAATCAAAGGAATACCTGGTAATGATTATATTGGAATCAGGAAGTAAATGCAGCGTCTCATGTTCTACCAAGAGCTGAATACTCTCCAAGAACTTTTACCTGACCAATAGTACAGTAACAGCACAATGACACTGCCATTGAAGTATCAAGTGAAGAACATTTATAAGCATCTTCTGTTCATGGGCAGAGATTATCCGTAAGTACTGCAAGATATTGAATGAGCAGCTTACAGCAGTTTACAAGCTTTGGATAATAAGTGGAATTTTATAGCATGATGGAAATAAAATCCCACCGAAAAGCTCATAGAGAGTAAACACATTTGCTTCCTCAGAGCTGAAGATCCCTTACTGCCAATAAGTCCATTTCATCTATAACCACTGAGTCGTAGAATGTGCAACTGGCTCATCCACCTGACGTGACCCTTATTGATATTTAATACTAACAATTGATATACAGTAAAGGATATCATTATTTTCGAGAAAGACTTCATGACGCATTTTGGAAGAACAGGAATATATCAAGCGAGAAAGAAATCAAAGACGCTTTAGCTAAGGCAGAGTATTTCAAAAAAGGTATGTTACACTGTATTGTCCTTTGCTATCCTATTCGGCAAATGGAGGCATTAATTAATAAAATGCAATCCCTCACGATTGGATTGAATATCACTTACAACAATTAATATTACTCCCCAGTTTATTATAAATTCTACTATATATATTCTAACTCTCATCAGAACTTGAAGCACTTTACTTCCTTTCAAGATATAGAGACATGAAGCGGAAATACTATAAAGACTAAAATATGCATTGCCATTGCAATTGTCGAGATGTTTATTGACAGGAAGAATTATGTAACTGTCATAATAATAGCATCATCTCACTTACTTATTTGTGATGCTTCATGACTTTGCATTTCTCCCATGATCTTTTTCTGGATTAAAGATATCTGCATCTACCATATCTAACCAGAAGCCTTTATTGAATCGAGTGAACTCTTCTCCTCAGAGATGACTTGTGACTCAACTGTCTCATGCTCTAATTGTGATATATCATATCCAGTTGACTCTAAATAAGCTAAAAATTTGTTATCCTCATTTCTAATGGCTTCAGGACTAACATCTGGTAATAAGAACAAGCCTAAGATACCAGCAAAAATAGCTAAAGATGATGCAACCCAGAATGGAGCTTGCTGTCCCTTGAGTGTATCTCTACCACCAGCATTTTTCTGAATAATAGGGAAAATATATGTACCAACGAAAGCACCTACTTTACCAATTGCTGCTGCGATACCATAATATTGTCCTCTAATACTAGTGGCTGATGTTTTAGAGGCAAGCAAACCGATGTTGTCACCTGGGCCAAATTCTCCTAAGGAAAGGAAAATTCCATACACAACAACAAATGCTCCAATATGTTTCTCTAGTGAACTGTAGCAAGCAGCCATGATGTAACCAATGATACCTTGAAGGGTTACACCAATCACCAATGTTACCCTGGGACCTAAATAGTCTGAAACAATCGCACCAAGGAACGAACCAGGAAGATAGAATAAATTCAGCACAACGTTCCAACCAAACGTTTTATATAAGTCGCCGTCAGGAATAATCACTTGTAGAATTGCTGATGAGTATAATCCAAAAGCATAAGCAGAGAAGTCATAGATAAACCAAATGATAGATACAATAGCTAATCTGAACCAATAAAATTTTATAATTTTCCAGTAAGGTGGTAAATGTCCTTTGAAGTTATATCTTAAGAACTGTTTTCCTTCTTTAAATTTCAATCGTAAGAAGAATAACGAAAATGGTGGAATAGCACCTAAACCAATTGTAATTCTCCACACAGGAGTCAAGTGGTCAGAACCACATATCCATAATAAAACCATTGGAACAAAAGCAGATACCACGAAGCCAAAATCAATCATGAAATTGGTAAACCATACAAAATATCGATTTCGATGTTTAGCAGGAAGATATTGAGAAGCTTCAGCACAGGCAACTGATCCACTTGGATATTCACCACCAATACCAATACCTAAAAAGAATCTATAGGCTGTAATAGCTGCGAATAAACCTCCAGCGTAGGTACCTGTAGTACCAACTCCCCATGCTCCAGCGCATAAGATTGTGAATAAAATAAGTATAACAACAGAAATCATCATTCCTAGTTTTCTAGACATGAAATCCGACAATACGCCAAATGATAGCTGACCTAACACTGTACCAGCGAAAGCAATTGCTGCCACATTGGATATAGCACTTGAATCTGAATACTGGTCACCATAGATATTCATTAGACATGTTGATACTGTACCAATGGAATTATTGATATATCCATCAGAGAACAACCCAGCCCCTGCTGTGAATACTGGCCATAGTGCTGAAACTCGAACTTTACTCTGAACTAAATCTGAGTCTTGTAAATAATCTCTCACTTTTTCTTCTGGGGTTTCTTCCTCTGGTTGCTTTTCTGCTATAAACGTAATTTCTCTCTTAGCCCTTGGAAGCCAATCTACAAAGAAGCTGGAAAAAGAAGTTGGTAAGTCACGCGTAGACATCGTGAGAATGAGCTATGTCACAAAATTATTATAATAGATGATGGGTGCTTGTTGCTAATTGATTGGTCATAGTCAGTTAACCGCAGGCCATTAGACTTGACAGTAAGAACGATCTGTTATAGAAAGAACATCCATATGACGGAAACGGCCTGTAATTTATTGATGTTTTATCTTTCTTTTTTCTTTCAGAAAAGAACTAGAACCTCGAACAACTCAACTTGTATAAGGAAAACCATTRTCCTTTATCAGTTCATTTCATAGTTTATTGAAAAGAACAWTCAGTCGGCTGCAACAAGGTTTGAAAAATAAGGTACCTCAATGGCCCAAAGAACAAAAACTTTATTTATGGTTGAAAAAGTGAGTAACCTAATTATGGAAATTTAGCTTGTTTCAGTGAATTCTTTTCCGTTAAGTCAGGAACGATAGAATTTATCAGTGGTTATTTCATTCTTAGAAAGGCTCCAACAAATATTTGAATAGAAAGGAGGATACAAATATGGAAAAATGACATCCAGGAGTCAAAACTTGTCARCAGTCATCAAAGTTAAGGACATGTTTCAGACCTTCCCCACCTACCTACTTCTATCGATACCCACCTGTATCAAGCTGAGTACTAAATTGTCTTAACTTTATAGACCGTAACTTTACTTGACACTTTAACTTAAAAAACTTAATTTAAAGATTTATTAGGCAGCGCCGTTTGAAAACACCTCTTATGTCACCTATCTTTTATTCATATTCCATACAAAGGAAAATAGACTCATTATAACATCGTTGACTTTTCTTAACAACTACAGTTGAAATGAATCCTATAAGCTAGGACTAGGATAACACTATTCAACCCTGAGAATTCAATACTAGTACTGAGAAAAGATTGCTCTTATTGCAAGAACGATGAAAGTTATCTTATACCAGTGATATTAAAGAGATTGCTATCCACGTTACTGTCTCTTTCAGTTGATTGACATGTGCTGTGATTTTCTTTGGACTTCTGAACAATATAACGTTATGAAATTGTTAGATAACAGAATTACTGTAATCGTAAATAACCAACGGTACTCTGAATAAACCTAATTGCCAGATATTCCTCTTTGCTAATTGTTCGTAACTCCTTGTTCAGTTGGGTAATCCTTTACCAGTTCTCAGCCCTGGTTAGTAACCATGATCTATGAAAGATTAGTTTGAGATCATAAGATGGCCCATATACTGCAGTATAAAAGAATGAAATATATCAAAGATAATTACTATTAGAAGCATTTTGCTATCTGGAAACTGCTTTTTTGACAACCAATAGTACGGGGCATCGATTACCAGGCACAATTGAGTAAGAAACCCAGAACAATGCAGATAATAAAAAATCCTATCGGTTTAAAGTTAAACCTTAAATGGTAAATCCAGACAAGCATTTTTACTTGGAATTGTTCTTTTGAATATGAATAACACTCAAGAAGAGCTCAATCAATGTTGGAATTTATATTCCTCTGACTTGGAGCTTCTGACAAAAAAAACGTCCGGAAACAATCATTCTTATCTAATTAGAAAATCTTCGAGCATTGGTAATAAGTATGAAAGTAAGTAAAATGCGGTAGATGATGTGTATGTAGTACGTGTAGTTAGCATAGTTTTTCATTCCTCAGTTGAAACAGATTTTCCTACCAGCTTTAAACTGTTGTATATCAGTCGCGCACTCCACGTGCGAAACTTATTTTTGGACAATGAAAGAATATCTTAGTTTCAGAGTATTGCAAACAAAAGAGAAAGAAAGTTAATTAGAGTGTTGAAAAGTTCTCATAGGTGTACGTGATTGGAAATGAATTTGAGTATTTGGGGGCATTCTCTGCTAGCTGACGAGAATCAGTTAATTGAGAGCAGARAAGGTAGAACCCAATGACCAAAAAAAAAAAAAATTCCTGATGATGTGTACAATATGACGTTGAGAAAGAAAAATATCCAATAGTAGTATTATCTATTAACATTAAACCACTGAATACATTACACATTGTTGCCAGCACATAGTAGCCAATAACAAACAAGTGAGAAGTTATATCACACATGGTAAATGTGCCACCTCTCACTCCTTACTTAAATAGTTATATCTACAGTAAAAATAACAGGATTATCTGTCTCAACCATCACATACCGACCAAGAATACTGTTACTAGAGCTTATATTACCACCAAACTTCGTTGTCCATTGCTTCAAGTCCCATTTAAGTCCTAAAGTGGAGATTACTGCTGGGACACCAACTGGTATGATTCCACATCTTAGCATATCTACATTTTCATCTTCTAACATAACAGTCTCGCTTTGTTCTTTATTTAACTCTTTCTTATAAGGAAACCGGAAATATTGAGTCCCTGGATTGACCAAAAATGCCAAATTTTGTTTTGTTACAAGGTACATTGTTGCAGAAAACTGGAATTGAAATTCCCTTAACTTACCATGTAAAGCTTCATCTTCGAAGCTCCCAAATTGAGGGACTGAATTTGTGGTCTTTGAACTTCTGTTTGAATAATAGTTTATATTATTAATCGTGTATAGCTGATTAATGGATTGAAACGTTTGGTCCAATCTTCCTCCCAATGCGCCTAGGGCATATATCTCAAAATGAGTATTATAGTCAACTTTACTCCAAACGGTATCCCCAGAGCTTGGAGTGACACTCCCACTGCTTTCTGTTTCAGATATATATCTCCTATTAACATCTYGGCCATATAGAAAGGCACATTGAATTGCTTTCATGAAATCGTTGCAATACTGACTTGGATCATGTTTAATAACAGTTTTCCCATCTTCCAATCTACCCTCAAACTTTTGATAGAAATCGTGGACTTCAGGCCTAAGAGAATCAAAATCGCCAACAAGGATCTCAGGCAAAAATTTCTTCCGTTTTTGGTCTGTTTCTAAATAATCATACAATTGATTGGCACCGCCATCAGCACATATTCTTATATGACAGTGGTTCCATATTCGCTCAAACAGTTCTTCACTATTTATCTTTCTGTTCAGCACTATCAAGGCCCTAATTTCTCTAGACTTAATATCAGACTCACCCTTGCCTCCAGTGACTACTTSAGGTCTTTTATACACATTCTTGTCAGAATATGCAAGCTTTTGAATAAGAAACTTTCCTGGTGAGGTAATGTTTGGCCCTAAGGAGAATTGGAACTCTCCATCTCTCTCAATGATCTTTTCGTCGTTCATCATTGAAGTTCATTCAAACTGTGTAATGAGAATCTAGACCTTATTTCTAATCAACAAGGGATTTCTATTTGATTTACCGTCATTTTTTCTAATGGATATGAGGAAACCTTCCTGTTTGATAAGAACAAAAGAACGAAGTCTATCAATCGGCAGCTGGGACGTTAAGTGGTATGTACATGTTAATACAATTAAGGTTTGTACCAGTGCAGAGAAACGAAACGTTAATTTTGTTATGTATGGGATTTGATAGACTAGTTAGTTAAACTTAATTGAACCAGCATCTACTGATATAAAGGAAAAGTAAGGCATTTAGAGGGATATTTTAAGCCCGATAGTCACTCAGAAAGTACTTTTTGTTGGTCTTAAACCACAAAGAAATTGTGCTATGACTGATTTGGTTAAGCATTGTAACCATCCCTCTTAAGTGCATAAATTATTTCGTTGAAAACAAGATTAAGAACACTACATATACTTGCAGATCAGTCAACTTTAAATGAGAGAGGGCAGTTCTGGTAACATTATCATTCCGGAAATCATAGTGTAATCTGTCTTAATATTTCACATCTCTCTGTTATAATCTCCGGTAAATTCTTCAGTCTATCTGTTTTGTTTCTATTCAATCTCTCCATCATCAGATCAAAAAGGTATTTCTATTTAGAATTAAAGTCAAAGAAAGTATTTAAAATTCTGCTGTTATTATAATTATCGGGAAAAGTCATCTTTCTCTACCACAATTGCTCTTTGAAAGCTTGTGTATTTCTCTCTCTTACAATCCAGATATTCAGAATGAGTGATCGATACAAATACAGAGTAGAGATCCAACAGGTATGTTTGAGTGGTGGTAATAGTAGTATTGGTACTATTATTTAGCAGTGATAACCTAAAATCATAAAAATATGCTGAAAAAGTGTAGTTTTACTGTTATTCGAATTCTAACATTTATGCAGATGATGTTTGTTTCTGGAGAAACATCCGATCCTCCTGTGGAAACAACATGCCTGGTAGAGGATATCGTGAGATCACAAGTCACTGATATTGTAAGTATTACTATTGCAATTACAATTACTGTTGCATTTCCTTTGAGGTTAATTACAGAAAATGGCATAAAGTTCGCTGATAATAGCTTTTTATTGAGTTTTGAAACATCTTGCTACTGTTATTGTGATTGCTTACAAATTATCTAACATGATGCTCTTCAAATAGCTACTGCAAGCATCAACTCAAGCTGCAATGAGAGGATCTAAATCAATTGCTACAGAAGACGTGATGTTTTTGATGAGGCACGACAAAAGCAAAATCAACCGACTACGAACTTATCTATCATGGAAAGACGTCCGAAAGAATGCAAAAGATCAAGAAGGTGGTGGAATGGAAGGCGTAGATTTATTAGAAGAAGCTGCAGGTCCTGCTGCTGGATTACCTGGTGCTGGTGGTATGGGAGGAACGAACTTGGCAGATGGAGCGAAAATGATGAAATATAAGAAAGCAAAAGTTCGTTTACCTTGGGAATTACAATTTATGTTTTCAGAGATTCCTTTAGAAACTGCGAATGAAGAAGAAGAGAATGAAGATACTGATGACATTGAAGCTATATATGCAAGTTTACAGCTTTTAAAGACAAACGACGAGAGAACAAAGGGAATGACAACCGATGAATATGTACATTGGAGTGAATGCAGACAGGCTTCTTTCACTTTCAGAAAAGCTAAACGATTTCGTGAATGGGTTGGAATGGGCCAATTGACTGAATCAAGACCTCAAGATGATGTCATTGACATACTAGGATTTCTTATGTTTGAGTTAGTACGAAAGTTAACTGAAGAAGCGTCGAAAGTCAAGGAATTGGAAGAAGAAATAGAGAAAAAGAATGCAGTTTCAAGTGGATATCCCAATGGAGTTCCCACAACCTCAACTTCATGGAAAAGGAAACATCATTTGTTTGCAACTCCTGATGATACACCTAGGCCAATGACACCACAGCATATACAAGAGGCCTTTAGACGACTTCAAAGAGTGAAGAAAGGTAAACAAGCATTGAGGAATTTCACTGGTGGTTTAGTTAGAGTTAAGACGAATATTATGTGATATGTGATAGTAATGAGAGTGTCCTTGCATGAGCAGCAAGGGTAGATACTGAATCATTGTGTTCGAGGGTAGCCATGCTAATATAGTTAAAGCTTTAGATATACTACCTTGGTGTCACTAGCCTGAGGTGATCAGTAGGTTTAGATGGAAGTGGTGGTATTCTGAGAGTTAACGCTATGGGAGATCCAGCTGACAGCTAATAATATAAGAGACACAATTGTGATTTACTGGAACGTTCCTGTTGATTTTCTGCTCTAATCACTGTCTCCCAATACCACGTCATCCAAGGGCACAGACTGCGATRTGCGAGTCACCATAGCTTCTAAGAGAAACGCTGAAAAGCCTACGATGAAACGTGTTATATTTAATGAGCTTACATCAAGCAACTGGCCTGTGTATTCAAAAATTTTGGTACGATGAAGCTGAACGGTCGCCTTTGTAGGCAGATTCTACTTCTATTATCAAACATGCTCTCCGTGATGCCATAGAGAGATTGTTGAGTCTCTCGCTCTCAATTTTGAAGTTAGTTTACGTTTATAAGTATAAAACTAAAAATAATAAACATATGTATAATAGGTTAATGTTTAAAAATCAACTAATAGTGCGTATAAATGTATGCTCTAATTATATAAAATCTTGGTCGGTAGTAAATATGCGTAAGAATGCAAGATTATGCAAAGGGAGCTTGAAATGAAAGGTTACAATGTTGAAGAGAACATCAGCTAAATGTTAACTAGTTATGTGATTTGAACAAAGCGTTAACAAATAATACTCAGTATAACTGGAAATCAATAGCATGATAGTTTAATTATTCTATTACACCAAACCAAGTCGTCTATGTACATTTTTCGTCGAAACAGCCCACAATACAAACATTACATTGCATTACTGTACATATTTATAGGTCAATTTTGCATAAAATCTTCAAACCTTATTCACAGCATTTTCTGAATTCAAACCACAGTAAATACTCAATCAAACGTTTCTCAACCTTGTTTCGTATCTCTTATTTGCAGTGGATCCATTATATGTTTATTGCTCTTTATAATCCATATTATATTATTGAGATTCGGCATTCAGAATTCAGCCATGTATGGACATACAGATAAGTCTGACTTTTGTTGATTTCATTGGTCGAAATGGTAGTTACAGCGTAAGTGTTCAATCCTATTGTACTATTTCTGAGGTCTAGAATCGAATGCTATGCGATGACGTGTGACCTTTCATTGAGTATAATCTATTGATACTGTTGTTTATCAATAGTTGGACACCTTGGAAGCCTTGTAAATATACGTATTCAATTGACGATATTCAATAGCTCTTGGGGATACCATCATCCAGCACTGCTAGTACCACAGAAACATCTTTCCTTACAGACTCTCTGTATCACTAACTAACTAATTCATCATAGAGTACTTTATGTAACAGATGCAACGCCGTCTACTATAACAGGCATACAGGATAAATTCTACAATGAATTTGCTAATACTAAAGGCAAATGGTCTTTTGAATTCAAGCTGTTTAGAGACAATACAAATGTACGTTTTGTCCAGGGCGAAACATTAGTACCATTACTCAATCCACATGTATTCATTGGTGATAGGAAGCTCGGTGCAGAAAAACTACGAAAACAAGAAGAAGAAGAAAATACCAAAGGAGGGAAAGGAGGTAAGAGAAATGGTTTAATAACAGCTAGTAAAAGTGCTGCCGATAATGCAACTCCAACCACTAAAAGGAGGCCTGCCAATAGTAAAACAGCAATAACAATTGGAAGATTCGGTCAGGATTTTACTAGATCAAATGATTTGTTCACACCATTTATTCCTAATGAAAAGTTCTTTTATACTCTATCGTTTTCTAATTATCCCCGAATGTCCATTTCATTAGTTGACAATGGGAGATCACCATTGGGAGTGTCAAAAAGCGCTCAGATATTGTCTACATCGAGCTCGAAAACAAACTACGGGAAGCCTTCAAGTAATAGTGTATCATCATTTGGTGAGTATCCTGTTATTGAAGAGCCTCCTGAAACTCCATTGGCTCCAATTGATTCATCGTTCAAGAATATTCCATTCAGAGACGCTGGTGGACCCAAGAACAGTGCATTCAAACCATCACATGATATACCGCTACCATCAAAGGACTCGCCATTGAAATGTAAACCTTTTTATGACTCTTTTATTAGCGAAAAGTCATTAGATGGGCTTGGAATGAGTACTGGAGATTCTACAACGATATCAACAATCATCCAGAATAAAATGTCAAGCTTATGGACTTTAAGGCAGACAATCAAAGGAGAAGGAGGTCAAACATTTGAAATTGATGTTTTATTAGATGGACAACGCCAGAAGTTTCAAGTTAGAATGGCAAACACTTTTATCAATGGCTCTTTCAAAGGATTGCTTATTGAAATATCATTTATTCCACAGCCAGGTGCTCCTGTGTCATTATCTGTTGATGATAATAATGTAGGAAATAATAAGGAAGTATTGGATGAATTAATGGAATTATTACCAGGTTATGGCAACTGCTATTTTCTACAAATATATAAGTTTATCAAGCTATTCAAGCTACCAGGTGGGAAACTATGTTTCGGTGTTCCTAGGCAGAATTTGTTTAGTTTAAATGACCAAGAAGTATTTGAGTGGAGTATACTGGATACTGCCTGGCAATATGTTGAAGCTTTGCAAGTGTGAGAGCAAGGTTCCAATCGATGGAAATGTATATATATGAGTTCAAAGAAGATTATGATGATTACATATTGGAGATATGTTTATGTGTAGAATATACTACATAGAGAATAAGCTATTAAGGATAAGAGTGCTCTTTCTTAAAGTACAGCAAACATGTACTATAACTTCAAAATAATAATTCACAATAGATAATGGAAGAAGAAGTGTATAATGTTGAATTGGAAGTTTCATTATTACGACTGTTTTTACACCAAACCAAGAGAAGTATGTATGAACAACATATGCCAGGGCAAGATCATCACCACTACTGATTTATACTCTTAGTGATAAGCGGACAAGAGCAACAGTAAAGACTCAATTATCTCCATATCGGCCATCCATGCAAAATATCATATTTATCTCTATTCATCTTATCCCTTTTATCTTTATCAATTGCTCAATTGATAAACACTTCATATCATCATTCGCTCATTCATTCGTTTATTCGTTTATTACTTCTCGCTATAAAATTTAAACTATGCACTACTATGCACCTCAAATCTTATCTTCTACTAAATCTCATATTAATCTCGGAATTTCTTTACTATAATTGATACCAATAATACTTTTGCATGAAACCTACAGTAAAAGCTAATTGAAAGTCCCTAAATCTCCTAGTAACGTTAATGGCTTACTTAATTGGGGAAGAGCCTCTTAAACCCTAATATTCTTTATGGATTTCACCTGCCTTTTTCGTGCCATCAAACGCCCAATTATAAAAAGATAAACGTTCTTCAATGATAAGCAGCGAAGAAAAATTATATTTCTTCCATTCACTTTGAACGATCATGAGTAATGAACTGTTATAATAATTGAAGTTCAGTATGTATATAAAGCAACTGTTTGTTATMAAATTGATATTTTCAATAGATTAGGTGTGGTGATTCATATTGCGAAATATAATACTGTTTGATTTCGCTCACTGGTACCAGATATGCAGGCATAAATAAGCATAGTTGAAGAACCAAACTAAATATCTAAATTTAGTACTCAATTGATCATTTGATACAACTAATTAGATAATATTGCAAAATGGGTTTTGATGATAAACTTGGAATGAAAATCGCCTTTGAAGAGGCTAAGAAGGGTATGTAAATATTGGGGTACTGTTACTAATTTCACAGTATGTCTTATTGATGCATACTTATACATAGTTGGAACTATCTTGATCAGAATAGACAAATCATTTGAAAACGCTGTATTTATATGGAAAACGTTTTTCTCTCTGATAAATTTCTTAGCAACATGACTATTCGACATGTTGTGCTTTGCATCCTACCCCTTTGACTAGCATACTAATCAATATCTATAGGATACGAAGAAGGAGGAATACCTATTGGTGCTGCTTTGATCTCTGAAGACGGAATTGTTCTTGGTAGAGGTCATAATATGAGAGTTCAAAAGAGTTCTGCCACACTTCACGCTGAAATCTCATGCTTAGAGAACGCTGGCCGTTTACCAGCTAAGGTATATCAAAATGCTACCGTAAGTGATGATTTGCTAGAGACTAATGTTTAGTACTGAATACTAAGACATTTTCTTAGAATTAGTAGAGCATTACTATTACTGATAACCAGTCTAAGATATTCACTCTTGCTAACAATCAAATAGATGTACACTACTTTAAGCCCTTGTAATATGTGTACTGGAGCCTGCATCCTATATGGTATTAAAAGAGTTGTTATGGGAGAAAACGAAAATTTCGTTGGAGGTGAAGATGTATTAGCTTTAAAGAACATTCCTGTAGTTAATGTCCATGATGAAGAATGTAAAGTTTTGATGAAGAAGTTCATTGAAGAAAAGCCAGAAGTTTGGTTTGAAGACATAGGAGAGTAAGTGATCTATCTAGACTGAATATGAACAAAAGTATTTAGAGTTTTTATATATAACTATAATGGCATATAGTAATATTTCAGAGCTTGGAAATGAGATCAAATATAGATATTCTAGTGGAAAGAGGAACAATGATCCGCAAAGTACAAGAAAATAGTACCTTATAGACAAATGAACGAGCTCCCTGTTGATATAGCTAACTACTTGAACGGAATCTTTGTTTATGTACTGAGGCTATTTCTTATAAGCAGCTTACATTTTAATGTTAATTATTGCTTTACATTTACATTTACCTCAATACTCATAGTAGCGATTCCATTAATATCTACAGTTGTATCAATCACTAATTTGCATGCAGAATTACATGAACTCCTAATTCTTTATCAATTATAAGCTTTTATTACATAATAAACTACACAAACTGCTATTTACATTAGTTCTCATCAACGAAATCCTCATCCCGATTTTCTGGTGGTGGTGCTGGAGGAGAGTATGAATCTTCRTTACCATCATTACCATCATTTGTTGATTCATTTCTGAAGCTTGCAGCATTTTCGTCACCATCATTTTCATCACGATTCATATTATCTGATAGTCGTCTGTTCTTATATCCTCCTCTACTATCAGAATAACCACCTCTTCTCTCACGGTTGAAACCACCACCTCTTCTGCCTCCTCCCCGATCTCTATATCTTCCTCTTGCAAACCTCCTGCGTCCTCTCATTCCCCGAGATCCAAAATCRCCTCTGCGCCCTGGTGGATAGTCACCACCTGTACCTCTTTGATACCCTTGCGAATTGGCATTGGCAACAGCTGTTGGCAGAACGCCTCCTCTTAAAGGATCAAATTCGGTTCTAAACTCATCCATCACTTGACCACCTGATGCACCTCTACCATATTGTCTTCCTTCAACAAAACCAGGATCTAAATCTATCTGTAGTGCTTTACGACCTAATTTTGTATCGTTTAGATATTTGACTGCAGCCAAGGCACCACCACGTTTCTTGAATTGAACAAAGCAGAACCCACATGGTGTATGTTGAAATCTGTCTAGACCCATGATGATTTTATCCAGTTCGCCACATTTAGAAAATAGTTCGTAGATCTGTTCTTCAGATGTGTAGAAGGAGCTGTATTGTGTCAGTAGACGGAAAATAGTAATACCAATACCAATACTAGTGCAAATAGAGGGATGATTACTTACAGATTTCCCACATAAACAGTGTTTGATTTCTTAGCTTTTGCCAGATCTTCTGCTCCCGATCTGCTGTCTCGCTGTACATAGCAATGTTAGTAAATAGTTTAGCAGATAGGAAATTAGGAATACTTAAACAGGGGCCAATAAATAGCGAGAGCATTTCAAACTTACTGCTTTCTTTATCAGATAATCACTAGGGGCATCAAGTCTAGGGGCTGAATTAATTATTTCTGGTTTGCCAGCCTCTACTGCTGAAGCAATTGTCGTCATTTTGTTGCTCCTATTTTTTGTTTATTATTATTCTGATATCAGCTAGACGGAATGTTTATGATACAAAGCAGAGTGCTATCAGGAGTTAAAAGTGTCTTTACAACGGTCCTAACGTGGTAGAGCTTTAAACCAAATACAAGAAAATCACTACAAGGCTATTTCCAAGACATAAAGGCAGCTAACAAAGTATTAGAAAGCAATAATAAAGACACTATAGTACACTCTGTTAATGGAATTGATGGTTTCTGATAATCTGAAAAGCACCAAGTGAACTTCCTGCAATTTTCTCCAGTTGAAGAAGGGTATACAGGAGATTACTAATTAAAGGAGACTTGAGATTCAACAGGGGGACTCTGGAGATGTAACTAGAATGAGCAGATAGATAACGAGACGAAAGAGTATAATGTGGGGAAGATGAATAGAATAAATAGTATTCAGACTAGGAAATAAGAGTATGGATTTTATTTATTTGGTGGTTGATAGAGAAATAAGCCTTTCTGATCATAGAAATGGTTAAAGATACTAACATTAAATAGCCAAAGGGCATACTCATGTTAAGAAGGAAAAAGAGGGGKAATTCTACACATCACTAGAACTCTGAGATCTAGACCGTTGAACTGATTGTAAATTCCAAGTAAAACGAGGCAAAAACAGGTGAACTCTTTCTAAAGGAAATTTTCCGAGTCGTAATTGTGCAAGGTAAATATGCCCACATCTCTTTCCCTTTCTTACAATTCCCCGTATGGCAGCAGTAGCAGAGATTATGCATTCCGAAGGAGAAAGAGATCAGCCACATGTCACGTGGAAATTGGCTAGTAGTCTCTCAATTCAGATATCATACATAGCTGCCTAACCCTAGTTGTTTGCCACAAAAAGCTTGAAATTTGAYCATTTCGAAATCAAAATTTGTACATCACCAGAACTACCATTTATCTTTGATTTCACCACTTTACATCCCAAAAAATTCTCTTATGTTATGATATCATCATTCCCTCTAGCATCTGACAATTGATCTCTTCTCTTCTCATTTGTATGTTAGGCTTAAAATAAGGTTTTACCTAGATTTCAGTTCTAACCGAATTAGGATATAAAATTTATCTCTAGATTCAAGGGTCTACCAAGCCGATCCTGTGCAATAAACTTTTCTCTAGCATAATGCGAAGTCCAGTTAGTACACCGTACCACCACAATTATTATTGATTACGTAATGCTTAAACATTACTAACACTGCTCGTCATATACAGTTCCTTTTCCATGGAATTCATCCATTCTGAGATTTGAGGAACTTGCAAAATATATTACTTTACCGCTACTACTCTCAATGCTGCCATTCTTTATTAAAATCTATTCATCATAGCAAGAATTTTCTTGCCAATTCTCCCTACAGCCGCTCACTAGATATTCCCTCATCATACCAGACCTTCTTACTAATTATCACCCAATTTCAGACCCTTTCAGCCTCTCTACTAAATCCTCTTCTGCGAACATAACTTCCCTCTTTTTTTCGTCTCCCTTTTTACATCACCATTACTTCTGACTTGTGGCGACCCGATTGCTATTTTCTCCTTTTATTTATTCTTCAACTACGACAGTTCATATACCGGACCTTATCTTTTAAACTTATTATTCAAAACAGCTTAACAATCGCAAACTCGTGTTAAAGACAACATCAAACATACTGAACCTCAACCCCTTTATATCATCCTGATTTCTTCTTGTACCACGTGACCTATCAAGTAAGGAGTACAACCAGTTCTAGCAGATATATTCTTGTTCCCATACTAAGCAGGAAGAAGATTACGTCTGGCTACTGTTAAAAGAACCATACAATCCGCACAATTTCTTCGTCACCTGTGCCGCCTGCCAACAAATGGGTAACACCCCTTCTAGGAATGCCGCCTCCGCAGTCTCAACTCTTGTAGACCCATCATTAGCTGGTGCTAACTCAGCATCGTCTGGCGCCACTGCTTCAGGCGAAGACGATGCTGATAGTAGTGGTAGTAGTGGGTGTACTCGCTTAAAATTTCAAACCACAGGGTCAAACAGACCCCCAAATCACTCTGTATCTTCTCATGGCGATACAAAAACCAAGTCGTCTCCAAGTAGTACTTCACCATATTTACTTGCCAACTCTTCTCGATCTTCATTCAGAGAAGATCTAGATAGAGACATTGCCACAGGACTGGCTATTTCATTATCTAATACTCCAAATGGTCGAAACAAAAAGCCTTCTCCACCATGGGCAGCTTCTCATAGTAGATCTAAGGCAAAGAACGTCAAGTCAACTGAATCTCGTTCTCCACGAAACCCTTTAGTTCAGCTAGAAAATGCTTACAATAAAGAGACCAATGAAAACGAGAGAGCAAATTCTGCTGTTGGAAGCGGGAGCTCGACTGAATCAGAGTCGTCATTAATCAGTCAGAAGGCACATAATAGCAGTGTCTCGACCTTGTCTTCAGGAGATGGTCCAGACCACCCAGGAGTCTCCGAAGAATACAGCAAGAGTTCTTTCGTATTTCCAGATTTAGCAGCAATTCCTGAAGCTACCGATAATGATAATGACGACGACGGTGAAAGCTCGGAAACGCTAATCTCATTGCCGTCACCTATATTAGAATTAAATGAGAGTGACATACTATTTAGTCCATCCAATGAAAAAGAAGGATCTAAATCCAATCGGAACAACCGAAGGTCTCAGAACGGTACAGAAGCTTCGTGGAAAAGCCGAAATTCGACCGCTAGCGGAACAGAAACTCGAAAAAGCCACGGATCTTCAAAATCCAGAGGATCCAGAAGATCTAGAACAAAAGACTTGCCGCTGTCATCTCCAGATATTTCTCCACTATCAGATGTATCTTCCACGTCACCATCCCAATCTTCAGATTCGTCTCCACCGTCTCCTGTTGTGCCAATGATTTCCACTCTAGGCTCAGGCTCAGGAATAGGAAATAATAAAGCCACACAAGCAACGTCCAAGTTAAGTAAAGGCTTCGCCTCAAGTTTCTCCAACCATTTGGGGCTCACAGTTGACATTGATTCCGTTATTGACAGATTATTAGATGTTGGATTGTCAGGAACTTCGACTGATACGATGGTTGTTAAACCACACGAAATATCAGCGATTTGCCATCAAGCAAGAAACATCTTCTTAGCACAACCAACRCTTTTAGAACTTGCTGCTCCCGTGAAAGTAGTTGGTGATATCCATGGCCAATTCCATGATTTGATTCGTATATTCAAGCTCTGTGGATTTCCACCCAAATCAAACTACCTTTTTTTGGGTGATTATGTCGATAGAGGTTATAAATCCCTGGAAACAATCTTGCTTCTATTATGTTTCAAAATCAAACATCCTGAGAACTTTTTTATGCTACGAGGAAACCACGAAAGTGCATCAGTCACAAAAGTCTATGGTTTCTTTGATGAATGTAAGCGAAGATGTAATACTAAAACCTGGAAACTGTTCGTGGACGTATTCAATACTTTACCAATATGTGCAATGATTTCAGGAAAGATTTTCTGCGTCCATGGTGGTTTATCTCCATCTTTATTACATTTTGATGATGTAAGGAAAATAAATAGGCCAACTGATATTCCTGACACTGGATTATTATCTGATTTATTATGGTCCGATCCTGATGGTGAAGTACCAGAATGGGGAGAGAATGACCGTGGAGTATCTTATTGCTTTGGTAAAGTAATTGTTTCAAGATTCTGTCGGAAGTTCAAGGTTGATTTGATTTGTAGAGCTCATATGGTTGTTGAGGATGGATATGAATTTTTCTCTAGAAGGAAGCTTGTGACAGTCTTTTCAGCACCCAATTACTGTGGAGAATTTGATAACTGGGGTGCTGTTATGAGTGTGAACAAAGATTTGCTTTGTAGTTTCGAACTATTGAAGCCAATGGATAGTCAGACATTAAGAAAGACAATGAGGAACTTGAAGCCTCAAATCAGGAAAATGATGGGAAGAGAAGAAAGGGACTGTTAGAAGYAGGCACAACAAGCAYATCAGAGACAGCGGAAAGTGTAATAAAGTGGGATTATCGCAGGAACGTGTCTAATGGCATCGAGGAAAAGTAAGGTTAGATTATTGTTATTAATCAAAACGTCTAGCATTCTGATRCATGTATACTGTGAGCAATCTTTATACAATTGTACGGAATGGTAAAGCTCAAAAAGTGTCAATTGAGCTGATTCTTACCTTATGGGTTTGCTATCATATAATCTGGGTGCTATCCAATTTTTTGGTCCTCTTTTGATTTCCATTTGGTTGTTTGTTATTTCTTTGATATGTGGCTTGGATGTGGCTTGGATCAACTTGCAATCACAGTATAGCAATCGATGTATTCTGTTAATACATGCACATATGCTSTTATCAGTTTGCGCACATGGCTTCTATATTTATGTTTTTCTAAGTTCTTCCTTGTTTTTATTATTCTCATTGTCTCGTATTATTAGTGATTTAGTATAYGCTTTATACCTTATTTTATGCTTTCTACGAATATTTCTCTCTTTTCTTATTTATTTTATGGCTTTATTTTATAGGTTTGGGTACGTTGTCAATTATATCGATTTAGATACCATGTTTGATGATGGTATTCCTATCAGATGAGAGAATGAGATCAAATAGGTTTCAGAAGCTGTCCTTTCATTATCTTTGTCACATTGGCAAATTTTTGCACCGGACCCATCATTATTCAACAGGTATCTTTTATATAACATTAACAATAACAATTGTATTGAATTGAATTGAATTGAATATAAATAATATTTCTATTTATTTCCACTCCACATAGTTACCAGTAATAACCTTCATGCTCACCCGGGCCAAGCAGAGCAGGGCGGACCAGATGATCAAAATACAAGTAATAAACAATTACAYAATCTAAAATTCCTAAAAGTGTTGTTCACGTAAGCATTTAATATATTTTCTCATGTCCCTTTTGTTGTCCCATGTCCCATCTACAACTCACCTCCGCTTGCTAAAAATACATCTCATTCCTTATTGTGGCCTTTCCTCTCCCTCCTATCAAATAGCAATAACAGCTATTATAAAGAAGATACAATATATAGCAATCTTATTAGCAATTTTTTCTTTATTATTATCACTTTGAATAGCAGAATACATCAATTGATTGTATCTGAAAAGGATTGCAAATTTACGGACTTGCAACCGCTAGATTTTATGCTGAACCCGCTGGTGTGCTACTGCTACTGCATTCATTGTGTACGGTTGGTACCTTATCGGTAGAACGATAGAATAGATTTTGAGGCCTAATAGCGGGTAAATTACAATGCCAGCTCCACCACCACCGCCGCCACCGCCACCTGGATTTGGAGGACCGCCACCGCCACCAGGACCTCCGCCTCCGTTCGGAGGTAATTCCGGTTCCAGCTCCACTTTACCAGCCAGACCTGTTCCAGGGGCCTTGCCGAACACAGATGCACTTTTGTCCGACATCCGGAAGGGAGCAAGGCTTAAAAAGGCACAAACAAATGACAGAAGTGCTCCGATTGTTGGAAACTCTAATTCCTCCAGTTCCGGTGCAAACCCGGGATTCCCTTCGGCACCAAGTGTGCCCCACATTCCGACTGCAAATCATTCAAGTGGAAGCGGGGCTAACTCGGCCCCGCCAATTCCAATGGGGGGTCCACCTGGATTAGGCGATTTATTTGCCGGTGGAATGCCCAAACTCCGACATGTAAATAAAGACTCGGGACCTCCAGCATCCACCACTCCGAAAGCCACTCATGCACTTCTACATTCACATTCGTCCCACCATCCATTTCCAAATCCAGGAAACCCCCCACCTTCAATTCCTTCTATACATACAGCTCCTGCCCCTCCTGCGCTTCCAATAGTTACCCCAAATATCCCCTTGACTTCGGCGCCACCAATTCCAGGATCATCGGCTCCTGTATCTAAAAAGAAAACTCCGGTTGTACCAAACCGACCTGCTAGGCCTCCGAAAAAGTCATTTTTAAACGATAGATTGTCGTCATCTTCGGCTATTAGTCTCGAAAAGGGAAAACCTCCGATACCTGGTTCCAAATCGAGTGAATCTGTGAAGGCTCCGATTCGGATGTCGTCGGCGCCTCCAGCACCACCACCAGCGCCACCAATGCCAACCGGTAGCGTCCCACTAGAGTCTCCACCTGCTGCACCCCCACCTATTCCCGGTTCAGCAGCCCCACCAATTCCAACTATTTCAGCCCCTTCCGCACCCCCAATCCCCGGTCTCAGTGCACCACCAGTGCCTCCTGCGGGCCCTCCCGCACCCCCACTATCTGTGTCAAGTTCATCCCGTCCAATTCCATCTCCACCACCAATCCCTTTTTCTTCAGCTCCTACTGCGCCCCCGGCCCCGCCAATTCCGTTCTCTTCAGCTCCCTCTGCGCCGAAACTTCCCACATCAACTACTGCGCCCCCAGCACCACCCATTTTTGGCGCTCCAATGCCCCAATCAAATTCACATGCATCTGTTCCTCCAGTCCCTCCTTCTCCTCCATCTTCCCCGCCTGCGCCCCTGGCTGCTCCCCCTATCAATACTGGGTTTACAAATCCTCAGGCGTTATTCGGCGCACCGAAGCCATCTTCTGAGCCTCTCTCTGCACCTCCAGCTCCTTCTATCAGTGCACTAACACCTCCTCCGCCCCCGCCTCCGCCTCCATCACAAAGCTCTAACCCACCAGCTCCGCCATCCCCACCATCTTTCGGGGCTCCACCAGCTCCGCCATCCCCACCATCTTTCGGGGCTCCACCAGCTCCGCCGGCTCCCCCTCCTTCACATTCCCTCTCTTCTCTTTCTCATCATGCTCCACCTCCACCACCCCCTGCCCCCCCAGCAGAAAGTGCCCCACTTACCCCTTCTTCGCCACAAAACCATAAACACCGTCTTTTCGGTCACAAACATCACAGTTCAGAATCTGAGCACGACAATAGTAACCATGCATCCAATGAGACTCAAGCGGCGAATCTCCGGAAGATTAATATGTCAGCTTATACAATCTCCCGAACCAGCGGGGCATCAAGCGGGACAACTTCCAATAACGGTAATACAATGACATCACAATCAAGTAGACTCATCATCGATGACACACACAGATTTAGATTCAAGAACCAGAACGAAATCCCGAAGCCGAGATCTTTTCGAGGTGGGGAAAAGCTGTATCCTTCCGGAAGAGGAACTAGTGTTCCGTTGGATCTTACATTGTTTGATTAAGCTTGGAGTTGTTTGGATTTCTTCGGAAGAAATCGGATTTACCGGGCGCACTCGACATATTTTTCGGTTTTGGAGCTCGGAGTTCGGAAGGGATCGGCATGATGGATTGGAATAATTCATCAAAGCTCGGATGACCTCGGGTTGAATCTGCAACACTCACTTGGCAGATTATTCGGATCAAGTTCAGATTGTCGAGTGTCCGTGGTTGGAGATAGCTGCTCAAGCTGGTTATTCCCAATATGTATTTCATCTCTGTTTAAGTAATTCGGATATAACATAGGATAACTATAAATGGCTTCTCATAGGAACAGCGATAAATGTTAAAGGCAACTGATGGGGAGATTATTTAATTCAGCGAATCTATCAAATCTTTCAAAACCGATGATTTGACTACAACATCGTTGATGATTCATATATTATGACATTGCATGAAATTACAGTACATACAAAGCAGAAAATTGGGAAGATAGTAGAAGAAGCATACTATTTTATTATTTTACTAGATATATTGATCATAGTCATATATAAAGAATATGATATGTTATATGTTCTATGCTATAATGAATAATCTATTATCTATGCAATTTTTCACTTCAGATCAACAAATCTCATTCAGAAAGGCTCAATTGTTTCGCACTTGAGTTTCTAGGAGTTAGTTGGATAAACCAGCAGTTTTAGTACATCACCACTGTGTTGATTTCAATATGCCCACATTGATAGTTCTTTTRATAGTAATTGTAATGTTATTATTTTGAATACTTTTTACTTGTAGTAGTAGATAGAAGGATTATTATATGGTTATTGGTGTCGCTATTGTGTTTCTTATATTACCATCTTTCACTGCTTTCACTTTCCTTTTACTAGGTTACTTTCATGTTACTATATTAGTATGAGTATCACCACTACTACCGGAATACCACATAATACTAAACTTGTGAATTCACAATTCAATTTAAAGACCATTGAAACAAGAATCTATTATTTCTCTTCTCTATTACTTCTACAAAAGGAAACGAAAAACGTGCTGAGAAACACCCAAATAGCTTCAAAATATCAAATCAAATCAAATCAAACGACGATAAACAACAGGCTGGGAATATTCAGTCATGCTATTAGCAATTRGCAATTCTAGTTCTATGCACTCAGTCAAAACCGAAGTAACCAATATTCTACCGATATTTGATGCTGCAGTTTTTAGTAATTATATACGTTATGCTATCATATCATATCAGATGTTTATACATACATATATATATTACTGTGTAAGATATACATTTAGCCTCTGTTCAGTTATTAGATCAACAAATGCTGAAGGAAAAGAAAAGAAAAGAAACCCTGACGGAACTTTTCGTTCAGATGGAAATCTTCTTAGAAAATCGCGGAGCACAACTCTTGTAGATGCTTTTGTTTATAATCGAATAATTGAAGAAATTTAGAACATTTAAATTATTAATATATGTAATATTCAGTGTAGAATGATATAATAAGGAGACTATTAAATGTAGGTTAGTAGCTGATGATTGTAAATAGTAGTTAATAGTAACGATTTAGAAACCAATAATAAATAATTGTAATAGCACTAACCGTTCATACTTATATCTCATACTAACAACTCGTACAGGAAGTGCATACTAATAATTTATACTCGTAGTAGTTATAGGTAATATAGCTATTATTATTGTATGATCATCATACTAATCATAGTAATCATAATATTATACTTAATACTCCAAATAATCCTTCTTCATACACCCCAGCTACTCCTTTCTCGTTTCTTCTAAATATATACAAGCTTCTTCTAAACCAACTCTCACCAACTTTCACACTCTTTTACATCATCGCTAGATCATCTAACCACCTAATCACATTTCCCATCTTCCCATCCATCTTTCCATCTTTGCTTCCATAAATCACAATTGAACTCTTCTTTCCCTAATTTACGATTCACTTCATTATGAGCATTGCACAGCCAACGGCCAAAGAACTCTTGACTCTTAACTGCTGTTTTTAATCCATATTCTTTAGAATTTTCAGGTGCTGAGTCCGTTTTAGCTATCCATTTCTGAAAATCGCCAGCACAGTAGGAACAAGGATATATTTGCGAGAATATTTTAATGAAACTCGACATTCTTGTCTGTTCTTCATTCGAAGGTTTTTCAGGGTACGCAGCAGCAAGAGAATGGAGAAGGGTCCAAGAGGATTTACCAAGCTCGACTGAATCTGGCGGACAGTCGTAGTACTCTTTAGGAACAGATGAATCGGAATTGATAGCTGATGCAATTGATGCAATTGCAGCACCAGAAAAAGCTTTTGAAGCTTTAGATCCCGCGTTCGCTTTATTAGCGAATTGGAAATCCATTAATGCATTGCAAGTTCGACAGCTATGGTTGTTAGTAGCTGTTGAGTAAGATGATAAGTGGTAAACTGAAAATACCCGATAATACGGTATTAAAAGTAATACAGGCAACAAAATAGATACCCGTTAATATTAAACAGTACTTGTTACTATCTTCTTTATTATCATTACCTGGGCAAAAGCTATAGTAGCCACTGCCACTGCCCCAGATAGTACTGTTGGTATTGATGTTACTATCATTCACCTTCAATTAAAAGCTCCATCTTATACTTACGGTTTTCCATCTTTGTCATAAATGATTCTCTTGCCATTTGGTGTAAATTCAGGTTTACCTGGTGGCACAGGATACTCAATCATATTTGTAGATACTTGAAGGTACTTGAAGGTAATTGGTGATGGTTAGTTATTCTGGGAATCAGAGTGTCAATAGAACTGTTACTACTAATGAGTGCTCCTGCCCATCAAACATTGTCTCTATTCTAATAATGATAGTACTGTTCACTCAGTTAGTTGAATAGTACGCTCGATAGATAGTTCCTGGTTATTCACTGAATATCAAACAGATCAGTTTAGTGGCAGAAGCTCATGAGGCGATAACTGTAGGAGGGATATGGCACATACTTTCTAACTACATAGACTCAATATTCATTAATTTATCATTGAAGCAGTAGGAAATATCAACAAAGGAAAGAATGTGTAATAATAAAATAACATAAGAAACATAATAACAATGACTTCCTGTGTATTAGTAATGGCAAGGCGAAGAATAGGAAAAAGGATATTGCTTAACGATGTAAACGACAAATCAGTGGCTGAGTTCCTAATGTAGTCGAATATGGCTATGTGGCAATATGGCAAATGAGTATGCTAAGCCACAGATGGTTTGTCATTGATAAAGCAATTAATAGATGTGACTTGATGGATGATAATTGGATATTATGATCGAAGATATTGCTATAAATTATCAGATTATATTTATATATGAGTGGCTGAACACTTATATTTATGAGTAGAATAGTTGTTTTATGGTTTTTAGTGCAATTGATGGAATCAATTTGATCCAACTGTCGCAACTGATTGTCTTGACAGGATCTGATGATTCCTTACCAAATATGCGAAGTAAATAAAGGACGCAGCTTGACTGGGATACGTGGGTTTTTATCATCAAAATCAAATCAAAAGGATGAAACGACTTAAATCAAAATTCGTTATTGATCAACYTGTTTAAGCAAGAGACGATTGTAAAGTATGATTTAATCTTGATTGATAACAGGTTAAAGTGTCGATTAGTCCCAATAACAAACACTTGCATCCAGAATCAATCATTCAGTGCACTTATTATCATTTCCAGTGATTCAGTGAACTGATGGATTTATCAATCCTCTAATCATCTGTTTCTCATATGATGACGATAATCTAAAACGAAAAAAAAAAAATAAGAATTGCTAGATTATTGATTGATACTGAAACATACAACCATTCTTACTGGCTATATATCAATTCTGTTGACATTTAACAATAATTACCAAAATAATTATTCCACTCTTGTCAATTACATCTTCAATTCATATACTTATTCTAAGTAATCATAATCAGCCCCATCATCATTATTCTCCACTTTCTCTCCGACAAATAACTACTCCATTGAAAGATACCGTGAAGTTCCATCTAACAGTAACATAAAGTTTATTAAAACAATAGAATAAGATAATATATACATAAAACCAGCTGATACTAGTCGATTATCTACTAAGTAAATAAATAAAACTGTGATGATGAACAGATGAAAGAAGTAATACTACTCATTAAACTCATTACTCAACTTGAGTCTCACGGTCTCTCTTAGCAACATATCTTGGAATGTTCAAAAGAAAATCGTCATTAACTAAAGGGCGAATTTTCACCTCCTCGCCAGCCTGAAGTCCATCTTTTCCTTTAGATCTAATGTACTCTCTCATTGCTGTCATAGCAGCAGTTCTACATGTTTCTTTCAAATCACTACCACTCATTCCAACAGTTTCTTTGGCTATCACATCAAGATCAAAATTCTCATTATCAAGCTCTGAATCTTTCAACAAAATAGTGAGAATTTTCTTTCGCTGTTCCTCGCTTGGCAAGGAAACAGCAAATCGCTTAGGCATACGACGAAGAAATGCATCGTCAATATCAGCTGGTCTATTGGTAGCTCCTAAAACAAGAACACGAGAATTCTCGGCTGTGCTTAGACCATCCCATAAAGTCATAAATTCAGCTTTAATCATAGCGCTTACTTCATGATCAGTAGACTGTCGATCTCTAAGAAAAGAATCAATCTCGTCTATAAATATAATGCATGGTTGAAGTTTGTTTGCTAGAGAAAAGATAGCAGCTACTAGCTTATTGGATTCTCCTAGCCATTTATCTAAAACTTGAGACATGCGAATTGTAATAAAATTAGCAGAAGATTCTGCTGCTAATGCTTTGGCCATCATAGTTTTACCGCAGCCAGGAGGACCATAAAGAAGAACACCTTTTGGTGCTGTTAATAAAGGTGAATGAGAGTATAATGACGGCACTGTTAAAGGGTATAGTACACTTTCTTTTAGATCATCAACTATTGCTTCTAAACCTCCAATATCTTCAAAAGACGTTTTGATCTCACTTGGGGTAACAACATTAGCTATTATTGCCATTTCGTAGTCATCCAGTGTTTTTTCTATCCCCGGATATGCTTTGCTTAACCTTTGTAAAGTACTGTTGCTCTTTCTTTTTGACTCTTTACTTCTATTGGGACCATCAAGAAACTGCGATGATAAGCTGTGTCCTAAATAAACCGCTAACCCTGTAGCCATTATAGTTATAACTACATTTGACACCATTTCAGGGTCTAAAGACCCTAAGAGTTTTCTTAATCCATTCCTCATTGACATAGTTGATACTTATATTCTCTAAGGCACTATCTCATCAACTGACTGTAGTGCTTCTGTAGCTACTGTTGGATATCCAACCGTCAAATCCCCAATTTACCCCACAATGCTCCAAACACTCTAAGAAACACTTGACGTAATTCTTTAACTAAAGAGACAAATATAAATCACTATTATCCTTTGTATAATGCATCATATCTGCTATTGCCTTTGATAGACTCCATTGATTGTAAGTTTCTGGTAAAATGGTATATCACACATAACCATATCATTTCCGTAATAAGGAGTTATTGTATCCGTTTAGCTCAAGAGGTGTTTGGAGGCAAACTGGAGCGGGTACTCAAACTGAAGGGCCTGAATAGAAGGGCCCCTGATGCTTCGTAGACTCCAAAGTGAAAATTATCAGTCCCTCTGAATAAATTTTTAGTTTGTATGGGAATCTGAAAGAATATTTCTGATCAAACAAATGAAAGGTATGGTCACTTTGATAGCCTATAACCTTGTGATTTTTGAATAATATAACCATTTACTTGCTTAGTTATATTTGGTTTTATTGAATCCAACGGTGCACTTTTTTGCTGCACTGGAACAGCTAGCAAAGCAGAAATTATTTGACATGCCATCATGGCTCCTCCTATAAGAAGGAAAGGCATTGAACTGCCAGGAACAATACTTGACGAGATAAAATCAGGTAATAATGAAAACGATTCTAGATTTAGGAAGAGAAAAAGTAAGCCTACAGTCAATAGAAAAGAACGTCGAAAACAAGAAAGGCAGTTGAAAAAGCAGAGAAAAGTGCAAGTGAAATCAAAAGGTGCTCATAATGAAAGCCTGTCGAACAGTAGSACTAATGTCAATGAAGAGGAGGAAGAAGAGGATTTCACAGGTTTTAATGATAGTGAAGAAAATGATGATGGTAATGGACTTGACGCGGCTAGTACAATGGCCTTGTTAGCAGCTAAAAAACATAAGAAGCAGAATTCTACTAGCTCGAGTGCTAAATCGAAAAATGAGAAGCCCAAACGGTCAGTGGTTTCCGATGTTGAGGCAACAATGGCTTTATTGAAAGAGAAAAAAGCCCGAAAGAACGCTGATATAAAGGAAGATGTATCGACAAAAGAGAAAAAAGTTAAAAGGAGCAAAGAATCAAGAACCGAACACAACGAGACTGGGAAGGACAGTAAATCAAAAGGTATCTCATCCACTGGTAATACTAATAGTAGTGCCAAGAGCAGTTTTAAGAGTAAAGAACCTAAGAATAAGAAAGCAAAGAAACTACTACATGCTGAAGATGCGGATGTTGCATATTATGCTGAAAAATTAGGAATCAAAGGAACAAAACTGCAGAAAGAAAATGATGATGATTTCATTGGAGGTTTACTTGATGGATTGGATTTCCTCGACGATTATTCCGGTGAAGTTATTAGCGAAGGAGATGATATCAATGATAATGAGGATGAGATAGAAGGTAATGAGATGGTAGAAAAGTTACCTTGGACTGACGATGAATTGAATAGTTCCGATTTTGATACTGAGGAAGAAGAAGAAGATATAGAAGAAGATATTAAGCTACCATGGTCAGATGATGAATTAGATAGTTCAGACTTTGACAGTGATAATGAGTTAGATGATGGAGATGCTGAAGAAAAAGAAGAAAAAGAAGAAGAAGAAGAAGAAGAAGAAGAGGAAGACGGAGACGATAATGACATTACTGAAAAGCAACCAACCCACTCTACTAAAACGAGAGAAGACCCTTACTCAGCTCCCACAACGGGCAAATATATTCCACCAGCATTAAGAAAACGTATGGAAGCTGCTTCTACCACAACTACAACTACGGCTACTATCAATGCCAACTCCAACGCCAATTCTAATTCCTCTTTGATGTCAAACGACTTAGACCCTGCGATAACTGCTAAAGTGAAAGGTCTGTTCAATCGTTTATCTGAACAAAACATATCATCCATTCTTTCAGCTCTCACCCCTTTATATCTTTCTCATCCTAGACATACTGTCAATTCTGCCATAATTAAAACAATAATTGACTCGGTGTCAGTTCCTGGTCCTTTATTGCCTCAATTCTCAATTCTCTATTCTGCTGCTGCTTCGGGCCTAACTCGGCTAACTACTGGAACAGATTTCTCTGCTATGCTTCTCCAAACAGTTGTTGAAACATTTGATGGTTTTTGGAAAGAGAAAACCGATTTGACAAGTAGAGAACCTAATAATCTAATAACGTTATTATGTGGATTATACAGCTTCCAGTTATTTGGCCCCCAACTTCTGTATGGCTATGTCAGAGAATTTATATCTAAAGGCACAGAACTGGGAACAGAATTGATGCTTACAGTGATACGAATGGCTGGTCCTCAATTGCGAACAGAGGATCCTACCGCTTTGAAACAAATGGTGAATGACCTACAAGCTCAAGTCCCTGGCACTGGATCGTCAGCAAGAATGCAGTTCTTGACTGAATGTGTTACCGCGTTGAAAAATAACAAAATAACCGCTAAGGATAAATTAGGCATAGCCACAGTGACCGAATCTCTGACTAGGCTTAGAAAAGTGCTTGGCTCAATAGGTCAAAAGCAAGAGCCATTAAGGATTTCTCTTCAGGATTTACGTGATGCTGACAAACGAGGTAAATGGTGGCTTGTCGGCAGTGCATTCAGAGGCGAAGGCTTTGGCGAGACTGCTACAGATGGTCTGAATAGCAACGATCGTGGGGATAGTAAGAACAAAGCGAATAGTGAGTTTGCTGAAACCTTAGATGCGAACGAAGTTGATTGGATGACCCTAGCAAGAGCTCAGAGAATGAACACTGATGTTAGAAGAGCAATATTCATTACTGTCATGAGTGCGGAAGATTATGCTGATGCTGCTGATAGGATTACCAAACTAGGCTTGAAACGGGCTCAAGCTAAAGAAATTGCAACTGTGTTAACTCACTGCTGTGGAAAAGAACCTGTTTATAATCCTTACTATTCTCTTGTAGCTGTCCAACTATGCAGAGATCTCAAATGGCTATGGAAAGTGTTCCAATTCCAATTCTGGGATTTAATTGGCAATTTGGAGTCAGGAATGGATCCTCAAGCTGATGCCGATGATGATATTAGTAATGGAACTAATGGCAATTCAGAGGATGTGACTATTAAACGGTTAGCCCACCTATCTAAATTCTATGGTGCATTGGTGAAAGAAAATGTATTAACATTGGAAGTACTGAAGCATGTTGATTTTGTTTCTGGAAGCTCTGATGCAGAGTTATTCTTAGAAGTGTTTTTCATATCTGTATTAGAGAAGATTGGTAAAAACAAAGACGAAAAACGGGTGATTTCAATGATAGGAGCATTATCAGAGTACAAGTCAGTTTTGAGAGGAATGACATATTTTTTCCATGAGAAGTTACTGCAGTCTGAGTTGCTGACTGGGAAAAGTAAGACAAGAGTTCAATGGGCGATTGAAGCAATAGTAGATGTTACTGATGGAATAGTCAATGAGTTAGAATAGAAGAAGAGTAGAAGAATACAAGGAAGAAGAACAGAAAAACAGAAAAACAGAGGTAGGGAWAGGTAAATAAACTGGTAATTAAATGAGTTGTAATTGTAGAGTTTTACTACAATAATGATACAGTGCATTGCTACGGGTGTTATTAGCATTGAATATTCGTATTAAATAATAGCATCAAATAATATTAATTATTATAAAATATTAGCATTAAATACTATTAATAAATAATAGCATTAACTATTAGCATTAACTATTAGCATTAACTATTAGCAGTATATAATTGTTAAAAAACTAATAGGTCTATTAATACCGATTATTATTCTCATTATTATTATTAAATATTATTAAACTTATCCCAACCTTTTATATAWTATTTGTTCTATTTTTTCCTTTATTAAAATTAGTTCTTTCGTTTCCATTTCCATTTTCCACCTTTTCTTTTACCCCAATCCTTCCAATTAATAAAACCTTTAAYTCAATATATTCTATTCTATGTTCAGTTAACACGAAGATACGATCTAGTTCTTCAGATGGTTTGAATGCAATTCAATTATTTTACCCCGTACCAATTTTTAGTTGATACTGTAGTAATGTGATTGAACACTTTGATGAACTTCTGGCTTGTAGCTTCTACAGTAGTCCATTATATGCTATAACTGTTCCATAAAAAATGCTTGATCACATCTATTCTATTCCTGTTCGATCAGATATCCTAATCCCTATCCATTTCACGTCCATTCCCACTCTAATTCTTATCTTTAATACTATACCATAACAGATTGCAAAGATCTCCATTGCAAAGGTCTGATTTTCGGTAATTGTTTCCGCTCTGGTTTAGAAGCTAACGTATAAATKATCAAAGGATATAAGCCTAAAGCTTCGCGTTCAGCATTGATCTTAGTAGCGAAATGAGCATGAAGAGCTGATATAACTAATGCATCAACTTCAGTGGATAAAAGGGTAGTTAACAGCATATGCGGAACTTTTGATATTAATGATGAATTTCTTGATGTCTCATTAAGATACTTCTCACGATTTGATTGGGAAGTGACTGTGATGTTTAAATTAGGATAAATAAACCGAACAAAACTAGTTGCTGCAGACTTCGATAGTTTAGTACTCGCTGAAGTAGGAGATGTTTGACTGCCAGCTGAATTTTTAGACACTGTTGTTGGTCCTATTATTAGTTTGGATGTAGCCATAAATCCAGCAACTGTTATTAGTATCTTGGTAAAATCGTCATCATTCTGGAAAGGACCCACAACCACAACAGTAGGATGTGAATAGGACACGTGGGAAGTTCTCCTTGATAGTTGATTATAAGGTGATGATGACACAGGAGATAGATCTGACATTTCTGAGCCTGAGGAGTTAGACGAACCAAATCTTGATTCGGCTTCGGCTTCSGCTTCMGCTTCAGCTTCAGGATCTTCATCAATAGTAGGAGTTGTTGCACCAGTTGCAGTACTGTTATCTTCACCCATGTTTAGAAATAACGTTGGCAGGTTAAAAGTTGAGTTAGCAGAACCTGTTTGCTCAAATCTGAAGTCAGAAATTAAAAAGGATTCTTGCTTGCCAACGCAAACAACTTCCCATTTTCCATCTAATTGTGGAGGTAGTTGGGCATTGAGTCTTGGAGTGAAATGTGATTTTTCTAAAAACACTCTTACTTTAACAGTGGAGCGGYTACCCAAAATACACATTTCTTTCTTGGTGGCAATATAGAAAGCTTTCAATAATGTTTCTAAATCAGCTGGGCAGTTGATAAGCTTATTCACGCTGTTCATGATTCTTATRTCCAAATGACCAGTAGGGATTGTGATCTCCAAAGCTTTCCGCAGAACAGGGCCATATAGCCTTGTGACAGTATATGCTGATGGTGCTGAGACCAATACCAATGTTGAAGAGTATAGCATTATGGATCAATTGCTGGCAATTCAGTAATAATGACAAACAAATCTACTATTCTTTTATAAGTTGTTGAAACGAATGACTACTTGGTAAGAAACAGATTCTAGAATTAAGATGTCAGAGCATGCARATTTTCAGTCTTAAATTCTGATATTCCTGTTACCAGCTTTTTGTTTCGTTTTGTTTCGTTGTTTATTTTCAATTAAATTGACACTTTCCTAGCTATTATATCGCGTTTCTCATTATGAGATCTTTATCTGATTTATCTATCTTGATTATGATGATGACGATGATATGTGTGCTTAATGCTTAGACTTTCTAGCCTAGTAGTAAAATTCTATAAAAATGTATGATACTCTTATAATAAATTTTCGCTCAGAACAATAAAATATTAATAAAACTCAAAAATAATGCCATTCCAACTTCTTGTTTTATGGAGAAGAAAGGAAATATTGATCAACAATAARTAGTATTAATAGAATGAGATAAAAAAATTGTTTTATTCAATGAGTTCGCTAATACAGCAAAGATCAGGTTTTCGTTCCGGTCTCGGCCTTCGGTAAGAGGTTGTTAAGTTTGCGTTTGTATTTAAGTTGATAAGGTATTAACTTCATGTGATTTTTCGGATAATCATTGAATGAAGAATGAAATGAGTGTGCGAGCAAATAGTACTTCAATCTGTACTTGTAGCAAGAAATTGATTGCAATTTATAATAACCTATAAGTAGAAGGAGAGTRGGATAAAACTGTTGATAGTTAGATAGAATACGTTGAATTTATAAAAGTGAAAAGAAACCTTGGTTTTCAAAGAAGAAAGAGATTTGAGTTGCCGGGAAATTTAGAGTTTATGAGGCGTAGGCTCATCGCAAGGAAAGTATACTCAGGGTTACTAAACCTTAATTGTATGGAAAATAGTTACATGGTCATAATAGAGTGGTAATCTTAAGGTTTATTTATTTACCCGAGTGGAAGATAATGCATGTCGGTGCATTAGGAATCCAATTTTAAATTGAATTAGGAGAGAAATATTGAGTCATTATTGATAACGTGAACACTAGTTTTATTATGGGATTAGGAGTAATTCACCGAACTTCGGAATATTGCGTTCATTCAAAAGCCTTATGACGGTTGAAGTGCGGTGATTCATTTAAATACTGGCTTCAAGTTATTCGAATTGCGTTAATAAAGAATAATATTTAGGTAGCAGTATCTATGGTTAAATGAACCCAAAAGATAGGCAAACATTACAATCCTTTTCGGACATTAGTTATTGGACTTTGAACCCTCATACGAGTCAGTTAGGTGATATTATTATATCGAATTCATGTTTCAGTTTAGACGAATTAAGTAATGCCAGTTTACGCAGCAAAAGAATAGAATTACAGTGAACCCAAAAAAATTCACTCAACAGAAAATAGAAACTAACAAACTAATAACATCAGTGTGATTTATCGAACATGAGATGTCATCGAAATGAAGCTCATTGGAAAAGGAAGAGGGGAAAGARTGTCGGTTCGGTACTTATCAATAGTTCTTTCTTGTTCTTTAAATTTCAAAAATGTACCTGACTCATTCATACAAAATTCTATTACTATCTGTTATAATATACCCTAGTTACCATTGTTTTGCATTACTGATACCCTAATATTCCTACCTAATAGAGAATTTGTTGGATTTGTGTTTTCACTAGCTCCGCAATCAAGTGCAGCTCAATTTCTTGCCACATTGCTATAGTATGCATGTTATGTTATCAGGCTTTCGCGTCTTGGGTCGTCTCAAGGTTCTTCTCTTTACCGCACTTACATGTGAGGATGTTCTGATTACGGAAACAATATGTGATTGACAAGAATATCAATTCCGTAATGTGTGAATTGAGATTGAAGCTTGATATCTTTAGAATATCCCCTTACTTCATCCTCATGACCTTACTTCCTGAAAAGATGTTCATTTGTCCTCTTCAGACTATTTTGTCACATGTCATCCTGAACTTTATCACATAAAGATAAGTACTTTTTTTTTCAATAGCAGCACAAAATGCGCAACCCCTGATATATAAGAAGGGCATCAAGCGGCTCGGTCTTCTTCTCATCTTCAGAATTTGATTTTGTGATAGATTTGCTGTTTATTTTCATAGTAGCTCTCACATAGTGAACAATACAGTACTTAGTTATCGTACACTTCAAACAAAAAAAAAACAAAGAAACAAAGAAACCTTTAAGTCTGAAAGACACCTATCTCTCAAACACTACTATCTAAGAACTATCACACAATGAGCCCTTGTACCTGTTCTGGAAATAGCGATTGCACTTGTAAGCCTGGTGAATGCAGCTGCAGTGGATGCGGAAGCAAATAAATGGACGAAGATATCTAATGTGAACTTATCAAGGCATGATAATTGAATTGGGATGTTGAAGAGGAACTATATGAAAAGTATTGATATTCTGCATAGTTGCATCTCATCTCTTCATGCACTGCTGGTATCATATTGATTTGAATGGTACAGCAATACAACTGATACTTGTTGTTTGTATATAAACTATTTGACCTTCAAATCAGAATGGATTGATTTATTGCTAGTATATGTTATTTTAATTTACACTTTTTATATCTAAAAGTTTTGGTAACTCGTAAACTTCTGTGATCGAGATCAATCGGCACGTCAAGTACTTTAGATGAGAATGAAAGCCATGAATGAATTGAACCTGTAAATCATTAAAACTACACATATAATCCACTTTATAGGTTTATTGGCATACGGACTAAATCAATAATGATAAATTTAATCAAGATCGAGAACAGGTAATCCATTTTCATCTAGCTTGACGTATACATCATGCTTCTTGTTCTCTTCAACAACCTTTTCAGCTCTTTCTTTTCTAATCTTAGCAGCTTCGCTTTCATTCACCAAAACGAAGTCCCACTTGAGTAGCCAATCATCTTCGTTCATCTCATACTTAGAGGCCACATCTTTGCCACACTTATCTAACTCAAAAACTARCTTATTCTTAACACCAAACACGGCATCACTTTTTTCATATGGGTCACCTTTATGATACAAAGCGGTGATCAATTGGTCGTARCCAGGTGCATCGATAATGAAATGCAAATGAGCAGGTCTATAAGTATGACGACCAATTTTATGCAAAAGCTTTCCAACTGGACCATCACTAGGAATCGAGTATGGAACAGGTCGAATACACTTAATGATAAAATTTCCTTCGTCATCAGTTTTATAAATTCCTCTTAAATCAGGTCCATCCCTATCTTCATATTGAGTATCATATAGTCCATCCGTATCACAATGCCAGATATCAAGACTAGCATTTTTTATTGGATTACCATCAGTGTCTTTAACTGTACCTAATATAATTAAAGGTTCACCTGGCTTTTGTGTGGTATGATGATTCTTGATAATAGTATCACCTAATTCMACTTCGTGTGCATCTTCTGTATGGAAAGGTCCTAATAATGTTCCAATTGTAGCATTATCAGGCTTGGGATGGGATAATGAATCAACTAAAACTGACAATCCAAGAACATCTGATAAAAGAATGAATTCCTGACGAATGTCACTGCACATTTGACCAACTTGAGTTAGAAATTCAATACCTGCCATCCATTCATCTGTTGTTAATAGGGTCTCTCTTGCAAACTCATGAAGATGAACAACAATTCTTGACAACAAAAACTTTAATCTTTCGTTATCATGATTAGAATTGATCAGTTGAACATTGGTTGTATGATTCTCTTCTGTCATCTCACCTATTTGAGGTGGTTTAATAACTTTTGTCGTATTAACAGTGCTCATTTTATACTGATTTATTCTGATACACCTTCCTAAAGGTAATAGTGATAATACATCAAAGAATCCAGATAATTATTTTGCACTATTCTCTCCTTATTGATCTACACTCCTAGTACTCAATTGTCTACAAATCACCATCTCCCATACTCCCATATGGTTAGAACCTTTCTCTATCATACTACATCCAAACTTTAGCATCCTTTCTACTTATATACTCTCCTCTCCAACGACTTCAATATCAGCTCATTCGATATTTCTGTTTACTCATCTTTTATTAATTTGCTCTTGCTTTTGTTCTGGTGTTTCTTTTCTCAAATGTCTTCTAACAAGCAACTAGTTTAAAGTTTACCCCACATTTTCAGCAGTCGGATAAATCTTTAATGGGGAAAAGCAAAAAGTATGGGTGAATGATAACAATGAATAAATTGATGACAGAAACAAGGGAAGTCTAGAGGGAATTGTTAAAGAGAGAAATTTAATTATAAAGATATGAGGATCCAATCCCCTATTAGAGAATTGTGATTGATAAATTGATTTATTTGATTTATTTGCATTTACTAGATGCATGTGCGAAATATCAGGAGCATGATCTGGTGACGGACCATAGAGGAGCGAATTGGAGAGAGATGTTTGCTAATATAATCTGCATGGTAAATGTGAAATTTAGAGATTATTTTGATTAGCCACGTTGGCCTGGTTTTTTAAAGACTATCTAGTTAAAATTTCATAGATACTTAATATATATGGTATTATATCATTCTTACTAATCATAAGAAAAATATTAGTTCGGGTGTCTTATCTACCCTCTCTCAACTTGAGGGTATATGGCTTTCAGGCCAGTTTTCACTTTTTTCTCTACATAACTTTGCTCTGAAAAGGTTACACTCTTCATAAACATTTTAATGGTCTCACTAAAATCAAAAATCAGTAAAGACAGTTACATAGTGTATAATAAATAGTATTTTGTATCATATCGATGCATATGAATCATCCAGTTCATTCAATTGAGTCCAAAATCAAAGAATAGGAATCCAACGATAAATGATAGACAGAGAGATTGTTGTTTATTAGCTGATTGATCTCTTTCTATATCGTAAGAAAGTATGTTTGTCAAAGTCTCCATCGCCTTGCTTTTCAGTCCTTGTTGACCACCACTTGATATCTGTTGAAACCTGTTAAATGTACAAGACCATCCATCGTTGATAAATAGAAACTCCGCAATTTCATTGCTTCTCAGTCCTACTATTTTGGTTCACGTAATCTAAACAGTTAAGTCTGAACTATGAAACATGCACAAGCATGTAGAGCCTAGTAAAGTCTCTTTCTTATTTTATTAGATATCCCATTTTATAGCCAACACTCTTTTTACCATAAATCAAGACAATCAAACAATGAACTAGATGGCTAAATCTATTTGATAAAGAATTGAGTTAACTAAGAGAAATTAACCAAATATACTAGTGGTAATAGTTGATATAGTAAAGCCTGTTGAATAGGCATATGCAGCCCAACGATATGATGTTTTGTGGAGAATCAATGAACAGTATTCCGAGAGTACTACTATAGAAAGTCAGGATGGTTCTGATGAGCTTMGTGAATTGGCTCTTGATTTAGTATGAATAAAACTCTGTAGTTCTCATTACTTACCTTCTAACCTCAGTTAATTGTTCTCTGCTATGTGCAGCTTACAGGCTTTAGCCATTACAATAATAACAATAGATTTATTCTAAACAATTTTTCCCATGAATAACTGATTGAATTTTTTTTTAAGAGAATTTTTCTTTTGTGATAATGATAACAAATTAAGTTCTATTTAGCTTTCTAATTCAAACTTCAATATAAACTGTAATGCTTTATTGATGCATTTCGATTATTGTTGAAATTTCAATGGCTGACAATCAGAGTAATACAATACTCTTACATTTTAACGTTCTAATAAAGCTCTTTGGGTGATGAAAAAAAATAGTAAGATAGATAGTAATTATTGAAACCTATTTCTTTATAGATTTCAATACATTGTATTGTCTAATGTGTAATCTTCATTCCTCATCTACTTGAAAACTGTAAACTTTATTCATAACTACATAGTATATGTATGTTGGTCTACAAACTATTACGGTCCTACGAATTGGAAAGCTGGAATTAATTGAGAAATAATTAACATAACAGGCTGGTTACTTTGTTCAACTTTCAATTAAACAGTTAACAAGATCACACTCTTTAATGTCTTAACATGTTCTTTAATGTAGCTTTCATGTACACTAAACTCTAATTTGCAAACTGAATTTGATAGCTCATAAGAATTCATTYTTGAATTCAAAGTCAAGTCTTTCTGATTTAGGAAACCTACAGTGTTTATTCTTATTAAACTTTAAGGTTTACAACGTTATTTTGAAGTCAATTGACAAGTTGAGAGCTACGCTACGTTGAAGATAATCAATGATTCATATAATTCCTGATCGTAATTGTCAACTATAAGTCGTATATAAGGAAAAGAGACCGTTGCTATATTTTAATATATCACTAATCCAATGACCAAACATCAATAATCAAAGAATAGCTAATGAATTGGCCAGAGTTGCTACACCGCCAGGTGAATTGATAGGTGCAGAAGTGAAAAAGAAAGACCATTTCTTCGCTTTCTTGCATTTCTCTGCCAGATCCTCCAAATCAAGCATCTCACCAATCAAGACACCCCAGCAACATAGCAAAAAGTTGTGCAAAGCATTCTCTGCACCTGCTCCAGTTCCTGCATCATAACCAAAAGGCCAAGTTTCAAATGATGGTGAATCACCACCCACAATGGAGAAATAATTATCATGAAGCCATTCTTTAGCTTCTTCGCCCTGTCCCACCCCAATATGACTAGGATTAGGAGATCCTCTAACTGAGCGAGGATCTTTATCTCTTTTCGCTTCGTAACTCTTCATCCAACCTGATCTTACAAGCAAGATATCCCCAACTTGAAATTCAGTTCCTTGATGGGCAGCAATTTGTTTTAACTGATCAACAGTAATTTTGTAAGATGTGAATGCATCATATTCAATACCTTTTTCCTCTGCCCAAGAGGCAAAATCTAACAAAACWCCTCTTCCGGCAATTCCTCTTTCCGCCATAGCTTGAATACCACACCGAATTGAATCGGAATCAATTTCATCAGGTTTCAAATTGTTGTAATACATATTAGTGGGTAAATGAGGGAAATGCCTGAACCCATCGAATTGAGAACCTGACTGAGTATTCATTATGATCTCGTCGTCAAACCAATGGCCCATGGGTCTTAATTTCCAGGTAGCTTTTGGACGCGAAAAAGAAGGAGCATCAGGGAGTAAAATTGACCAATTTAAGGATGCCACGGTTCCTGATTCAATTTCCTTCTTAGCATTCAAAACTCTTTCTGGAGTAAGAAGATTAACTCTTCCAAGCTCATCGTCAGGACCCCAGATCCACGCAGTTTCCGGTGGAAGATCTGGATTTTCCTTTTCGTTCTTTGCTTTAATGTCTGCCAATGATGGCAAATCAGAATCTGTAGATAATATGTGTTTTGAAATAGGCATTTTTAATATTGTTTTTGATATTATTCAGTAATTATACTGTGTGAAATAGATTTTTCCTGTTGTGGATCTCGTAGCTTTCATCTGAAGAGCAATTGAAAGACAAAGGAAAACAAAAAAGTTCAAATGATATAGAGTTTTAGATGTGATGAATATAGGCAAACTAATTGGTATTTATAACAATGAACTAAGTAAACCGCAGGACGGAGCATAATAGTAGATATTCAGAAGTAAGGGGTCACGAATCCAGCTGGTGTCTATCATATAATTATATGCTAGAATGTCCCATTTACAGTTAATACACTGGCGGATCTGTATTATCCTCGGTTCAAGCTATTACATACCCAGAGTTCCTTCTTTCTGTTAATTCTAGGGTCGTACTAGACGTGAATTCTCCTCCACCGAAACTCTATATTATAACAACTGAAATATGCGTTAAATAATAAGTATTCAGCGAAGTAGAGTAAGCCTGATAGTATCCGATAGTAACGATCTACATCATCAATTGATAACCATACATGAAGTTTCCTCTTTTCAAGTTCACTTTGTTAAACAAGGAACAGGCAAGCCGTTTAATTCAAGCACCAATCACAGGGCAATCTTATATCAAATGTATGCAACTGCAACAGGATACCTGAATCTTTTGAATAGAGAACTATGAGCGGCTTTCACAATTATTCCTTGTATGCCTTGCCTTAAACATTGAAACCCTTACTTGGTGTGGAGAATAGGCTTTAACTTCTTTTTCATCATGCAATATTCTGTCGAACAAACTATAAACAACTTACAGTTTAATTTGAATTAAAAAACTTAAAGAAACCAAGCGGTAAAAACAAACTGGGCCCAACCGGGAATTGAACCCGGGACCTCTCGCAAATTCCTCAAGGTAAACCCTAAGCGAGAATTATACCACTAAACCATCGGGCCTGCACGTGACAACAATATCACTAGTGGTTATCAAGATCATGTGAAGAGCTGTGTGTAGAGTGATTGAGAACAGTTCAGACTGATTTGAGAAATGTCTACTTCGAAATGAAATAATTTGTTAGTAAACTGAATCAAATATCGAAACATCATTTTTAGAAGCGAGAGTGCAAGTTCAGGGTTGATGTTCGTCCAGAAAGAAATTATATCTCATCTCTACACTTCTTTTGGGCACTCACTACACATAATCATTGCATACTTCGCATCTACAATAACCGATACTTCCTTTCCATTTCACGTACCCAAATTCGCTTCCTACTCAGTATCTCCTTTAATAATATTCAGAATGCCATATCTGCAGTATTCATTCTTCCTTCCCCCTTCTCTCTAACCTGTCATCTCTCCCTGYTCCTGCCTGCACATTCCTGCTATTAATACATACTCGTACCTGCACCCATACCTATAGCCAAAAGTCTCTATATCACCCCTCTTCCGCCACATATAATCACATTCAATCCTTACAAATGGATCATTTGAACCTTTCAATTCATCAATCTCATCACRGTCAGTGAGATCAATTGTCAGATAGAATACAGCATATCTAGATTTGAGACGCTCGTCAATTGCTTTTTCATTTCTTTGCCAACCGTTCTGAGGATACACAAGACGGCTTTCTAATTTTCTGGCTGCTATTTTCAATTATCTTTGCCATTGTGTGGTTCCTTACTTGCTTCTGAGTAACTATTAATTGAGTTGATTGTAATACATGATATTATTCATTGTGTTGTCGTTCTATTGATAGATAATAAAATAGCAATAGTACAATGAATAATGAATCAATGATCTGTTAAAATACGTTTATCAGTTTATTATATCACCTTTGGACGCGTATCATTTTCATTGCAGTATTGCAATCAAGGCTACAGTCTGAACTGAGGTGAAACACGGTGCAACCAATTACTGGCTTCGTCTCTACTGTTCCTCACTGGTGTTTTGTACTTTTTTTTTTCTTTTTTCTTTTTTTTGTTTCTGTTTTCGTTTTTGTATGGAAAGCATACAATATAAATATTGAGTCATCAATCCAAAGATTCATAGTCTAGCATTTGAAAACAACAACACCATAATCACAGTCACCACAATAGTATCATAATATCGGACATCAACCTACAGTATAATAACATTGCATCATGGCAGGAAAGAAAAAACAYCAACGAGCATTAAAACCACCAAGTTTACTCCGGTCAGAGGACTCCTTCGGAGAATCTTTGGTCAAGCTCCCGAAGAAAAGAACTAGACAAGCTACTAGTTATGTGGAGTCTGATGATGGTGACGAAACAGATATTACAAGTAAAGATGGAGACAGTCAATTTACCGAAGCAGCAGTTGAAGAATACAATGAAGAATTACAGGGATTAAAAGATGAGGCTCAAGATTTCGGTAAGTACCGATTTGATAGTCATCATGAATGTTCTGTTCTATACATTTGGGAGCATTGTCATGTCGTTTACTTTCTGGTTCAAACTACTAACATATTCTCTTTACTATAGACGCAGCGCAAACAACTACGGAAGATCTCGTAAAGGAAACTATGGCTGGAATCGGAAGACAGCGGAGAAGTCGGAAAGGTCGAGATTCTCGATTGAAAGGCTCCGATGACGAGGAATATGTTGACGAAGGAGAATTTAATTCTGAGGATCTAGATGAGCTTTCGGATGCAATTGACGATCTAGCCGATTCCCCTTCGGGAAGAACCCGAAAGCAAAGAGTTGCTTCATTTATTGCTAAAGACGATGATGATATCGACGATGACGAAGATTCTTGGTCGGAAGGGGTTCGCCATGTCCGTCAGAACGGAAGTCGGAAAAGGAAACGAGGGAAGACCGGTTCTTCTGGCAAAACAAAAAGGGGTTTTGGCAAATCTGGATCCCGCAAAACAGCTAGAAGGAGTAAATCCGGAATAACCCGCTCCGGTAACATAGTAATGTCAACTGACGAAGAAGATTCTGAGAAAGACCGAACCTTAACTTTGGAAGAGGAGCTAGAGGATTTGCAATCTTCGGAATCCCCACCACCATTAGCTTCGGATTCGGAGCAAGAAGCGGAAGAAGTAGAAGGGCCAACTCGGAAACTACATTTAAGAGCTCGGAAGGAGATCAATTACGAGATTCCCCCTCCACTAACTGCGGACGATCCAATAGTAGAAGAGCCTGCGGCACAGAGAGCGCCAGCCACGCCGAGAAGAGGCCGTGGCGCAGCAGCTGGATTTACTGCTACTGGTGGCATAAGAAGGCTGTTCCCCACAGTGGGACCATTCGGAGGAGCGGATGTAACTGCTATCTTGGGAACTAACTCCTCGGGCATCCCTTCGGCTCCTGGAGCTATAGCCGATGATGATTCCGATGATGATCCTATTGTCGGAACAGTTGTAGCTGGTCCCGCGGGTACTTCTGGTGGTGTGTCCCTAGTGCCAGCTGGAACCGGAACTGGAACCGGAACTGGAACCGGAACTGGGTCTAAAAAAGCCACACTGGCCGATTCAGACCCATTGGGAGTGGACATGAATATTGATTTTACAAGCGTTGGGGGCTTGGACGGTTACATCGATCAGTTAAAAGAAATGGTTGCCCTACCTTTACTATATCCCGAGGTTTACCAAAGGTTCGGAATTACTCCACCTCGCGGGGTATTGTTTCATGGACCTCCGGGCACTGGTAAAACCTTAATGGCCCGAGCTTTGGCAGCTAGCTGTTCTGCTCCTGGACGGAAGATCACGTTTTTTATGCGTAAAGGTGCCGATTGTTTATCTAAATGGGTCGGTGAAGCCGAAAGACAATTAAGATTACTATTTGAAGAAGCTAAAAAGGAACAGCCCAGTATAATCTTTTTCGACGAAATAGACGGCTTAGCCCCTGTAAGATCGAGCAAGCAGGAACAAATACACGCTTCTATAGTTTCGACCCTATTGGCTTTAATGGACGGCATGGATAACCGAGGTCAGGTGATTGTTATCGGTGCAACTAATAGACCCGATTCTGTTGACCCGGCTTTAAGAAGGCCTGGCCGGTTTGATCGAGAAATGTACTTCCCATTACCGGGTTTAGCGGCGCGGAGAGAGATTCTTAGCATTCATACAAGAAAATGGCAGCCGAGCTTAGACGGAGCGGTATTAGACCGATTAGCAGAGCTTACGAAAGGTTACGGAGGAGCTGATTTGAGAGCGCTTTGCACGGAAGCAGCATTAAACTCTATACAGAGGACGTATCCCCAGATATACCGATCGGATCAAAAGCTATTAGTTCAACCAGAGAAGATTAATGTTGAAGCGGGGGATTTTTTCCGAGCTGTGGAGAAAATAGTTCCTTCATCGGCTCGAAATATAGCTTCATTAGCTGAGCCACTTCCGAAAGGTCTAGAACCGTTGTTAGAGTCATATGTGACTCAGCTAGCAATTAAAGTATCGAGAATTGTTGCTCGGCCATTGAAATCCAATGTTAGTAACCCTGCGGGTCTTTCCGGAGTTTCGGAAATCATCTCGGGAAGCAACGGAACTCTCAACAATGACTGGAAATCTCAAGAAACTCATCGAGAAATGCAGACGGCCCGTGTGTTTCGACCAAGAATGCTGATCACGGGTGAACCAGGATTAGGCCAGGAGTTCATCGGACCGGCTTTATTACATAAACTTGAAGGCATGCATGTCCAAGCTTTAGATATGGCCACAGTATTTGGAGACGTCACCAGAACACCTGAAGCTGCTATTATCCAATTAATGGTAGAAGCAAGAAGGCATAAACCAAGYATTATTTACATCCCAAACGTCGAAATGTGGTTTGGAACGATTTCTGAAGCAGCAAGAGCCACTTTTTCTGGTCTGCTACAAACAATTCTCCCCTCAGAAGAAATACTGGTACTAGCTGTAGCCCATTGTGAAGCAGAAGATTTGCCACCGCAGCTTGTAGGAATGTTCGGGTATTCATCGGAAAATTGTTTCCGATTAGGGAAACCGAATGAGAGCGAACGAAGCCTTTTTTTCAAGCAGGGATTGCTTAAAGCTGTTGGAATGAAGCCAATAGAACTGTCAAATAAACAGAAAAGGCATAAACCTCTTCCTGAGCTTCCAGTGGTCCCAATGCCTGTCTTACAAGAGAAACCAATGACAGAACAAGAACTAAGAGCTCAGAGGAAACGAGATATGCAGCTGAAAAATCTTTTGAAAGTAAAACTATCTGGCATTATGGATTTATTCAGTAAAAGGTACCGCAAGTTCAAAAAACCAATAATTGATGATTATCTATTAGTTCATCTATTCGAACCGGAAGATCCTCTACGACCACCGCAACCATATGTTAAAGATGAAACCGGGACAATGATACTTGAAGTCAGCACGGGGAAGAAGTTCTATAATATGGATTTAGATGTAGTTGAGGAAAGGCTTTGGAATGGGTTCTATAGTGAGCCCAAGCAGTTTTTAAAGGATATTGAGTTAATTTATGCTGATAGTAAAGAAAGTGGAGATCGAGAGAGGATTTTGAAAGCGTCTGAAATGTATACGAATGCTCAAGTGCTTGTTGATGAGGTTTCGACAATTGATCCTAATTTTATAGCTGAATGTAAAAAGATGAGGCAGAGAGAGAAAATTGAAGATCGGAAGAATGCCGAAAGAGGAAAAACGGAAGACGAGGCCGAAGAGGCGGCAAAAGCGGAAGAGATAGCGGACGCGGATAATGAAGATGTCGGAAATAATGGTAGGTTGATTGRTGCTCAAACAGAAACGACGGCATTATTATTGGCCAATGGTGAAGGTGAGACCATCACAACTACAACTGCAATCAATGGTGATTTACAGCAAGATGACAATGACATAAATCTATTGAAAGACGGAGCCCTAGAAGAAAATAATATTGAAATGGAAGAAGCAACAGAGGATTCAATTAGTAACAAAGCAGAAGTAACATCATCAGACATAGTTGAAGTCACTGCGAGTAACGGAAATATTGATATTCCCAAGAATACAACTGTAACAGCGAATGATGATGCTGAAAACGAAAAAGAGGAAGAGGAAGAAGAATTCCAACTATCAGGACAGAAACTTCATTATTTGCTTGATGAATTGGTGAGTATGACTACCAATAGCTCTATTGAAAGAATACAAATAATCAATTCKAAGCTGATTGATGTTGTTTTTACTAAGGGGAAAGATTTATGGAATAGAAATGAACTAGTTGATGTTTTAATTAAAGAATTGCATCAAGTTTTGGAAAAAATTGACCCAACTATATAATTTTTTTATGAAATAATATGGGATGTGATAAATATGATTGATGGGTTTACACCTATGCTATATGGTATAATATTCTACAATGGTACTATATTATACACCATATTATATAGTATGGTATTATGTATTGATAGGTTTGTTGTAGTGTATGTGAGCTAATATAATATATCTTAGTCTCTAACTAAGACACTGGTTTGTATGATTTATCATTTAATTGCGAATGATGAAGTGTTTGACAAAGCTGCATTAGCATTCAACTGTATGAAGCTATTAGGAGCTTTGTAGCTGCTGACATTGTTGTTTGATTCAAGACCAATATTGAATAACAATAATTCAATAATGAATAACATAAGGCGTGATTATAGAGATCAATTATTCGTGGTTCGTTTCAAAGGATTCTACTTATAATCATAAGGAATGGAAAGGAATATTGCATGAAGTGAGTATATTTTGCTATATATCAATAGTAAAAGCAACGACTATAGTACTATCAACACCACCATCATCAAATATCAACAAAACAAAGGAAATCAAATAAGAACATGTTTGACAAAAGTATCTCGTATGATACCGTGGTAACGTCTTCTTTTATATATAGTCATTACGAATTCYATTACTATTGCAATTAATATGATTCCCATATAATTCTCGTATAATCATACACAATTTCTATTTACAAGGACGAATATTTGTCTCCCAGCGTTCTATAACAAACATTCTGCATATTCTAATACTCTTCTATCATCACCAACTTGGCCAATCAATTGGACACCTGCTGTTTGTCCACTTGGTGATCTATTAGCAATAGCTAATGGTATACTAATTGTTGGCAATCCAGCCAACGATGAAATAACTGTTAACAAATCAGTTGAAAATTGAACTTCCGGCGATTGGTTTTCAGCATCTTCTAATGTAGGAGCAAAATCTGCTGCAGTAGGTAGTAATATAAAATCAATACCGTTATCTTTTGTCTCCGATTTGAAGTATGATATGAACTCACCACTGGAATCAGTATATTCGGTTGATTTTCCTTCATGGTTATAAGTTCTGAAAGGATTTGGCAGAGCAAAATAGTGGTTCAATTCTGTCCTTAATACACTTCTTACCTCTTGCGCTTTCAAATAATGATTGTCATATCCTCTGAATTCGTCCGTTAGTATCTTAATTTAGAATGATATTAATATTGATAAAAATATCACAACGAAAATAAAAAATAAAAAATAAAAAAATAGTAGTAGTAATAGACATAATACTTATGATGAAAAGCATTATGTCCATGATAATAACTAAATACTTACTCTGCACTTAAATTATAAGTACCCAATAAAATACGCCTTTTTACTTCAGAACCAAATGCCGTACGAGTAGGTGCATATAATACATCATCTTGAAGGTCATCCTCAGCTCTATATCCATATCTTATACCATCATATCTAGCAAGACTAGAGGAAGCTTCTGAAGGAGCAATTACATAATAAGCAGATAAGGCATATGTTGTAGAATATAATGATATAGGGACGATTTCAGCCAGGTTGTTCTTGAGTATCCTCTTGAGGAGATATGAGAATGCTTGTTTGATTTCAGGGTTTTGTTTAAAAGAGTTCAATTCCAAAGGGACTCCAATTCGTAATTTATTTGGTTTATAATTTGAGACTTTTTCTTCTATTTCCTCTCGCAGTTTGGTAGTGATAGATGTTGGATCTTTAGCATCATGGTTATCTAGTACATCTGTAGATAGAGGAGGAGTAAATGTTAGAACGAGGGAAAGGGAAGGAAGGAAGGAGAAAATGAAAGAGAAATACGACAATTATTGATATCTGTTAACAAGCTCAAATTCGACTTACCATAGACGCTTTTTACCAGATCGAGATTCTTGGATAATATTCCAACGGTGTCTAAGCTTTCGGCATAGGGAATTACACCCCATCGAGAAATTCTTCCATACGAAGGTTTGAATCCTAGTACTCCGCAGTAAGCAGCAGGAAGTCTCACTGAGCCTCCTGTGTCAGTTCCTAAAGCACTATAAGTTAATTGTTAGTTGATACGATACAATGATACTTGAGAGTGGGTAATGTTCTATGCTGAAGCTGCACTAAGAGAGTACTGGAAGAGAAGTTACAAGACATTATTGGTGCTTTCTAGTGAAGGATACATACAAATCGCATAGATCAGCAGCGACAGCAGCTGCACTTCCACTGCTTGATCCACCAGCAGATAATTCCGTTCCTTCTTCACTAATAGGATTGATAGTTGGCTTGTAGACAGAATTGAGACCTGCTGATCCCATTCCAAACTCATCCATGTTAGTTTTACCAACAGCGGTTGCACTTGCTTCTTCTAAGAGTGCGACGGCAGTAGCATTGAAAGGTGGTTTATAATCTGGTATTTCCTTGTTAGAAGATGAATAATACAGTGAATGACAAGGTTAAGTCATATGAGCAAAATATGAGTAACTAACTCATTAACTCAATACCTCATTCACAATAATTATCTAATTGTCCAGTCTTTTGGTAACTTGACTTAAAAAGATCCTAAACAAACCTTCCAAAATCTTTGATGAACAAGTCGTAAGTTCATCTTTGGTACAGATATTATCTTTTATAGCTACTATTGTACCTTTCAAAGGACCTAGGAACCGAACGTATGTTAGTACTAAAGTACAATAGTTACGCTTGAACCCATCATAGATCAGTTCTAATAAAGCAAACGAACGCAAAATCCATCGAGAATAACATACCCTTTCCATTTTTCTGCTTAAAGAATTCTTTTTTAGTTGCTTCAGTTGGTCTAATGTAAGTAAATATTCTGTACTTGCTGTTTATAGATTCGATAGAACCCAGCTTGGAGATTGCTTTTGATAAATGCATAGTAGAGGGAGAACTCCAGTTCAAAAGCTAGTACACTTAAGCAAAGAATGCTACAATCGAGAGATTTTAGTGAATGTCTTCAGAGCCTTCCCGCTTATATCAAGAAGGAAGAAGACATCGAGAAAGCCATCGGAACATCCGAATGAAAGTGAGAATGATGACTTCCGGCGAGCTGATGATAGAGCCAAATAAGGTGAGAACACTTCCCGTCTCGTCTTTAGTTATAGGTGATTTATTACGTCATCAATAAAAGATGCTAGGAGTATGCAATCGGACAGTTTCTTTCGAAAGTGTCCCTATTATKMACTTGACGAAACTGCATGACTATGCAAGAATCAAGCACTAAGATTTTTAGTGCAGATGGAGCATATATCTGCATAACGCTTAGACAAGACTAGAACCATAATACAGTACCATGAATTATCTGTTTTGAGACAATTCGATAGGAACCCGCAAGCATATTCTTTGTATCGACAACAGGTTTGTCTGTTTGTTGCATACATCACTGTACTCGGTTAATGTCCAACTGTGAAACTGGAGAGTGAATAGCACTTGAAAGGGTTGAAGGCAGTGCGTCTGATAGCAGGTTGGTCGTAACTTGAAGTAAGCTTCAATGGTCAATGGTCAATGGTCAGACGCGTACTCCTCTATACTAAGATGACAGCAAATGTAGAAAAGTTCAAGGATCTACCTGGGATTGTAAGTAGAAAAAAAAGATTACATGGAATCCAGGAAGTTGAATAGGAAAGGATTGATAGGGAATTTTCTTATTTTCAATTGAGTATGTCGAAGAAAGACAGCTAACAAATACTTATAAGGATTGGGAATCGAAAGAGGTCTACGAGACAGAAGACATTGAGGTATGTATTTAGCAATAATTAGCTATGAGTATAAGCATGAATTAAAGTGCGGTGAACTCGATAAACTCATGGTATTTATACGGGTTATAACCGATTAGCTATAACTATTTATGTTTCCTCTACTGACATGTAATTCTTCTGAAGGAGTCTGAACAAGAACAATCAAATGAAGAATCTTCAAATCCAGATATTATAACCGAGAGTCAATCTCGAAAAGAAATCGAGTTCGCAATCGTCAGATCAAAAGACACTAATTATTCAGAAAGCCTGCTAGATTCTTATGATCCCGTAACTCAAAGTTTCCATGTTCACAAAATTTCAGAACAAGAAACTGCTGAAGCTCGTATATGTCGGTTGCAGCGAGAATTGAAAGAACTTCAAGCGTTGGAAAGTTATGAGAACTCAAGCATACTCAGTTCTGAAAGTAAGAAGAGCATATCGGCTCTTGCTCGAGATTTAGAAGATTTAGATAAAAAGCAATCAGACAAATCGAGCGAAAAGCTGACGATTAAATTCTTTGAACAGCTAGGACCTTTGCCTGATACAAGCAAACTCCCATGGTCAAGCAAGAACCAACAAGCTATAGATAAGGCCAAAGAAAGTAAATCCATCTCAGAATCAGCAACTAAATTCTTGGATCTTGAAAAGAAATTGACCAGATTGGAATCATTGATTGGTACATCAGAAGAGTTCTCAGATATAGGCAATGGTGAGAATTTTGAGGCAATCCCTATTCAAATGAAACTCGACGATATCTCAAGAAGATTAGAAATGATTGATACATCCTCAGAAGCTTTATCAAAGGTGTCAGATAGGTTACAGGAGTTGAATCTACAGGCTGAAAAGGTGTTGAGTGCAAGAAATCTTGCTGATACTATGAAGAATATAAGAAGTAATCGTAGAGTTGTATCGGGTGCCTTAGCCCAAGCTCAAGCAAAAACAAGAGTTAGCAGTATAAATTCCCATATTCTTACCGAAGGTGTTTCAACAGCTCCAAATGGGGAGAATGTAGAGAAGACGCCAGAAGAAACTGTTGGAATAAACAAATCACTGGCAACTAAAATAGAGGAGCTTTCCAGTAAGAAAGGTCAGATTGAAAGTTTAGCTAAAAGCATTCCCATGATTGCAGAGAGGCTGAAATCTTTGGAGATTATTCATTCTGATGCTGTTGGTGTATTGTCAGAGGCAAAGACCGTTGAGAATAGAATGGAAGCAATGGAAAAGGGTATTCAAGATTGGACAAAAAGCCTTGGAGTAGTACAGGAAAAGCTCGTCGAAGTATTTGCTAAACGACAAGAAAATCGAGAAACAATTCAGACCTGGGTTCAAGATCTTACAGAAAGAGTAACAAAACTTGAAGCAACGTAATACAGTCACGATCTATGCTAAAGTCTTAGTTGYCAACTGTTTTATCTCTTCCAAGTTTCCAAACACTTTTTAAAGTAATGAAAGAACAAAGATGAATGTAGTGCGCCTCATTTGCGCAGCTTTGCTGATAATTTCTTTGTTAGGTTAAACAGACTATCAAATTTGAAGAAAAGCATACTATAAATGCATGATAATATCAATCACATTTTGGAACAAATTCCATCGCTGACCTAAGATAGTGAATGGGCATATAATCACCCACTACAAGAGTAATATTATATCATATTTTACTGATCATGCAAGTAATCCTTAGAATACATTAACAATACACATTTTTTGTACTAATACCTACTGATATTGCTGATAGAGTACAAAACACTGAAAATCTCATATTGTCATAAGAATATAGTGATATCCATAGCCTAATATGCCCTAACATAGCAGTAAAAACCTGGATTCTCCTACTGAAATTACCGCCGAGCAGACGCCTATTTACTTACTTAAAACGGCAAGTTCCTCGTTAAGTTTGAATTTGGCAAGTTGGAACCTAATCCTGCATAAGCGTGCATGAAAAGTTGAAAGATATTTACCGATAAGGAATTTTATAGTGAAAAAGGAACATCTGCTATCACGTTCCAACTTTGCTTATCTTTTCAATTGAGGATGGGATAAACGATAGTTCTATGATATATAAATATATAAAAGAGACCGTATGTAATATAAAATTACCGACAGGGAATACTGTTTCTCTCTTTTTTTCTTTTCTGTTTAGTTGAAGATATGTTGATATAGGTTTCGGTTTGAATTGATATTTTGTTGTTGTTAGTGAGATATTATCCGTGACAGAGTTAGCATTAGTACTAGATCTTTACAAGAACAAGCATGAGTCTAGAGGGGAAAACAGCAATTGTCACTGGATCTTCCAGAGGTATTGGGGCTGGAATTGCAGTTGGCCTAGCAAAAAAAGGTGCCAATGTTGTCATTAATTATACGTCAGAGTCATCAGCAGTCAAGGCTGCTGCAGTTAAAGAAGAAATCGAAAAACTCGGTAGCAAAGCTATCATTGTTAGAGCAGATCTATCAAGGGTTTCAGAAATTCCAAAGATTGTAGATGCCGCTTTAAAGATAAGTTCCGATGGTAAAATTAACATTGTTGTCCATAATGCTGGTTATGGCCCGGATGCAGCGTTAGATGCCATAACTGAAGAATTCTATGATCTTCAAATGGGTATTAATCTTAAATCAATTATTTTCCTTCAACAAGCGGTTTTACCTTATCTTGACAAGAAATCTAGAATAGTGCTCTTATCATCAATCTCCGCTAGAGGTGGGTATCCATATTCTACTGTCTATGCAGCATCAAAGGCTGCATTAGAAGGTGTTGCTAAGGTATGGGCAAGAGAACTGGGAAGAAAAGAATCATGTGCAGGAACCGTTGTGAATTGTGTAAACCCTGGGCCTATTGATACTGATATGTGGACGGAAACAGCTCCCGAAGAACCGGACGTATTGGATATGTACGTCTCCAATCCTGGTCCTGCAGCTGATGCGAGACTTGGTAAGGTGGAAGATATTGTTCCCTTGGTTGCATTTTTATGTACTGAAGAATGCCGCTGGTGCAGTGGTTCAACAATCAATGCTAACGGTGGATTACTATATGTATAGACTTGAGTATTATTGTTTGTGGATGTTTTTCACGCTCCTCTGGTTAATCTTACAGTTCCATTCTTAAAGGATTATGTTTTCCAGTTCATTGACTAGCAGTATTGGCCTTCTCATCAGCTGGATTGATGATTTATAGACAATCACATGTTATATCTATTGATATAGGAAAGGGAATTTCCAGTAGTTAATTGACTCTAGCTTATATATTGTAATGATACTTTCAATGTTGAACGTCAATAGGTATTGAAATAATGATCCAATGACAGTGTTTCATCCAAGATATCCAGGATACCCAATACGGAGCTTGGAAGTGATATGCGAGGTTCTTGGAAACTGCTGATATTGCATATAATTACATATTTCTTGCAAAACTGACACACTAACAATGCATGAAATACAGATATATGTGCCAATGATTCCCAATCTCAAATCTACAATTCTCCTTTCTGCCTTCTATTCTAATTAATCTGTATTTCTGTTACATTTACATCGTAAGATATATAAATTATCTCATATATCTACATATATACAACCAAATAAGTACCTAACATCCCATGCTTGGATCATAAGACATCACTTCTTCTTCCTCATCTTCGTCACTTCTTTCATCATCTGAACTATCATTACTTTGATGATCTTGGTGTTCTGGTTTTCTTCTTTGGAAGTCCTTTGCGTGTGCTTGAGTCATGGCTCTACGTAATAATGTCATCACCGGCATACCTTCATTCTCTCCCTCCTCTTCAGGCTCTTCAACACCWGAAATATGCGACATTTCACTTACCATTGAATGGATTGAATGCATATCACTATCACGAAATGATGCCCTTCTTTCCGTCGTCGCTTCATTTTTCCCTTCACCAAGAAATTCTTCATGTCCAGAATCAAAACCCATTGCAAACCCTGGACGAGATTCACCACTGACCTCGCCGTGGCAAATTTCCTCGAGCAGATCCCTAGAACTACCTTTATGTCCAGTGTCACCATGAGCCAAAGATACTCGTTTGATAACAGGATAAGGTAATGGCAAGTCTCTAGCTGCTCTTGACAAAAGGATATTAGTACAGTGTTCGTTTTCCATTCTGAAAATTACCCATACACTTCGTCTGATCACTTCAGAGACTGCCAATACAAACGACAAATAAGCAGACTGCTGAACGAACGATGGCAACACTGCATAGAATATCCAATTGAATCTCAATACAACATCAGTAACAACAGCAGCATAATAAGGCCAATGTTTCTTAAATGCTATTTGATCTCTCAGCAAATAGTTCTTTGAATCCGGCTGGAATAATGACCAGTCCATCAGGACATCCCACATACTGCAATAAATGGAATTTATACTGGAAAAGAGGATAAACAATGCTTTGTTCTCAACAGTTTTGTTGATTCTCCAAATACTCAGCGTCATATTAGCAGCAATCCCACAGCCAAACTTGACCATGTTCGCTAAATGAGGGAACCAGTCACCAGAATCCAGGTATCTTCTAATACACTGGAGAAATCTCCAAATTGACGGCAAACAAGCAAGAAATCCCATAGTTCTCGAATGTGATGATCCGCATTTCGTCTCATCTTTATTGTACAATGCTCCTTGCCAATGGGTAGCATATAAGCAAAAGAAAAACGATAGATTGGACAGGGAATACGTCAAAGAGCAAAAGATATCCCCGAGGAAAAAATCCCGGAATTCCACAGGATAAAACCCGGAAAACATCAATCTCCAAAGTGCATTCAGCGTCCAGATTCTGGATCTTAGATACAGCACATCAAATGGCATGAGAAAGAGAAATAACGAGATCCCAAGGAATATCAGCGGGATAAACCGGCCAGGAAACGTTTCATACCAAAAGTTATGAACTGACAGCCAAGCGAACACTGAAAACAGCATCATGAACAATGCAACCAACGATAGATACTGTTTATAGTCCAGTTGGGTTCGTTGATCAAATTCAAATACGAATCTGTAGTTGATTTTGTACGAGGTGAATATAAGGGCATTTACTGAGAACAGCAATAGAAAGAATCCAATAAGAAAGAATCCTCCCCAAATCTGCAGTAGGAACTTCATGCCCCATTGGTCGTTCCCACTGGTTGCATCGTGAATCCCTATAACAATAGTTTGAATAAACAATGGTAATGCTATACCCAACAACATCCCTCCCGAGAAAGTTGCTTCATAGTATTCGTCTGGTTTAATCTTTGACCGTAGTTTTTCAACCGCAATTTTTCTATTCCCGTTTTCAAAGTAAATGCTGTATAAATCTTCTACTTTTATGAACAGATCATCAAGAATTGAACTGGTGCCGAAATAACTGGTATTGACTTTTTCCATATAGCCAGGCAAGCATCTAGCATGAGTTACCTTGTCGAACTTCTTTACTATTTTACGAAAAGCAGTTCTATTCAGCATTCTATAGTTTTTAAGTAGTTCTAGAGCACGATAGAACTCAATCATGGCTGCTTTTAGTTGTCTTCTGGCGACAATGTAGGGGATTTCGTAGTGGGGGTATTTCTTTTGGTAGTCTCTTTTCTTGTAGTTGCTGTTGGGGTCTTCATGGTTAGGAAGCTGGCTGGCGTGGAAGGAGTTAGAATCAGGKATTTCAGCGTTTCCTGCGTTTGAATCATCCGAATCAGATTCAGAGTTGGAGGTATTAGTAATGGTGTTGGTGTTGGCAATTGTATTAGCATGGGTAGAATTATTGCCAGAAATGRTAATATCATCATAACCATCGCCATAAYCATCACTGTTCCTATTAATACGCCTTTTAGTCCATTGGCCATTAGCATTAGCATTAGTACTTTCATCCTCATTCACGTTCTCACTGCTCTTTCCAACTCCAGTGCTATCGGCCTGTATATTCCCAATCTCGATCTCCTCGTCATCCTGCTTCTTCTTCCGCTTCATCTCAACTGAATACTCAAAATGCGTATCGTTATCTTTCCCAGTTAGATATTTCGGCAAGGAAGGCAGTTCAAATCGTCTGGGAAAGAACCTTCTAGTGTTTGCAGTGGCCGGTAGATGAAAAGGGACAACCGCTGTTGATGCGGATCCCGAACCTTTAGAAGCAGCCAATTGCTTACGTTTGATCGATAGTTTATGTTCCCTTAACTGGTATAACTGGTCTTGGAAAATAAGGAATCTCTCAATAGCTTCTTCTTCTTTTTGCTTGTAGAAAGACTCGATCTTATCGAATTCCTTATCGACCCAGCTGATAAATTCCTGTTGCCGAGCTCTTAGTATGGACTGATTGATTGCAGCTCTACTCATTTCTCCATTAGTAGCATTAGAACTGTCTCCATTATTACCAAAAGTTGAGCCAGATTGAAGTAGATTGTCTTTTACTTTCTTGACTGACGATTTAAACGTCATTACCCGCTTTAAGGGCAACCCTTCAGGCACATTTGATAGAATTGACTGTTTAAGCATTGAAGGATGAACAGGGGAATAGTTCCGTCGGCTTGAATTGCTGGAATTAGTAGCAGTTCTCTTCTGTCTACCGACTCTACCGTCAGGAGAGGTATAAGATGGGTTAACCGAATTCAGTAAAGGTGTGGCATCGTTTGTTTCCTCCGGCGGTGGAGACGACGGACGTGAATGAATTGATGGTATAGATGATTGGTCAGGAGAGCTGGGAATGGGCCCTGCAACATAAGGAGTACTGTGTCTAGCTACGTCTGCAAAATCATTGGCGCTAGAGGGAGTTGTAGACTGGGAGGGAGATGGAGAATGAGGTTGAGATCGATCAGTGAGGCCGGCACCGTTGAAATTTTCGTGGTGTGAGCCCATGTGAGAACCTGGGTCAATAACTGGTGATGGCAGTTGAATGCTCGATATTGGTCTTCCATGGTAGATAGCCATAGGCGAAACGCCGGTCGCATTGCCTGCAGTACCAGCTAAAGCTCCAGTTAAAGCTCCAGTTCCAGTTCCAGTGGTTCCCACGTTAACAGTAGCACTTTTTGCTAGCGCTGTATAAGGTGTTCTTGTTTGAGAATCATACTTAAATGTACTTGCAGGAGTATCATCATTAGGCACAACCACATCGCTAGACTTGAACAGTTTCTTCAGCTTTTTCTTCCCTGCTTTATAATCCAGGTACTTTGACCGCCATTCTGGCACCAAATTATCATTGAGAGACTCGGCAAACTTCATGATTTATATCAAATGGTTAAATTCAGCAGCTATCATAGACYAGTTAGAATAGTCATAGCAGATGTTTCACCCAGTGAGAGAATGTATGCTGGATGAAATGTGGGGATTGCTGAATAGTCTTTCTGGAGCAAATTCTGCATTGACCTGCTATGAGTTTGTTCTATAAGCCTATGCCACTGAATAATCAAATTGTGAAACTTTTGTAGTAATCAAATGTCTAAATACAAGGCCAAATAAACAGGAGAGCTAGTTGATCGGCGTAATTAGAACAACAGAAAGATAGAAAAACTGCAAAAAGTTGATAGGAAGAAGGAGGTGATTTTTGAGTTATGATGACTAAGGTTTGAGTTATATGCATGTAGCGGCATGTGATATTGAGTTGGTTCCATATTTGGAAATAATTAGCGGAGTACATGGAGGGGTACAGGATTATGCATTAGGGTACAGAAGATGTGCATGGTGTGCCTGGTACGTGGAGTGGGGTTTAAGAAAGAGCCAAGGGACAATGTATGTGATTGTTTTTGTTGAATATTAGAAGGAGAAGAGCTGAGAAGTTAGTGGATTTGTGTTGATTAAGATCTTTTGTTTTGTTCTCTTTGCCTTGAATTAGKGGAAGATAGTCAATGTGTTGTTTCCATCAACATTACGGCAGTAGTTGAGCCGTCAGAGRAACAACAACTGTCATTTTCATATCACATAATCAGAAATCGTRCCGACTTTTCTTGCTCTGGAGATTTCGCAGCGGAGCTTAGCTCTTAATCTCTGGGAATAGATAGACATTGAAGACCGTTGAAAAATGTAAATATCTATAACCAAGATAAAACCTAATACTCTAAATGTATGTCAAGARCATTCAATGGTCCAAGAATATTAGTTAAAGTCAAAGGTGGTATTTTCTACTGGGCATAGAATCCAGAACAGCCACCTTCTTTTTCAAATCAGGAAAATGAGAAGGAGAAGAAAACGAAGAGTTGATCTGTGAGAGTTTTAAATGTCCTAAGTAAATAATATATGGATTTTCGGCAAATTGAAAGGAAGTGCTATACATTATAGTACCAATCTTTCTTATTTATGCGTCCACATATGCAGTATTGACGAAATGAAGGAAATCTTTCAGCTTAGGCATTCCCCAGATTTCAGGCTTTAGGACAAATTAAAGTTAGACTCGTGCATATAGAGTTTGACCGGAGAACAATCCAATTAAGAATTGCAGAAAGAAACATTTCAAACAACTCAAGGATCAGACTGTAGGAACGTGAAAGAAGAGTATGTTTCCTACTAAGATAGTGCGTAAATGTAGGTGAATCTGTTGTTACTACTTTTTTCAGTTTGTACTCTACTATAAACAGCTGAACCTACAACTGCTTGTTACTGTTCACCCTTGCCAAGCATTGAATGATGATGATGACAGTAGAGTTTGGTGTGCGAATCGTATTGGAATCATCTAATGGATGCCGGTTTACGTCGGCAATTTCAGCAGCCATATTTGAATTAACTGAAAATTTCATCAACTGCCCAGAAATATTGGCAAGCTTTAACTTGAAAATGAACCTTCTATTAATTTATCTCTTGACTATGAGTAATTGAACGGGAGCAAGGTCAGCCATAATCAGCTTGATTAAACACGAGAATAAAGTTAGATTTCTCTGTATGGTAGAGAACCTTAACCTTTTTTGGATTCTCCATGACCTTGGAGGAAGAAAAAAATATTTTGTATGAGAAAATTGTATAGAAAGGCTTGAGAAGCACGAAGAATGAATGGATGGATGGAAAAGTAAAGAGAAAGAACAGAAAGCAAATTGGAAAGAGTGCCAATGGCTTTATTGTAGATAGTAGATACACAGTTAGTATTTGTTAGTTTTTTACTTCTCCAGTATTTTAATTATTTTGATTCACAGTGCAATAGTTTGCTAGCATACTATCTATACAATGGGTAAAGTGTGATATTCTTCTTCTATCACTGATGGAACAAAAATCTTTCATAAACACTAGTTATAAATTTTCACAGCCCTGTCATTTTAGCTCCTTCTTTCGCTTATTCCACATAAGTTTTCACCTACTTTAAATTGAATTTGCAGGTCCCTCCAATCGATCTGAACCAATCTCTTAATTTCTCCCCATTCATAGCCAAGCCTCGTAGGATCACTCCTATTCACTCACTTTCCCACAATCGGAATATTCTTCATTACACACCAGTTCTAACTATTTCCTGAAAAACACCAGGCATCGAGAAGATACAAGCCAAATCCCAACACTCATATTCAATTTCCATAGTCAAGTCAAGCTTGTTATTCTAGTTCTGTACACTAAAGCGGTCAGCTTTCTCTCAGATCATCATCCACCATCTCCTCTTCCCATTGTCTAAGGAAATAGAGAAGGAAATTACCACAGCAAGGCGAAAATAAGGTAATATAACTCTAATTAAGTTTATAGGGGTGTTTAATTTTAAGCCAACGTTCTTCAAACTCTATTCTGATGCCTGACAAAGTTTAAATATCATCATTATAAATACTGAAGTGGTTCTTGTCAGGGAGAGAATTTTCAGACCTTGAAAGCCCGGAAGGAAAAACAAACTAGAGGGAAAAGAGGGAAAAGAAGCAAGGAAAATATAATTTAGATTAAATATATTTGATAGAGTAACTACATGAGAAGTAGATGTTCTATTGGAAAGATTTATATGCTTAGATTTTGGCATCATTATCAGAATAATCTATAGCAGACACCATAACTAATAAGGCGCAACTCACATCACCGTACCATTGGGAAGATATATAAACAAAGAATAGCATAATGACAAACTATCGAACATTTGGAAGAGGAGGAGCAGGAAATGTTGCTGTATCACCAAAATTAGATCCTGAAGAAATTGATACAACATTGGCTCCAGTTCAAACTTTCACATCACCAAATCAAGTTTTCCGGTCAGGAAGAGGAGGAGCAGGCAATGTTCATAGGGTCTCAGAGATGGGTGATGTTCAAACTCCTGAGCAATATTTAGCTGAAGCTGAACAAGCTCTCCAAACAGAACCAAAAACTTACTCCGTTGGACGTGGTGGCGCAGGGAACGTTGTTTACAAAGAAGGTGATGAATTAACTACTGTTACTTCGAGAGAACAAGCAAGATTACGATCAAAGTCAAGATCCAAATCAAGATCCACCTCAGCGAGACATGGTAAGAAGGCTGATCATGACGAGGACAACGGTATCTGGTCAAAGCTCAAAACAACTATTTCTGGTAGCGGTAATTAATCAGTTAATGTATCAATACGATCTGTGAAAATAGTTGTTTCATACCTTTCGTGTTGACTTGTGTAATTCTACGGGAAAACATCTTCCCTTAATGGTTGTTTTTACTTTGTTATTAATTTAGTTTTCTTTCTACGTGGTTTTCTTATGAAGTTTTTTTGTTATTAATGAAATTTAAGATTGTTGTCTTCGCATTGCTCAGATTTAATCTATCTGGTAGATTTTGTGGTTGATTCTTTGATACTAGTCGCTGATGACTTAAATAGCAAGAAATTTTCAACCACGTGAAGTGTAGCAATTCATGAGGAAATAGCTATAGGAATATATACGGCAAAAGGAACGAAGTGCTATTAAACGGTTTCAATCAAATGCTTATGATAAGATGATAGAGATGAAAATGTTGAGTTCGGAATGTAATAATTAATATATAAACCAGTTTAAAGGATTTATATTCAATGGATGATTTGGTATGATTTGGCGTTGAGGAGTTGGAGAAATGATTAAACAGTGACGCTATAATTTGAGTTGAGTTCAGAACGGTCAAGTACATGAGCATGTTATTAATGCAGGGACGTGCATAATTATGCATAGAAGGAGAAAAGGAAAAGAGTTCCCACATCTGCGAGTTGGTATATTTTTGAATAAACAGAAAATATGAGAATCAGCAGTTTATGAATATTGACTAAGGAGTTTGACTTACTAAAGAACTATGTATTTCTGCTTCTGAGTGGCGGAGGTACTTGAGGAGTGTGAAATGTTTATTGAGAGTTGAATATGGGGTAGATGATGGATGCAAGTCTATGTATGTCTGGAAAAAGCCAAAGAGCTTGACCCGCGCGACACCTTTGACCATCAAAACTGTCCTACGTGAACTGGAATTTCAGCTTCGCAATTATAATATCAAAAAACTGAATATTTACAACATTTAAAATATTAAATCAACACAACACCCTTTTTCGCAGATTGATTGGAACCTTCTATGTTCCCTAAGTTTTGTTTCGTTCGATCTTCATAATCCCAACTAATTAAAACTTACGTCATAGAGAATCCCCACACAATTCTTCGACCCCGGATCTGTTTCCTAATTGGGTTGCTTCTTTTGAATTTGCTAATCTCCATTTACAGACATTTAACAGGACAATCCTCTTCAGTCAATCGTTAATAAATCGTTATCAATCTTAAAGAAACAAATAATATAAACACTGTGTTAATTCTAATCTTCTATTATAATCACTAATAGCTCTACTATCCCAAACCTCACTAGCTTATTCATTATATCTCTTCCTTCAGTTTCAACAGCATTGGCTCAATTCGGCTCGGGTATTTGTCCCACTCCTAATTGACTAAATAGGAAAGGAAATCTCATTTGTCAGGGACTATTTATTGCAATTTACGATAGCAATTGAATCAAGGTTATTAACAGGGTAAAAAGAATAAGGGTGAAGAGATAGATGGAAATTGCTAGTATTGAACTTATGAATAGTTTACTGTACATATTCACGGCTCAATTGACGGCTCAATTGATGTGTGACGTCCCCACACTTATGGAGCAAGTTGTAAATGTATTTAAATAGAGGAAAGAAGCCTTGAAAGTATTATTGTAAAAAGAAGGAAAGAAAGGGAGAAAAGAAGGATTGGTTTTCTTATCATAAACACTTTATATTTACTCTAGAAAAATAGAAACAAAGGAATTTTTGCTCTTTCCTAATATCAGTTCAAATTGAATCATCATGGGCAAAGCTATCAAAGTAGGTATTGTTGGTACTGGTATCTTCGCCAGAGACAGACACGTACCAGTGTTGAAGGAACTACCTGATCAGTACCAAGTAGTTGCTTGCTATAATAGAACGAAAAGCAAAGCTGAGATATTTGCTGCAAAAGCAGGAATCAACCCTGATAAAGTATATGATGACCTTGATTCGTTGCTAAGTGATTCTGAAGTAGAGTTAATCGATGCTTTGTTACCTGTGGAGTTCAACTATCAAGTGGTTGAAGCCTGCATCAAAGCAGGTAAACCGATTGTGCTAGAGAAACCAATTTCTGCCAATTTACAGGAAGCAAAGAAAATAGTTGATCTGGTAAACTCTACATCAATTCCTGTTATGGTCCTTGAAAATTGGGCTCATTTTCAAGGTGTGGAAAAAACTCGCTCTCTTTTACCAAAGATTGGTAAGATAGTTGGTTTCACTCACCAAATCACCACTACATACTGCGATACCAATAAATATTTAGCAACTGGTTGGAGGGCAAATCCCCATCATGTTGGTGGCGTTATTGCTGATGCCGGTGTTCATGAGATTGCGTTATTAACAGAGATTCTTGGCAATGTGAAATCAGTGTCGGCTGTAACTGAAGAGCTAAGACCCACATCAAGCTCTCCTGATACATTCTTTGCTACCTTCAAAATGGAATCAGGCGTTGTAGGTCAAGTTCAATTTGGCGGTTGTTTTGGTGGCTGTGAACCTGTGAATAGACTGCAAGTCTTCGGATTAGAAGGATCAATTGTCTACGAGTATCCTCAAGATCCTCCTGAAGTACCTAGTATTAGGCTTACGACTGGACCTAATACGTCTGAACTATCACCAACAACTGTTTACAGGTTAGTGGATGAGGACTATGACTGGGTTGGTGTTAAGAATGAATTTAAAGCTCTATATGATCCGATTTCTTCGAATGACAAGTCTAAATTGAAACTTCCCATTGAAAAGCCTTTCCATCATTATGCGGTGATCAATGCAATCGTCGATAGTTCAAGAGCAGATGGAGCATATGTATCAGTTGTCAAGCCATAATCATGGATATGAACATGAGACGAGTTTGAGATTGTATATCCTTTTTCAGGTGGTTAGTAGCTTCTGCTAAATAGTAAATATTAGGCCTAGATAAGGCTTAGACTTGTTCAATTGAATTAAATGAAAAAATTAGGAAAAGAMTTGATCAACTGTGAATACGGCGAAACAGTAAGCGTAATGAGCTCTGGAATAAGGTTTTATATACTATGTATGTTTTATGTGTGTCTTGAATATGTCATCGCCATGCTGAACTTAATTGTTTACTGTCAGTTGTATAACGCTTTATGGGCTTAATGTTTCAAGAACATGTCAACAAAAGAACAGTAAAATGTAGCGCTATTTATTAGAGTATTGTGCATAAATATAATAAACAACGGAATGTACGGAAACAGTCTATATATGCCACAGATAACTCCAATGACATTAATTACCCGTAGAAGAATGGTCTTGCAGTACATTTATATTTTCCCATATATTTGTCATACTTGGGTAAATCTATGGGCATATATATGTGCATCCACTGCGGAACTACCTTCCTTCACTAACCCATCCTTGTATTTATCACCAAATCGGCTGGTTTTACTCCGGAAATCAAACAATTATCCATTGACTGGATCGGTCTCGAGCTTTTTTCTGCGCTACAAGTTACTTCTACATTACTTTGAATCAACCATATCTAAACACACTTCTACCTAATATCACCATGGACTATTTGTCAGGATCAAATTTAAGCATTTCTGCCTGCCAAACTTTAAATCTAACCCAAACTTTATTTATCCTTTTTCTTACCATTATTTCTACGAAGTTCGCTTTATATTTCATCATTCCATTCTTTCTTCTAATGACAACTCATCTCCTATTAACTTATCCTGTTACTCATAAATTACTTAGTATTCATAACTAGGTTGTTTGATTTAACTGTTCAACTGAAGTATTTAACAACTGGACTGACAAATCATTCAATTGTTCCTCTGCTCGCTACTTCGTTGATCTCTCAAACTCAATTGATCTGGCTGCTTGCCCTTCAACCTCTGGTTACACTATTTGATACCGATCAATCATCAATTGATAGGTATATCAATTTCAACTCTATCAAGAAGATATTTAACTAATAAACATTTTCTTCCCTCTTTATATTCAAAATGGCTCCAATTAAAACAGGAATTGCMGGAACGGGTGTAAGTGTTCAAAGGACTCATAGGCTTTGGCGTATCAGGTGGATTGGATTAGTTTTATTTTTGATTATAAGGAATTTCAATTAGATATTTGATTGAATCAGCTGATTGCATTTTGGGAATTGTTGATTGCGGCRCTGGTTTTCTATACTTTGTTTGTTGTGATCTATTAATTCAGTCGATTCAGTTCTTGCTGTTCTTTTTCGATAGTCTCACCAATCAACCAGTAGATCTATGTCTCTATCTAGACTTGCTTGATTAGTGAATCTCCTGCTTTCTAAACTATTAATATGACTAATCCTTGGTGCTCACTATTCTATTCCTATTCCTCTACTAACATGTCTTCTTGTAGATTTTCGCTACCAATAATCATCTGCCTGCCATCCAGGCTGATTCTGACAAATTCACCCTTGTCGCTTGCTCCAACAGAACAAAATCTAGAGCAATCGAATTCGCCAAGAAAGCAAATATTCCAGAAGCAAACGTTCTGGACTCTGTTGACGATATCATCAGCAGTCCAGATGTTGAATTCGTCGTATCGGTTCTTCCTACTGAGGAGAATGTAACTGTTGTGGAGAAAGCTCTCTCTGCTGGCAAACCAATTGCTATTGAAAAGCCTATTGCTATCACCATTGACAAAGCAAGAGAAATTATTTCTACAGCTGACAAATATCCTGATACACCTGTTTTCGTGATGGAGAATTTCGCCTTCAAGAAAAGCTTGGCTGAAGCTAAAAAAYTATTGCCCAARATTGGATCTGTCGTTGGATTCATCCATCAATCATCAGGCCCTTACGATAAAGGGTCAAAGTACCTGGGAACAAGCTGGAGACTTCATCCAAAACATATTGGAGGTTATATTTCAGACGGTGGTGTTCACGAGGTTACTATTATTACAGAACTGTTAGGAGAAGTTGAATCTGTTGCTGGATACACCAGACAGCTCCAAGAGACATCTGGTACAGATGATATGCTGTATGCTACTATGAAGCTGAAATCTGGAGTAATTGGAAACTATTCATACTGCTCGACTTATGGTGCCTGTGAGAAAAAGAAGTTTATACAAATATTTGGTACCAATGGGTCAATTGTATATGACTATGGGGCATTTGGCAAAGAACCTACTATTAATCTCCAAGAAGGAGATAGCAAGCAGAAYGCTGGTGAAGCTCAAATAATTGAGGTCCAGGGGGAAGATAAGAAGACTAATGGTGTTATAGCTGAGTATGAGAACATCTACGAGGTTTTAAGTAAGAAGGATAAGTCATTGATAGTTGTTCCTGTGAGAAAGGCTTTCCATCATTTGGCTATTATCGATGCAGCATTATCAAGTGCTAAGCAAGGTGGTACATCTGTTAAAGTGGCTCAACCATGAAGCGGTAGAAAAGGAGGTAGGAGGAGTATTCTATAAGACACTGAATACAAGTTTTTCAGTTGTATTGTTGATAGAATTGTACAAAGCAGTAGTTTATATTTGATATGTAATATAWTATGTTGCATATTGTCGTATAGATGCATTTATTTGTATATATGCTACAAGACTAAAGGTGAAATATACTAATCCACAGAGAATATCAAGTAGGYTACCACTAAGATTGAAATATAACAATCTTCAGTAGGCTTATAATCTTATTCATGATCAAATAGTATTTTATATTAAAATGAAATTGAAAATAGAAATATCCAAAGTTCATTAATGATTCAGATGGCAATATCAATCAACAATACTATGGCCTATGATATATATATATATATGTTATACTTCGACACATAGCAATATATTTAGTTCACTATTATATTATCAACTGATCTATATGTAATCAGTAAGATTACTGTAAATAAAAGCGAATAACACGATAGCATTAGAATACCTTAATGAATGTATGTATGTATGTCGTAGGATTTCACTTCATTTGACTGTAAGCATAACTCTCAAATAAGTCATTAAACAGTTGTGCAAAATGTCATTATTATTCAATCATATATGTTATTATTTATTCATTAGTCATGATAACTACTTTTCTACTACTTGGCTTCCTATTTACTTTACTATCTATACTTCAAACTTGAAGTATCAGAATCCAAGCTGCTCTTCCTTCTTGGTTTCACCATTTCCACTTCCATTTGTTGCTTCATCAAAATCTCCTAGATACTTTCTCAACAGAGTGCAACAAATAGCCGAAAATATACTAAATGCAAGCATTCCAACTAGCACCATATTACTATTTCTATACCTATTCGCCCTATCGCTGGGCCATCCAGTAAACAAAGCATAAGTTGAAGTGACAGTACCCAAGTTACCTAGACCTGAAACAAGAGCTAGACTAGCAGCACTACCAATATCACCATGTCTGGCAACAAATATCTCAGATGTCAAAGTCATAGTAATTGGAACAGTAGGTCCCAAGCCAAACCCGCAAACCAATAATCCAACATATCGGCCCCAGGAACCTTTGGCGAATGTAGCAACGATCAAACCGACAATAATAACGCACGTTGATAGGCAGAATATCAAATCTCTTCTTTTCTTGAACTTGTCAGCAATAGGAGTCACCAATAGAATTCCTGCCAAATCACACAGCCAAATAGGAGCATACAGTAAGGAAATATTGATAGAGCTCAGAGATGGATTGTTCACTTTGATGATAGTTGTACCAAACACTGCAAGTCCATACCCAGTGCCAACTACACCGAAATACATCATAATCAAAGGCCAAATTCTAGGGTCCCTCAAAACTGTCCATAGGTCTTTGATACCCCAATTAACATTGACATATCGCTGTCTTATATCGGCTCTATGTTTCTCGCGATCGGACTCAGATTTCAAAGGAGGGATCTGGGGAGGACACAACTTAGCAAAAGCTCTACCAACAAATGAAGTTGGTTGATCGTTCTTGAAAGGCCTATCAGGTAACCACCATAATAAAGAGATACCACAGGTAATAGTGACGCATCCGTAGATCAGAAACATCCATTGGAATCCAGTTAATCCTCTGTCTTCGTCCATTTTCTGGAAACCAGCAGAAATAAGGCCGGAAGCAGCAGCTGATAGTTGAGCAGCAGTGAAATAATAACCAATTCTCTTGGCAGTCCGATAATGTGGATACCATAGAGAAATATAATAAGCCATACCAGGCCAAGTGCCAGCACCGCAGATACCAGTTAGGAATCTAACAGCAATGAGACCACCAGCATTTGATAGAGCTGCATAGCAAGCGTAGAGTATACCAACAGTAGTTATAATTCTACTCAACCAGGCTTGAGGAGCAACTTTGGTCATGATCAAGTTCATTGGAACATCAAAGAGGATATAACCAACGTAGTATAAAGCAGAAGCGGTAGAAGTGTCATGGCTTGTCAGATTTAATTGTTGAATCAAAGAATTACCCTTTTCGCTGTTCATTGTCATTGATACTCCATAGGCAGAACTACCATATGATTGTAGAAAGTATAGACACCATAAAGCAGGAATGATTCTTAAATCAAGTTTCCTGTAAATACGATCTAATTCTTTTTCAGTGGCTACTTCAGTTCCAGCTTCAATTTCTTCAAAATGGTCATCATCGACGCTGATTTTGTTACCTTTCGGTAGATCATCAATAGATGAGCTAGACGAAGACATTATTGCTGGAGAGCGTTATATGATATGAAAGATATATAGCTGAATGTCTGGAGGTATTCCCAACTTTTGCTACTCGGTATAATGAATAGTCTTTTGCTTCTTGATGAAATTTCTTCCAATTTGATGATGATTGACAGAAAATACAAGATAGCAGGGTTGACTCTTTAATTTATAGTCTTCCGCGACAGTCTAATTCAGTCACTAGTTTCTTATATTTCCAACAAACTATTATACTTTACTCTAGTAATGAACCTTAGATATTCAATTACCAGTTTCGTATGAAATTTTAACTTTACTAGAAAAAATATTACCGGGCGTCTCCTTAATCCAAACTATGCCTGTTTTATAAAACGATTGCTGATGTGTTAAAGATGTATTGAATGAATGATCCTCGCAGTTGTGAAAAGCGAAGAGACGAAAGCAAAAGGGTAATCAAAACTGACGTATGAATAATAAACGTTAGTTGGTAAGAAAAGCATCAAAGAAACATCTCATTGATATCTCTGACACCTAATTAAAGAATAGACTATCGAGAGCAAATGGAACAGCGATAAAATGGATGGTAATGGTTAAAGTGCTAATAGGAAATGTCAGGGAAATTAGACAAAGTTACCCCTAACCTTAAAATTCTTCCACAAATTTTTCAGTAGACACATAATCTAAAACAAGGTTCAACCAATCACCGTAGAGAACGAGAGTATCAGAGTTTTTCTTTTTGATTTATTAGGAAGTTTATATCAATCGTATGAGTCTTCCAGATAAGCTTCAATGGCTATGACTTCTATGACTTGTAAAAAATACCCGTTTTCATAAGGTTATAGTCTTACATATGCAGGTACTTGAGTCGTGTGAGTCATGTGAGTCGAGAAATCAACGTTTCGCATCAACGGCTGTTAAATACTTACTTAAATGAGTAAATACATCTTAGCGGAAGTCTTTTCCAGTTGCTTTGAGTACAGTTTTTGATGCTTGGATTCACTTGTGTGGTTAGAGTAGAAATTATTGAGATATCCCTACGCTTAACCTTTCTTCATAAGTTGAGTCCATGGAATGTACAGAATGTATTCGTTGCTTCTAGATGCTACGATATGGCCAATATCCTCAGATAATTGGAAGGCTAGTTGAAATAAACAGGCTTGGTTTCAATATTTCATTTAATTTAACTTTGAAAAAATATTAATCTACCTAAATGAAATATCGTAAGTTAGGTTATAAGAAGCTGGATAAACTTTAGCCAGCGCAAGAGCTTTAGTATGAATGATCTGCGCTGAAAAACACATTGCGTTTATTGGTTCAGATTATGGTACACTACTAATCAGAGTTCTGGGACTGTAAGAAAACCGTGAGTCATTTTCTTTTTTACTCTTGCAAATGGTAATATTGTACAAAACTCCGCATTGTATTGCTGCTATTGGAAAACCAATTCGGTGTTCTGTTTCTAATTGGTTCTGTTGGATTCTTTAGCAGTTAGAAAACAAGAATTTCAATCTTAGAGAAAAAGTTTTATTGTCTCCTGTGACAAGAAAAATGCTTCTTATACTGTTGGCTTTATTTTCTGTCTTGTGGTCTTCTCTCAGTGAATAGAATTATGGCTCATATAGAACTTAGACCTACAGTATAAAAGCTGGCAAAACATTTTCATTGTACTTTAATTCCCAAGTGAGCCTGTAGCCATTTTTCTCTATTTAAATTACTTAAAATGAAATGCTGGCTAAGCATTGGACAGTTTATGTATGCATTGGCTTCTGGCATAGTTCTGACAACAATTTCATCAGCTAATAATTTGTTTGAAGTAAATTATACCCTTTTTAGTTACACACAGATGTACTATAATCAAATGCTTACTTATTTCAGTTTCTTGTTTTCCGTCAGGATAGTATTACTTTATAATAGAGTTTTACCTTTAAGAAACATAATCATTGTAATCAATATTACTCATTAGACCCTACAACATGGTTCTCACTGTTTCTACTTATAATACTCGCTCTTGCAGTCTTGTCCAACATAATATACAATTTTTTGTCTCTTCTTATCTTTTCTCTACTTTCGTCAGCGTATCCTCCTAGACACTCCATTCACATAATGATAATCCGATACTATTTTATATTATTTTCTGTTTTAATTTTCTCTAGCCTTTCTTGTCTAGTCTTCAAATCATCCATTTTCATCTTATCGACAGAATGAAACAAGGCTACCAGATACCTATTTTTATAATTGAATCCTGAAAGTCTTTCCACGGCTACCCTGGCGTCCTGTGGCTTTTCATACACAACGTAGGCAGTGCCTTTAGTATTATCATCTGTCCCTTTTCTGATCTGCCGTATAGCTCCAAATTTTGCAAAAAGTTCGAATAGTTCTTGTGATGTAGACGTGTATGGAAGATTCTTGACGAACAGTATTTGATCTGTTCCTGGTTTCTATTATTMGTGGGTTATTGGTTAGTATATGTTGCATGAGAAGAAGGAGACAACTTGTGGCACTGCAATAGTAGTATCTAAAATAATATTAACTTACTCGTGAAGCCATTATTGCTCTATCCGTTAAGTTATAATAGTGTGAACAAGTAGAGAGAATAAAGTGTGCTCTTGATGTAGAGAAGTGGGTGATATTTATGTTGACGATATGATATGGTGTTGAGCCGTAATGGTCATTGCTAGTATATTGGTAGAAGCAATTGATATTCTAATCTTTAATCTTTCTGAAGCCGCTTTATTTGATATTGTTAGTGAATCCAAAAAGCAAAAAGGAAATCCAGCTTAAAAATGAAGTATTGATAGATAAAATATCGAACTGAGGCTTATTAGGGTGAAAGATGAAGAACAGAAAGAAATAAGAAAAGAATGCTGTTCCATGTGAAAAGTTTTAAGTCTACTTGCATGATTATGCAGGATTATTGCATGGTATGGCTTATATGTTGAAACGGAAAATACAATCTTTTACAGGAAAAGCGTTAGATTTTTGTTGATAAAGCCGCAATATAAGTCCTCCTTTGTATTGTATTTCCTTTCTTAATTGATTTGTAACATTTTGTGTTAGATAGGTTTCAATGYTTATGCTAAGGCATTATACTCTGAAGTGAGCAGATCCAATAGTGGTAGTTGGGAGGTAGTAAATCATGTGCATCTGCCAGAAGGACCATATGAGGGTAAACTTGGACATCAGGTGGATAAAGTATTTAAATAATTTACAATTTAAATTTACTACGACATTAAAAATCTGTCTCTATTAATATCAATTGGTAGAATAGTTTGGAGATTGCATGTCTTATTGCTACGATCTGTCACTTCATTCTTTCGTTTGATAGAATTTCATCAACATGCGCAATAGAAATTATCTGTCAACAAAAACTCTTTTGGGTTCCGGTTCCACTTAACAAACAAGCAAAACAGTAATACGAGAATTTAAGATAGAAACTATCAGTAATTTGATCATCATTCCACATATATATTAAGTTCATTTCATCAATAAATAACCAATCAGTTTCTACCTTAAAGAAAGAGTAAACTTCATTAGAATTGATATTATCAATTCCTGAAAGAAGAATTTTACAACCAAGGCGGGTTGGCCGAGTGGTCTAAGGCGGCAGACTTAAGATCTGCTGGACAGAGTCCGCGCGAGTTCGAATCTCGCATCCGTCATTATCTTTTTCTTCATTTTTTTCATTTTTTTCATTTCTATTTCTTTTTATCTTTTTATTTTATTTTATTTTATTTTTTCTCGAAAGGCTTACCAGCTTTTTTTTTTTTTCTTTTCTCTTTCGGTTGTATAGTTCATTTATTTATACACAGATTGGGAACTTGTCATTGCTTCTTATATAGCAGATATATCGATTGAACATACAAAGAGTTATTCATTGATTTTCAGCTTAGAGGAGAAGTAGAAATATGCCATCTATCTATTGGAGATCACTATGGACTAGCAACAAGCCATAAGTGGCTTCTATATATTTAAGCAAGTAAATATATATATATATATATATATGGAGATACATATATTGCTTGAACTATCTTTAATGATCACTTATTAGTGGAGAAGGATCAATCAATGCATGTCTATGTAGGTCTATCATCACACTATCTATGCACAGACATGCGTAATTGATATGCACTTACATATTAATGCATAGAGTATAACATATTTAGGAAAGTACCTTTCATTTCTCAACTAAGGCGGGTTGGCCGAGTGGTCTAAGGCGGCAGACTTAAGATCTGCTGGACAGAGTCCGCGCGAGTTCGAATCTCGCATCCGTCATTATCTTTTTTCATTTTTATTTTATTTTTCTATTATTATTTTTGTTCTTCATTCTCAAATATAAGTTATTTACCACTTGCCAACTATTTAAACTGCTAGGCCCAGCCTTGTTACTGTATTCTTCTGCTTATGTTTGATATCATCACCTACGCAGGATCTTCTTATATGGAGTGCTCCAAATGTACCAGTTCGTTGTACTCTCTCGTAGTATACTATACATAATGAAATACTTTCATGCATTATCTAAAGACGTCATATCTAATAAGCCATTGCCAAAAGAGCTTCCCCTATTGAAAGAGAATTCTCTTGATTTCCTGTTAGAAGAACGTCTCGATAGAATCGAGTCTGTTTCATGATCACCTTTACGTAAAATCGACCCTGTTATTGACGGACGCTTACTTGTAGATTCCAACAAAGATATAAAGTCCTCAGCAGTCTCCGGTGAGGTAGACAACTTCCCTCTAAGTTTCTGTTCCTTAGTTAGATGGTCGGCCTGCTTATTGCCAACTGTTGATCTAGGTATCTTTGCCGGTATTGCTATAGGAGCCTGGTGAGTATTTGTTCCTGACTTATCACTGATAGATGTACTCGAATTAGTTCTTTCGTTGAAGGGAGATGTGATTTGCTTAGGTGACGCCATAGGCTGTTCAATATCTGACGATAACAGTTTATTAGTAGAGAATCCAAGGTTAGGTTTCTCCGAACTCCAATCATGTGATACATTAGAATTATGTCTCGACAAAGTAGTAGAAGACATTCTACTATTATGACGTCTTAAAAAGTCATTATTTCCCAGGCTTCCAACAGCAGACTCAAGTACTGAAGGATCGCATTCGGGAATGTACGTTCTGGGATGGCTGACATTGAGAAAGGGGTGGTCTAATGCTGCTACTACTGTAATTCTCTTCTTTATATCAACAGTTAAACATCTGGCAATGAAGTCTCTTGATTCATTGGAAACAGCAATCCAATACTCATTGGGTAGAAAATCAAAATCACCTTTTATTATTGCGTCTTGTTCAGCTAAAACACTCTCTTGATCAAATGGTGTGTATCCTCCTAAAGCGAAATACGTCAAAACGCCAATTGCCCATATATCGACTTCCTTACCATGTCCTTTTCTTGATAACATTTCTGGTGCCATATAGCCAGGAGTACCACACATTGTCATGAGCATGGTTCCTGGAACATCAATGATTCTAGCTAATCCGTAGTCAGCAATAACTATATCATCGTCATTATAGACGTTTGCCCCCTCTTTACTTTTTGTTATCTTCTGCCTGAATAGAATATTCTCTGCTTTCAAGTCTCTATGAACAATTCCATGAGAGTGTAAATATTGCGTACCTTTCAAAACAGCTGTTATGATCTTGATTACTGATTTCTCCTCAATGGTTTCTTCTGTATATACTCTATCGAATAAATCAGATCCTAAGCATAAATCAGTTACGAGATATAGATGATCATCTGTTTCAAAATAGTCAACAAGAGTCAACAAATGCTTGTGCTCTTGAGATATTCTTTGCAATACTTTGATTTCGTTCTGAATCTATAATTGTAGATGATTGTTAGGAAGTTGATACTGGCAGTAAGAGGAAGAAAAAAGAGTAAAATGAGCATAAATAACACAAGTATCCTTACCATATGTTCTCTTCCAAACACTAGCTTTTTCTTAATAGCTTTCAGAGCATAATGACTAATTGTATGTTAGTTAATCTCAATCTTCACTGTATTTTTGGTCTACCGTGAAAAGCAGTTAAATGCAAAGTATTGACATACATTTTTGTTTCGATATGCATCCCTTCTTTTACTTCAGCATAATTTCCTGAGCCCAATCTTTCTCCCTAGATAAGCAAAATTGTCAGAACCAGCAGTTTGAGATAGCAATTGAAATAGAACACTGAACACTGAGACACAGTGCTAGCAACAGTATCAACAGAACGCTTCATTTCTTTATTCCTTTACCAAACGCAACTTACCACAACATATTTACAACTAGCATGAGACTTCATTGACACTGACATTGCTCTATGAAGTCTGAAGTCGCTTGAATTTACGTTCAAGTTATCATCAAAAGATTCCGACATGGTGTTAACGTAAACAGCTGAGTGCTCGGTTTTGGTCTTTTCTTGATTAAATACCGAATCAAATACCTGAATACCTATAATACCTGATTGACTGAAAGCCTGAGAACAGGTTGGTTCTACTTCTATCGCACAACTAATCAATAATTACAATGCTAGCGAATGTACAACTGTATATCAACCTCTATCAAATTGAATCTTTCGCCCGATTTCACACTTTTCTTCTTTTCAGTACGGTATCAGTACGTTATAATCCATATAATCCGTACAATCAATTGATGGTATCCAATTCATATCATATTCCTTACTTCATACACATAGAGTAAGGGAGGAATCCAATCTAGTAGTTATCTAAGCAAACGATCAACCCAAACAAACAAACAATAACAATCTAGACATCAAATTTCCCTATTCTCAATTGGATGCTTCCCCTACCTAATARGCAACAAATCTTACATCTAATTTATTACTGCTCTTCATTTACTACATAACATGACCACAGAAAATACCTCAATAAAAGCATTTCATCACCGTTTTCCTTATCTACTGAATAAAATTGGCACACACCAATTAGGAAAGTTCCCATCACGCCAATGTCACATGACTAACTATTTATTTTCCACGTGACGCGTCTGAAAACCCGCGTTCGACTGAAAACGCGTAGAATTATTCTTATAATGAGAGAATTGAGAGAATACGACAGTGAGAGGCGAGATTGATAGGTATGTTTATTATATGTGCTCCATCGTGGTCCATTATGAGTATCGATGAGGCCAAAAAATGTGTAAGGTTTTAGGGGTTGAAATATTACTATTTGATATGAGCTAGTTGTTGTATTGCTTTGTACAGAGAGCTAATTATAGACGAGAAGACCGTTACACTTGACGCGTGAATTGGATGGAAGAGTTAGTCGCCTATCATTATATATCATCATCTACAATTGCATTGTTTTACAGCTATTTTCACCTTATAATTGATCATAGTTGGATTATATGAGCGAAATTCTTTTCAGGAAGTCATTTTTTTATTTCATGGTGATGGCTTTACGGCTTTATAGTTATCCATCAAAAGCTCATCAGTCATTATATGCATATATGATTGATCATATTCGATCCGATCATAAATACTAACATCAAGATGGTAAATCATACTAGCAATATCAATGACAGGACAGTTGATATTACTACCAATAATAATGATAATAGTGCTAGGAAGAGTATTAGCAACAAGTATACTGAACCATTAAATGTTTTACCGGACTATCTAAAAGATGAATTACCAAAGAAACGATTATCAGATTCCAAGTCAAATAATACTAAGAATGTATCATCCAAGAAAAGATTAGCTGGACTATCAAATGTCAGCAGAAACATCAAGAATAAACCTATCACCAAATATAAGTTTGATATTCCTAGTAGCAATGCAGCTAGTACTACAAATATTTCAAAGGCCACAACTTCTGCTTCATTCGCAACTCCTGGTATATCAAAAGTGTCATCATTGCCTTCCCCATGTTTTACACCAATGACAAGAAATGACAAGAAAGATACAACGGAGAGTTTCAACATATTTTCTGAAATTAAGCAATTGAAAACTCCTAAAGGGAAACTTCTAACACCAGAATCAGGAATGAGAACACCCATTAGAAATATATTCAACAGAATAGCATACAATAAGAATAATCAGTTGAACGATAGCCAAATTTCTTGGGCTCATACTCCATTGAACATCTCATCGTCGTCACCGTTAGATTCATCACAATCGTCTTCAACTGAAAGAAGCAAAGGAAGTATTAAAATTAGTGATGATAATTCTAACGATATGAGTAAAGATAAGAGTACTAATAAGGAATTACGCACATTCGATCCAATATCAATGCTAGTTGGTAAATTTATTCCGGAGAATGATCTTTTTGATAGGCAAGATGAAAGTAAGAACAAAAACAAGAATAACAGATCAGCTTTACCTCGATCAAGGTCGTTTAACCATTTGATTACTAAATCCTCAACAGCTTTACAGGATCAACAGTCAAACGTTCCACTGCCGCGGCAAGATGATGAATATGTGAATTTGGTAAACGAGTTTGATAATCAATGGAATGATGAAGATGATAGCACTACATTACTATCTGATAGTCCTTTAAGAGGTAGAATATCTCAGAAGCAGAATATTAGTGTTCGACATAGTAATGATAATGATAAAAGCAATAGTAATACAATCAATGCTGTCACCGCTACTAAAACTGTTGCTCAAAGCAATTATTACGTTAAAACCAGCTCACCATCGATTAAGGACGATTCCAGCGATTATGGAATCTCTTTAATGGATTCTGATATATTAGAGTGGGAGTTATCTCAGACCGTTCATCAGGATGAAAAAGATATCAGTAATGAACCAAATGAATCGTCTGCTAAGAAAAACACTATAAATAATGCTGATAACAGCACTACTAGCAATACTGATATTCACAACGAATTAGAAGAATTTGATGATTTCTCCTTTAGTGACATTAATGAAAAGTGCATTGATGAAAAGTCGTTAAAGGATGCAAAAACTATTAATGAAGGCAACACCTTAACTTTGGATGTGAACAAAAATTCAAATGGACCGACACCAATTGACGAACTCGATGAGTTCGACGATTTAGATGATGTTTTTGATACAGAAATTGATGCCTTAATTAATGCGGGTACGTCAAAATCTACAAAAATTACTAACATTAATTCCATGAATACCGTGAATTCCTCATCTTCTTCTGTTAGTGAATTAAATCTAGCAGCGGACAGACAACAATTAAAACGATTTAAAATAATCAATGTAATCAAATCATCTTCAGAAACAACATTAATGTCTATTGACAAAAATAATACCTTTTACAAAATCATCCTGAAAGGCCAATGGAAGTATCAACTGTATAACATTAATGACATAATCCATATTATTACACTCAACAATAATACATGCAATTTACCATCAACTATTGTTGTCGAAGATAACAATAATACTTTGTTAATACTTGAGCCAGATATTCTATTATCAGCAACAAATATCACTGACTCATTTTCTTGTTTAAGAAGAAGTTTTATCAAAGAGAGATTTACATTTCCATCAGGAACAAGCAAATATTTGATTTATGGAACCATAATCCATTTGATTATCCAGTTTTGTTTCAAACAGCAGAAATTCGATCTCCAATTGATGCAGCAAGTGCTAGAGAGTGAATTATCTGATTACGAAATCGATATTCTGCTATGCGGCGAAACGGTTGAATCTGTCAGAAGTTATATTGAGTCAAAGTTTGAGAGTATTGTTCAATGGAGTGAAAAGTACGTTGATTTTGATACTGATACTAGGAATAGTACCAGTAGTGGTGCTGGAAATGGCACTGGAAGCAAGTCAAATGCCCAATATTCTATTACCAATGTGATTGATGTAGAAGAGAATATCTGGTCTCCGATGTTCGGACTGAAAGGCATGATTGACGCAACGACCGAAGTAACGATGAAACAGGGAGACATTAAGAGGAATAGGAATACCAGCAGAAACAGCAATRCCGGTACTATCAACAGTAATTCTGGTGATAAATACCTTATCCCATTTGAAATTAAAACTGGAAACAGGCAAACAATTGAGCATCGCGGCCAAACGTTGCTCTATTCATTACTATTAAATGACCGTTATAATTTGAATATCAACTTCTCTTTATTGTATTATTCACAGCATAACGAAGTGTTCAAGATCGACAACCAATGGCATGAACTAAGAAGTTTGATTATCGCCAGGAATGAACTAGCAAGCTATTTGAGCATAGCAGATAAAGCGTCAGAAGAAAGAAAAGAGAAAGAGAAAGAGAAAGCGAAAGACGCTAAGAGTAAGGACAGGATTGATACTATAGCTATGCCGCCAATGATTGAGGATGAACGTGTGTGTTCATATTGCTGGGCCAAAGATGAGTGTATGACTCTGAACTCATTATACAGTGCTGATGCTAATAGTAGCAATATTAGTAATGATGGTCGTGTAAATTCTGATGATACTGCTACTAAATTATCGTCAGCCTTTTACTTCAAATGGGAGAAATTAATCAGCAAAGAAGAGTCAAGCATCAAATCAATCAGAAAGCAGCTATGGTTGTTAACTAGTAAAGAACGGGAGTTGATTGGTAGGTGTATAAGTAATCTGGTTATCAAGCCTGATTCTCAGGGATCAGTAAATGAGCTGAAAAACGGGAGTGCAGGCAATGGTAATAGCAGTGATGGTAATGAGAATAATACTGCAGCTCTTACGACAAGTCCTACTACGGCAAATCCCTCAAATCCTGCAGATCCTAACATCACATACAGTGATAGATACATCTACAAGTTCATCAGAAATATCAACGGTCCGGTGACATCACCATTCAATATAAACATGGGCCAAATAAGCATTGGCGATCATATTATCATATCTGATGAAGAAGGACATTATGGACTGTGTCAAGGAATCGTCAAACGGATAAAAGAAGACGAAATAGTTGTTTCAACCAACAAAAGACTTGATCAGCTGATGCTTAAACGTGCTGGGTTCAATGGAAACAACAACCAGATATTCCATGGTGTTTTGCGGGAAAACAGAACCAGGAAGGTAACCAGCCGAGTTCCTGATGTTACTTTTCGCGTTGACAAAGATGAGTTTACGTTTGGATTTCAACTTGCAAGGTATAATGTGCTTGAGTTGGTAAGTGAGAATGGGCATAAAAGACACAAGGAGCTGATTGTCGATCTGCAAAAGCCTCTGTTTGAGTGTGAGGGTGGAAATGGGAATAATGGGAATAAGAATGTTGATAGGAAAGGTGATGGTGATAGTAAAGCTAATTCAGCTAAGTTCAATGCTGATCAACAGAACCTGTTCACCAAAGTTCTACAGGCTAAAGACTACGCCTTAATACTAGGAATGCCAGGAACAGGCAAAACAACGACAATCGCAGAACTAATCAGAATCCTTATTAGTAGAGGAAACACTGTTTTACTCACCTCTTATACTCATTCCGCTGTTGATAATATCATCACGAAGTTAGAAGGTTTGACCGTGAAAGATGGAATCGATGATAGTAAAAGCAATAGCAACAGCAACAATGCCAGCAATAGTGGTAGCATGGATGGTAGCCAAGGCTCTTCTGAATGCGAGTCAAAGCTCCCATTGTCTCTTATTAGACTAGGATCATCGCGTAATATTCATCCTGCAGTAAGGAAATACATTCCTGGCTTGTCCTCTTCGCTTCCCTCTTCTTCTTCTTCCTCTTCCTCCTCGGGTTCTACTTCATCTCCTCTTTCTCAGTATCAAACTTCGTCGATAGTTGCAACTACATGCTTAGGAATAACTCATTGGCTTTTCAACGAAAGGAAATTCGACTTCTGTATAATTGATGAAGCCTCGCAGCTTACACTACCGTTTTCTCTTGGCCCTTTACGATTTGCTGATAAATTCATTCTTGTTGGAGATCATTTCCAGCTCTCGCCATTGGTTATCAACAATGAAGCCAAGAATGAAGGGCTGGAAGACAGTTTGTTCAAATTGCTATGTGAGAAGCATCCTAGTGATGTTATCAAGCTAAGATATCAGTATAGAATGTGTGAAGATATTATGAAGATCAGCAACACTTTGGTTTATAAAGGAGAATTGATATGTGGGAACGATGATATCAAGAGGAGAAAGCTGGTTATTAAGAATAAATGGAAGCTAGGAAGTATTCGAAAGAAGAATAATGGTAATAAAAGGAGCRAATTTGAATCTGCTTCCGATAATTGTATCAGGAATGACATTTCATCAGTCGCTTCCAAACATTGGATTGACCATCTGTTGGAAGATCACCATAAAGTTATATTTGCCAATACTGATTGCTTACCAGCAAACGAAATCACTATTGGTGAGAGAGTCCAAAATCCAGTTGAAGCAGAATTAGTAAGGCAATTAACTGAGGCTTTATGTCTATGCGATGTTCGGGAAACAGAGATTGGCATCTTATCCGTCTACAAGTCCCAAATCAAGCTATTGAACCAGTTATTGCATAATAAACCCGAGATTGAAATTCTGACTGCAGATAAATTTCAAGGACGAGATAAAGAATGTATGATAATTTCGTTAGTACGGTCAAATGATAATCGACAGGTTGGACAGTTATTGAAAGACTGGCGACGTCTGAATGTATCAATGACAAGAGCAAAGAGTAAGTTGATTATCATAGGATCTAAAAGGACACTATTGGGCAGTGATGAGTTCAAGACGTTCCTGGAATTATTTGAAAGAGAAAACTGGTTCTACGATTTACCTGAAGGTGCTGAAGAAGTATATGATATCCCGTTGAGAATTGACAGTAGTATTAGTATCTCTGAATATTCACCTAGAAAGCCAAGGGCAGCCAGGGAGAAACAGAAGGAGAAGCAGAGACCGGAAATTACGGGCAAAAGCGCTACGAGAGATATATTAAGTGAATTAAGGTCAGCTAGTAATAGACAGCTAGTAGTTATCAAGCCAGACTTCAAGAAGGTGGTAGCAAAGAAGCCTATAGTGGAGAATATTATGAAGGAGCTCAGCACTGAGGGTTGGAATGAGGATGAGTTTTCAAGCTCGTTTGGATTGGAGGAGGATTTCTAGAAGGTTCAGGGGGAATTATGAAGTTAAATGATGGTTGAATTATCAGAAGATAAAGGAATTAAAAGGAATAGAAAGATTTATTAGGAATTAAAGGGAAATTGATGAAAATATACTGGCTCGATGTTCGAATTGAAATTGAGCGATCACGTGAAGAATTGATTGAAACCGATGCTGATTTTGCGATGAAATCGTGAGCCAATTTGAGCGTTTTGGTGCCATTGAAAAGAGTATGGGAGCTTGCATATAATTGACATAAAAAGGGCGATTTTACATAGGGAAATGCTGCATTAAAATGAATAATAAACCATCACATTATGACATGCTAAGATAGACTGTAGGATATGTTACCGATTACGTAATCACAGACTTAGAGTATATAATTATGTTTACGTGATATTATAAGACATAGCAACTTCGTTTGAAGATCTAGTTGCATATTATTGCGTCAACCCACATGGCCCTTATTGTTCCCTTTTCGTGATGAAAATTATATCATACATACATACCCTTGATAGTTTTTCCAGTTTGCTAGCTATTCTCGGTATAAATACGTTTTAGCTGCTATTCCAATAACCAAAAGTGTATTATACTGACAGTATGTTATTTGCGGGTGTATTTTGAGAGAATGTAGGCACTTTGGAAGTCAATTTTGCGATTGGATCAGTGGTAATTATTAACGTTCTGTAGTTCCGTAGTTAGTTGGATCTCTTGGCTCAGACTTCAAAATGGCTTGTAAATGCAATCATAACGGAAAGCCTACAGAGGCTTTCGACTTAGAAAGGGAAGAAGATATTCTGATTACATCAGAGGACCCTAATCATCCTGCTAATCTTATTTGTGAATTGTGTAAGATCTTCTATAACAATGGCTGGGTCACCGGTACTGGTGGGGGAATCAGTATTAGGGAAGAGTAAGTATCAATTGACAGTGAGTACGTACTCATGTCTGAAGTTTGTTGACTTAAATGGGCCAGACCAGTTATGAATTCTGAAGACTTGCGTACTAAAAATTATTTATTAGAGACAAAATTTTCATTGCTCCATCGGGAGTTCAGAAAGAGGTATGTAAATCTAGATTCTAGGCTGGAAATGATCAGGAGTAGTATGGAGAACAGATATGAAAGGTTCTAAAGTTCGCAATGCTCATAGATTGAAATCCAGCACCAATATCCATCTAAATTCACTAACAGACCAGCGAATGATTCCTGAAAATATGTTTGTTCTCGATTATGAATCAGAGAAGATTCTGAGAAAACCTAAAGTGTATAAACCATCAGCCTGCACACCTCTTTTCATGTCAGCATATAAAATGCGTAATGCTGGAGCTTGCATTCATACTCATTCACAAAACGCGGTAATGGTGTCATTGCTGTACGACAGAGTGTTTCGAATTGCTAATATTGAACAAATTAAAGCTATTCCAAAAGTAACAGAACCAGGTAGTCTTGGATTTTTTGATACCCTAGAAATCCCTATTATTGAAAACACTGCACATGAAGAAGATCTGACCGATAGTTTACAAGAAGCCATCAAGAATTATCCTCAAGCAACAGCAGTACTCGTGCGTCGTCATGGTATWTATGTGTGGGGAGAGACTGTGTGGAAGGCTAAGATTTATAATGAAGCTATTGACTATTTGCTTGAGCTTGCGATCAAAATGAAGCAGTTTGGTATTCCTCCTGACTGTGCAATTGGTGCGGAGAAAATGTATGTGAATCAAGTTATCAACTGAATGATTATTTGATTGATTAATGGTATATCACTGCTGTTATTGTGGTTGTGTGAAAGTTGATTTGTGTTACTATCTATAATTCGTGGATTTGTCGTAGAACCTGCTTTTTAGTCGTTGTTCCATTTTTTTATTATCAGYTTTTCTTATCATTATTATTAGTTTTTCATTTGTTCAGATTCCTTGAAGGTTTCAGCTTTTGGCCTCTTACTTTCTCCCAGTTGATCTCATTATCTAGTTCCTCATCAATGAGACCACATAGAACTACTAGATCCCCTCGTAAAAGATATACACCTAGTTTGATTATTTCACCAGGAGAATCTGGTGTTATTATTCGTTCCTCTGTCTGCGATAGTATTAGATTGACAGCTTGGTCATACCCTTCTAGTTTCCCCTGTCCGATTCTTGTTAGTATCATGTATGCTATAGGAAATGTCAATTTCTGATGAAGTGCGAGTGTGGCAGGATGTCCTTTCTCGATCATCTTTGCGTCAGAAGATCCTAAGCGAAGTACATTGGAGTCAAGCTTCATTGTCTCCACACATTCTTCTCAGATCTAGTGATTTGAGAATATATCAGTTAATCCTTTCCAATACTTACCACAAATAATCTTCCCTCAGTAGTTATGACCGTGACCTTTTCTATTGATTCGTTAGTATGCCTCGACAATTTTCAAGCTCAATTTCAATATTTCTTCTACTTACTATTAATGAAAGCATTTAAACTGGACATTGTATCTGATTGTTCTGTTTTATTATATCGTGTCCTTATGCAATTTCTTAAATGCTAATGATGATGAGACACTTGAATCGCTTGGTGCAAGCGCCTGTAGTATCTAGAGTCACAATACAATATTCACAACGGTGATTGCACGTACTGCTTCTTTTTGTGGGTGAAAGTATGTGATTGTAACTGAAACTATTATGTTTTTGTAATCAAGATATGTATCACCTTTTTGTGATACGTTCTGTTCCTATGCAAATAATTTCAATTCACTCTCTGTGGTATTGTATCAGTCATCACATCACAATCAATAAATACAATCACAAACTCAATTCCATCGAAAAACAGAGGGTCATTCACAAGACTCTAATTTCCCATACAATTTCCTGTTCCCCCACATTTTCTTCCTTCTTCCTTGTTGTTTACTTAATTGTTTATCAAACAAATAAAAGAAATGTATACAAAATCATCATAAAACGGTAAGGATAGACAAGAAATTACTGGGATTTTCGAACAACAATGTTTTATACTCTTTCGCATAGAAGGATACMATAAGTAGTGCTTGTCGCTGTTAGCTAACTGATAGACAACTTACAGAAAGACCATCAAGCGACGATCTAGACAATAGACAGTTATTCTATAACAAATATACTACCAGCACAAGCAGTTGGAAAGATTGACTTATATTAAAGGCATTTTTGATTTTCCCTAGTCTAGTTGTTTACTTGATGTGACTTTCAAGAGCAATCTAAACTGACCCCAATTGAGTTCTAATATTACCGCCGTTGTTGCTGTTACACTGACGACTGTGTAGGAAACAAGGTGCTGTGTTGATGCCTTTCTGTGAGAAAGTGTGAAGATCTGTATGACTACCTCGTTTCTATTGTTTTCTGTTTGGTTCTCTGTTTGCTGTGTGTTCTTGATTTGTCATCCACAGTTCCATTTGATCCAAGGAGATTCGCACTCGATGGTGACTGTTTGATGTTATACGTTGCGATATACATCATGAAGTGTTTAGAAAGATAAGCTAAACACTGGACAAAACACTTGCGTTAGGCATAGTGTTACACCGAGTTCACTATGCATAGGCTGTTATGGACTTACGATGCTACGAGAATATCCTGTGCTGTGTTCATCCATGCATAGAACATGGTTATTTTCTAATAATTATTGCTTGACATTACATCAAACAGTTTCCCCATAAAAGAATTGGCAGATGTTCACAAACCTTGAATCATTCCTGTATCTAGTACATCTAATAGAACAGCTAATCTTCTTAAGACTCACCGTCACTCGACTGAAGGAATATTAACAATCCAACAGGTTCAATAAACCGAGAAACAAACTTAGCACATCTGCAAAGCATATATACATCTACATCAAGATGAACTCTCAACTGTTTTCTCAGCTCTCTCAACTGACCCAATCCCAATCAAATATTCTATCCCAACTATCTCTTAATAAGCCATCATCAACAACTACCTCTCCTAATACTAGTACTAACACTGCTAATACCGCCACTAGTACTATTCATCCTATGAAGTATCATGACAATGACTGTGACAGTATGGTATCTTGGGTGAGAAGGCTTGAGCTCTTGACGATAGAAATGAAGGAAGAAATGAACAACTGGACAAAAGTGATAGAGAAACGAGTGAATGGGCTGAACGAGTTTGATGAACGATTGAATAAGCGGCTGAATGAGTTCAACAACCGTTTTGATGAATTAAGCAATGAGGTGAATGCTAAATGTATGAATACCATTTGATTGTTAATAAACAGAACTTAATGAATTGTGTGAATTGGATAAAATGAACCGCAATTTGATGATAATGATTATGATTATTATTTGTTTGTGATAGCAATTACCATTATTTTATTGTGCTTGTTAGTAATTGTTGGACTGATTACTGGTAGTTACGATAATAATTGCATGATGCGCTACAACATTTCACGACTCATGGAAAGCATGTCACTGTATGCTATTATGATCAAGTGACCTAGWTTATAGCTGGAGAACTTCGTTGTACTTCATCAAATAGCACTTAAACTGTGAATGGAACCGATTGTGAAAAGATTTCATTTGGCTGGAGATTCTAGGATTACTTATGGTGACTACCACTACCACAGTTGATTCGATATCAATTACTGAATACCGCCGTTTGACTGAACGGCTCTGCTCGTCTATAGGTATAAACAAATAAAAGAAGTAACAACAATCACAACATTTGTTTCATGAACTTCCTATCCTTTATTCACTAGATGTTAAGATTTAATTCTCAACAAATGGCTGTTTCTGTCTATCACTGACGTCTAGCGACTGAATGAGTAAATGCCAGTTCTATCAAAGAATATCTTGAAACATCTGTTCACCCTGTTATGTTGCTATAGTGCTACCCTACTTGCCTATTCATATCACTACTGGCTCCCGTTGCTACCATCCTGGTTATAATGCAAAGATTTGCTACCGACATATCGAATATTTGCTGGTTCCTATTTTTCGTTCATCCATTCATTGATTGGATCATTCATCAACGACTCAAATTCTAACTACTAACAATTCTTCTAATAGTAGAAACATTCACATCAGCAACAAGAAAACTCAACAATGAAACTCTCAACATGGTAAAACTAACGGACACCAAGCTTGTTTCTTATGAGAAAAGCCTCAGTGCATTGATGAAAACGTCTGAAGACGTGTACGAACGATTAGTTAGCTTGGAATCAAATCAGAATATAATGGTAAATTCCCTGTTTCGTACTGAGTCAAATATTCAGAATTTGATGATGGATGGTCATTTTAATGGAGTTGAGAATGGAAGGAATAGAAGGAATAGAGGGAATAAAAGCAGTAGAAGCAATAAGAAACGGAACAGGAGAAATAATACTGGTGATATGTTTAACTGTAGAAGCTCTACCGCCTCTTCTATTGATGGTAAGGATGGTGTGGATAGTTATAGTTCAGATGCCAGCAGTACTGACAGTATAACTGATGATTATAACGATACCTACGATAATAATTATGATACTACCTTTGATGATTATGCTGTGCCTAATAATTCTGGTGATACTTTTGACTCTTCTATTGACACTAATGAAAGTATCGTCAATTCTGGAAGTTTTACCAATTTGATATCAACTGCAACATCAGCTTCGATTTTCAATAACAATGCAAAAGCTCCTAAGAATTTGAACCAACCTTTTGGTACTACAACGAAAAGTAAAACAAAAACAAAAAACAACAGGAAACTTATTTCAACCAATGAAAATGAAACCCTGCAAAACTTTCCGGAGAACAGAAGAATAACAAGAAGCCAATTGCGAATGAGAACGGGAAAAGGAAAAGGAAATGGAAATGGAAATAGAAATGGGAAGGAGGAGAAGGAATGCCGTGAGAACAGTGAGAAATCTCAACGTGTCGAAGAATTTGTGGGTAGTTCTAATGATAAGCCGAAGAACAGCACGGTTGATAGTTATAGCAGTAAGAACCCCAAGAATAAAAAAGTTGCTGACAATTTGCCTGAAATCAAAACAGAAGATACTCAGACATTCAGTACATTGTTCATATKTAATGAATCAGTTCATAACAATAATCATAATTCCAGAAATATCGAAGGGCAAAACAACCAACAGGAGAACGGAAGCGCTAGAAATGCTAGAAAAGCTGGAAGTACTAGAATTTCAGCAAACAGAAGTTTCAATGYTTCTAATATGAATGTGTTTGGTAGCTATTATGGAAATCATGCAGAGATCACAAAGAACGGCAGAAGTGTTGATAATAAGAATGAGAAGATATCCAGAAATGACGGTGCTGCTGCTGTTGATTCTAATATAGATACTATAAACAGCACTGTTAGGGCTGTTGACATCAACAATGCTAATAATTCTGTGAGTTTCAATAGTAACAGTAGTAAGAATAGTGCTATTGTCAATACTGATAGCACTGTTATAGCTATTAATACTGTTAGAACTACTAACAGTAAAACTGGCCACTCTGCTAATGCTGCTGCTGGTGACACTCTTATTGATAAGATCGCTAACTATGCTGCTAACTCTGACACCAGCATCAATGTTAATGATAAGTGGCGTACCAATGATGGGAATACCAACGACCGGCCTACTAATACAGTTACTGATGYTAATTATAACACCGAAAAGGCCAGGGATGATACGGTTGAAAATAATGGCCGAATTACTGCAAGTAGTAGAATTTCAGCCACAAGGACTACTGATTTTAGCGAGGGCCGTATTAATAACTGTGGCAGTGTAAACAGTATTGCGCCACAAGCTGCCCGATTGGGTAGTTCAATGCTTAAACCAGGGGAGCCGGGACTGGAGCCGGGACGGAAAATGGAACCCGCAAATAGGAAACCACGTCACATTTTGCATAAACTGCCATCACCCAATTCAAGTTTCAATGTTACCGCTTTGGATATGAATACCGCTGAAAAGGGTAATGTTACTGATAGCACTATAACTAGCAATAAGAAACGCCGCAAAATCCTTTCTAGTGACGATTGTTTCCTAACTGAGTAAACACAACGGCTATAAATGGGGATGAACTTACTCTTTTGGAAATCCTGGTCTCACGGTTAGGCATGGGCAGAAAAGGTAATCCACTGACCGAAAACGGGAAAAAGAGGGCGATAGAAAATCCGTACACATAAATTAATCTGCTTATTAAGGCAAAAACTAAGCGAGGACTTTGACACCCAAGGCTGTATTCAATACCATATTGGGAAATATCATTTCTATTTTCAGTATTAGTTCCGATCTCCGGCAGGTACCGAAAAGCTCGGAAGAAATCGGGAATCCTCTCAAGAAAGTTCACCCAAGCTGATCAGGTTTCCATGTCATTTCCTCTGACAATCTACGAGATACATTGAATCCCGCCTTATGCTACAGAAATGACATGAATTTCTGTAATTTTCATTATCCCGCATGCTGTGTTTTAGTAATTGATGACCGCTTTTACYAKAATTGCTGTTTTTGCGGGTTACGTGGTATAATTACATCAACTGAATTGTTGCTGGTACAAAAAATATGAACCTGTGGCATAATTGTAGAATTAATTGTAAAAGCAATCAACGTAAATGCGTTTCAGCCGCTACACGATTAACGTAATGGCATTACTTACTGTAGAAAATGTCTTTTCAGAGACAAATATTGACAAATATTGACAAATATTGATTTAAGAATTAAAGTTCGAGCTAACCATGTAAGAGTTGACGCATATAGCTTTACCATTCCAACTTTTATGTATAACTGGTACATAAATATAAATGCACACTTGAATGGGGCTTCATTTCCTCGTTTTCAAGAGTTTATTGGCAGCAAGTATTTCTTAAAGATTAATGTGTAAAATGTGATCAATTTATGCAAGAAAATCAGTTCAGATAAATGCTGCTTGTATCGTTGAAGYAGTAGTAATTGCATGGCCATTGAGTCAAATAAACATTTCTAGATTCAAATAATTAAGATAAGGTTCACAATTGTGCAWAGTAAACCTAATGTCTATATACGTTCTTTCATTAATTGTTGAGTACCGTAAAAACTACAACTGGCGTTGCATTGATTACTAGTTGAACCGTCATAATAAAAAATAAGATCTCAAATAGCGTGTATAACAAACATTACATTGATTGATTATTGCAATTGGGTCTTTCGAGCTTCCTACAATAATTAGTTTTGATGGATGGATTATAGATTATATCATCATTTATTCATTAAAAAGTGTAACCGTTACAAATCTGTATTTATTTCAGATCCCGGTATTCGAGAGGCGGAAGAACTTCGGAAGTGTATTTGTGATTCCAAGATTAGTTGAGTCTTAGTTCTCGGATAAAGACCGCTCGGAGATAGGCATAAAGTGCTCACTCCGGGAAGAACCAAAAGACTCGAGAAGGATTGATTAACATCTGCAAGCGGAATCGGCATGAATTGGGAAGTGATATCGGAAACAATATCGGATAGTTCAGGGTGGCGGAGATAAAATCTATGTTCCCGAGATATTTAAATTGAGYCCATCCGACATAACCAAATCAAGTAGTAATGACCTCCGCCTGCCCCAATCACCGAATAAATGCTTCGTATACATGATGCTGCTTATCAATCAACAACCTTAAAGTTACCCCTCTTTCAGCCATCATCCGCTTGCTCCGCAAAGTGGGGATATAAAGCTCATAGAATGGCATAATTAACGTAGTAAGCTTCCGGCTAGAGTCCACATTATCTCCGGTTTCCCCTTTTCCCTCACTTTCCCCGCTTTCTTTCTCGGAATGCTCCTCCAACTTCGTACCCCAATAAAGAACCTTTTTATTCCTATTCCAGTAATACGCATAACTCAAATCCAACGCATCCAAATGGATAAATACATGAATATACTTCCACAATTCCATATACCTATTTAGGAGTTCATCTACCTCTTTCAGGAAGTCAACCGGATATTTAATAACCGCGGACGGCACAATGGACACCACATTACCCGGATCGGATATATTTAGCGGCTCTAGCGTTGATAATAGAGTTTGCTTTTCGTATAGTTTCCGGTTCGGGTAATCTCGGGGAGATTTCGGGCGGGGAATCGGGTTGTTGCTAAGGTTTGGCGTTTGAAAATTAGGCAAAWTAGGAGTACTGGTTCGGCCACCTCTCAGGTCATTAGATGAGGTTCCGGATTTACTAGATTTGCTGGGTTTGTCGCCGCCAGTCAGGTAGTCTGTCCAATCTGATAACAGGCTGGAGTATTTGCGATCTGAAGACCCGGAAGACTCGGAAGAATTAGAGGGACCCGAAAAACTATTACTTCCGGTATGACTACTAGCACTACTGCCACTGGTATGATCATGATTTCCACTTTTTCTCCGATGGAAAGCGTGTTTTTCCGTCATCATTCCAGGAGCAAACCGGAACTTCGGAAGGCACCGAGCTTCGTTACAAATGCTTTCGATTTTTTCACCTCCGAGTGACCGGAACCCAAGAAACCAGCCTTCCAGAAGGATTATTTCAACCGGGTTGTCGTCAGTAGACGGAATGGGAATACTCGGGTGGACATGTTCCGAACTTATCCCGTGTTCAACACCGTGTTCAGGAATACTGTTTAGTCCGGTTCCAATTCTCGAGCCTCTTTGGAGTACTATTTCTTCCCATTGCTCAAATGGCAGTTGTTTACCGGTTGTTTTATCGAATTTCGGGATTTTGACTACCGACTTCCTTCGGGTGGATCCGGACGAGCCGGAAGGTCCGGAAGGGTCTACTAGTACCGATTCGGGTAAATCCGGGGCACCGATTCCTTCCATTGGGGCTGATTCGCTTCCGCTTCTATCCGAAGCACTAGATATGCCCGAGCTTGTTGAGCTAGTAGAGCTGGTCGAGTTGCTCCGCAATCTCTCCATAATGTCCATCCCCAGCTTCACATTGTGCGTTCCGATAAGTCCCGGATAATGCAGAAAAGTATTCCGAGAATGCCCTTTCAATAATTTTTGGAATTCAGTCTCCGGCATCGTCAAATCGTCTATTGATATTCTAATTGTCTTGTAAGTATTTCTCTTCCCGGTGCTGGAATCCCTAAGTAAATTAGAGTCCGACTCCTGCGTGCCATTTAGTATATTAGCTATTATATCCGCTATTGCTGTTTTCCCTATTCCTTGAATTCCGGAAATCCCCACAACGAAAGGTTTTCCGCTATTCAGCTTATCCATGCGGAAAAGAAGATACTGGGGAACTATAAACGATAATATGAGAGCTATTGCTTCCGAATGAGGAGAATATATGGGTAGATCCGAGGGTGGAGTAATTTTCAGCGGGAACAGCGGCTTCAGCGGAGAGGGGAAGCTTGGAGAGGAAGTGGGGCAGGAAGAAACAGTGGGAGAGCCACATGGAGAGTCGGAGGGGGAATAAATAGGACTTTTGGTGCCTGTAGASGCTGCAGAAGCAACAGGAGTTGGAGTTGACGGAGACTCTAATCGAGTGCTGGTACCAGAATTATCACCTGGCGTAAAACCTGTACTGGAGCCTTTCCCCAAGGGACTTCCATCCCGAGGAATAAACGGAATATACGAGGATCCTTGGGACACCTTCGGAGCGGTCGAAGGAGATTTCTGCTGAGAAAAACGTGCCTTTCCGCCGGATCCAATCACCTGTTTAATTTGCTTGTCATCTAYTGTACTGCTTGATGTGCTGATTGAATGTCTCTCTTTACTATCATACGATTTATCCCGACTCTGTTTATATTTTGTAAAAGAATCAGGACCTGCGCYGGGCGCAAACGACCCAGATCCTGAACCCGAAGCCGAACCTGAATTCGAACCCGAATTCGACCCTGACCCTGACCCCTGCCCTGCCCTGTTTTCACTTATACTGCTTGGCCCGTAATTATTAATGCTTGAACGATGAACCTGCAGAATGGACTTGGCTTGCTTCGATCGTGCAGAAAGTTTAGATGAAAAACTATTTGGGTTTGAATTATTATTGTTGATATTATTATTGCTGTGGCTGTTCTCATTGTTATTATCATTGTTGGGTTCTTTATGATTACTGTTGTTATTGTTATTATTCTTACTGCTGTTATTGCTATTTGTACTATTATTACTGTCTCTGTCACCGTACAAAGAAGTAATAGCTCTGAATCTACTGGGGGGAGAATTCTCTGATCCTGCAGTACCTATTCTCCCGGCATCGGTTTCTGGGTCATTTGGACCAGCTCCAGSTTGAGATTGCTGGTTGGATTTGGATCCCGAATGAAACCGTGAGCCTTTCTTCAATGCCGTTCCGAGTCCCATTTTGATTGTTGAAATGTGTTGGAAATGTTCTATTCTTGGGTAGTCAAGTTAATACATTAATATGGTTGATGGATAGATAGTAGATATGCGTGATGCTTGATAGGTAAAAAGATAGTAATAAAATTGCAGGAAATAATGGGTAAACTGTACTAGTTTGTTGTTGTGTAATAGTATTGTTGTCTTGAATATGTCCAATATGATAGCATTGACAATAAAAAAGCCCAACAGTTCGAACGATTTTGCCTTTACAATGCTAAAATACTCGGTAACAAATACTGTGATAGCAATTGATAAGGCAGCTGTAGTTATGTCTGATTGAAGTTGATAGCAACAGTTTGTAGTTTTCTCCTCGCAACTCGTTTTGCTTTTCACAGGAAGAGCCTTTATGATTGTTGAGAGCCAATAAGCTGTTTCTAAGGAATAGACAACTGGTTTATAGTGCGAGTCAAATATAATACAGTCAAACAACAATAATCGCTTAAATAGCTGACGTTCTATGGTTGGCACTGTTGATGACGTATSGAATAAAATAGTTGGGCTGTTTGAAAGTACTATTCTTACTATGACAATGAGGAGTAGTAGTTCGGGGGTTTTGACCAATGGAAATAGTGCTCTTGCTGGATAATGCTTCTCTATAATAAACTCCGCAGAAAAAATAAACTTTAAATAGTTCCTTTAAAACACAGGMTTCACCTCTTCTCGATAGTAATATCCTTCTTCATGAACACTATCAACAATTTTTGGCTCTCTTGATGTTCTGCCTAAATAACTACAATCCAACACTTCTTCCTTTTTATCACTTCAATAAGAAGCCCCGCAATGTAAATCTGAGACACTTCAACCTTTATATATTCAATATATTTCAAACTAATTCGATTAAATGAATCAGAATTTAGTCGAAGTGCAAACCCTTACTAATCCTTATCAATGCTTATTTTATCGGATTTCTCTTTAATTATCAGTCAATCAATAGATGTGTCAAAATAGTTTCCTATATTTTTCCTATCTTCTCCTTCTTTTCTCTCCTTTTCCCAGAAAAGTATCAATTCTTTGTAAACTTGTCTCAAATAGTTTCCACTATCTTCTCTATCCTCTCCCATATCCCCAATACCGAATCGATGATCCTAACCTTACAGCAATCAGGCAACCCGGGTTTATTACTCATTGCTTGTGGCAAGCCAATTGTCGAGATTTATATATTTGATAATGTCTAGGACCAATTTTCTATTCTGTTGATCACGGGTGTATTCGCTGTCTATCTGTCTTTATGATATGTTGTCCACTAGTGTCAATGTTGCAGAATTAAATCCTGTACAATGTATATGTATGCTCGGTATTCTAATCATACACAGTTTTGAGTCTAGGTATTTGAATGGAATATAAAGTTTGTTGAAATGCTTCTAATATATAGAATTATATGGAATCTTAGGCTGCTTTGTTGCAGAAAGTTAGTAGGAGTAAAAATAGCTTGACAGGTTGTTTGCTTGTAGATTTGAATGCCATGTGAAAATGAAGATAAGAATCAGAAGCAAAGAACGATGGAAACAACAGGAGTCAAATTCGGCCATTTAAATTGGTGTCTATCGACCAGAATCTACTAAACATCGTAATTCTTTGCTGTTGAACCAAGAATTACTCAATTATCGAACAATACCGTTCATTGTATCAATCAATTGGACTTTTGGGCTTGCTATTAACATCATACAACACACTAGAATAAGCAGAACAAAGAAATACATACGAGTAACTAGCTGGTTGAGTTTGTTAGTGGAAGTCAGGGATAAGAAAATACTCAAGAAGTTTTGAATTATAATAATAAATAGGCAAAATAACCAATGATAATCAATGAAGAAGAATTGAGTATTAAAGATGAARAAGAAGAAGAAGACTAACGTAAGAAGGTTCTTGAGAGAAAAGTGTATTAGGTTAAGGTTCTTGCTAAAGGATAAGGTTTGGGAATGGTCTCATAAGTTTCAAAGTTAAATTAAGGTGGAGATAGAAAGACGCAGAAAAGTGCATGGGAGTGCATAATTTATGAGATAGCTGAGATTAAGTTCTGAAAACAAATGAGAAGTTAAGGCATTGCAAGAAAAAAATGGTATGTGCAAACTAATCTGGCTTTTGGTGATGTTCAGTTGAATTCAGTTCCTATAGGTAGGTTATTAGCGGTATTCATAGTGTAGTAACAGTTGCATATTAAAAGGCTGTCTCTTACAAAGAATGCAATTGAATAGAACTTCATGCAAGCTTATGCAGATAAGATTGCTACCAAAATTTTAAGAGTAAGGGGGCTTTATAGAATCTTTTGTAGCACCATACGTCGTGCTTTTTAAAATGAGATCTCTCAAAACAAACTTCAATATATGTAAATAAATATGGTGAGTATAAATCATGATTTGGAACTTTTATGCATGTATACTTGTTCATAGTTCTTCACTGAAGATGGTGTGATTCTAAAAAGTAGAACTGAATTTGATTTCAATTCCAAGAATCTGCATAGAACATTTTGTTGCATTAGTTTCATACTAATAGCCAACGTTTGACCCAAGCATTTACTCTATTTCTCGTACCTTTGTTTGGACATTAGATGGAATATCAAAATAATTAATACTTTTAATTTACAATCTATTACCAGTTTTTCAATAGACTTCATTCCTCATGATATTCACTTACATTCTTTTATACTTCTTCGTGAATATTCACCAGTGGATACATAATCAGACATAACCATGCATAACAATGAATAATAATGCATAGATAATGCCATATTCCTCTTACCTACTTCATGGTATGTATGTATTACCGGCAAACAACTCAAAATATGTTTCTTCATTATCAGAAAATATTTAATTTGAATCCATTGATGGATAGACGAATCATTGTTATTATTTGTATGCATCTATTCAAGTTGTAGGTGCGGCCTCACAAGTGCTTCAATGCTGCACATTGGTTTTCCTTTTTTGAAGGATATGGAACTCTTCTCACTATTCAGCCTTACTTCCTTAAATCAAGTTAAAAGAAACAATTGGGTATTTGTTAGACTGATGTTCGGCGGACGTATAAACGATGAAGAAAGACGTTGATTGGCTGGCAAAGGAGACAGAAAAAGTATGTTAGAACATCTAAGGGAACTACAATAATAATACAACATCACCCATTAACTACAAATCTGAAATTAACCCAACCCTTAAAACGATTCCAATATCCACCTAACAAGTCAATTCTTGTTTCTACAAAAGCAGGAAGCTTAGTGCTTTTAGCTGAAGTGCACATCTGTATCATAGAAATGTACATGTTTATATATAAACAATTCCAGAAATCTTGCATTCATTTCCTCCATCTACAACTGACAATGAAATAAACACAAGATCATAGCTTCTCCTACTCTTGATTCAAAATAAGCAAGATAGTAAGTGCGTCATACAAGGAAATTTTCCGCGTTTGAAATTGATCCGGATGTCATGTAAACCAGAAAAGGATAACGAGTTGTGACACAAGGTTAAGGTTCGGCCCAGTGTACATGAACCCTAAACATTAGTCGATCACGTGACAAGAACAATAAATAGAATTAATAAAATTAATATTGAAACTGATTTAAATAACAATAAGCAAATTTCAATTCTACTTAAAGTATATGAAGTAAGGAGATTAATGTTCCAAAATGGATAAGCTTCCAGTAATGACAACATTTTCTAAGATACTTCCATTAGGAATGTCAATTTTAGAACCATCGGAGCAAACAATAATAACAGTTCCTTTTAATTGAACGCCTTTACCCAAATTAACATTACCAGTAATGGTCAAATGGTCTAATTCAATGATCTTAGGCATATGAGGGATTCTTGATTGGAAGTCAGAAACCTTCTTGAAATGAGATCCCAGTTTGACTAAAGGAGCAGGACCGTATCTTGAAGGATCAAGAGCTAAACAACCATGTGTCAAAGAATAAAGATCAGATTTAACTAGTAACAAATCAGATGATGTTTTAACCGGTAAAAATCTTGATCTTGGCACGTTGACACCATGACAACCTTTGAAATATCTGATAGCAGCACCAACAGCAGTTTCTAATTGTAAAACTGACACATCGTTGTTACCAACAGAGATTGACTTGACATTAGGAATGATTTCCATTTCCAACTCGTTGTTTTCAACAACTCTTTTGATAGCCTTAAGGTTGATCCATAAATTATTGGTATTGAAATATTTGAACTTCTTAATACTCTTGAAATCTTCAGTATGTTCCTTTGGAACCTGGGCGATTTCTAGTAAACGAACTTTACCATCGTAATCAATAATAGTACCTCCCTTAACATCAGCTCTAGTTTTATCAGTCAATTCCATAATGTACTCTGAACTAGTTTTAACCATATGAGACAAAATGGATAAATCAACAACAGCTCCCAAGTTATCAACGTTGGAAACAAATAAAATCTCTTTACCTTCAGCAATCAATTTATCCAAGACACCAGATCTAGTGATAGCCTCAAACAAATCACCATGTCCAGGAGGATACCAAGAATCAATTGCGTCACTGTAGGACTTGGGTACAGGTAACAATGAATCTTTAAACACTCTTGGGAATCTGGATTGGTTGAAGGTGATGATATTCACTTTATGCCCTTCGTACTTCTTGATGATGCTTTGTGTATCCTCATCAGTATTGAAAGAGTTCATAAGGATGAAAGGAACATTGACGTTGTACTGTTGATTCAAATGTTCGATTTGTCGAACAGATAAATCCAAGAAGGTGTTACCATCTCTAACTTCAATGATAGACTTAGGCCCAACACATCCCATAGAGGTACCTAAACCACCATTAAGCTTCAAAACAGCGAGCTTAGACAGGAATTCGGCACCAATGTCACCACTAACTTGGTCAATGCTTCTATAATCAACAACCTGATCAGGATTTGGGGGTTGAATTCTATCCCAGTCCAACGATTCTCCTGACGCTTTGTCGGTCAAATATCTTCTGAATAAGGCAAAAAAGTTATCGGTTTCTTCTTCAAAGTACTTCTTTAAACCTGGCTCAGGAACAGTTTCSGCCAGTTTGTTTAAAGCATTCCTCATTTGAGCTGCTGCCACATTAGTAGTGGTAGTTTCAAAAGCCTAAATGATTCGATATGTTAGTAAGCTTGTATTAGTCAAATTCATAAAGGAGATGAGAAGTGTTGCTTAACATGTGTCTGTTGGAAAGAAAGCTGGGGTTTAAGTTCGACCGTAAAATCAATAGTTTCAGTGAATATGCTCATTTTAGCAAAACCAATAGAGCAAACACAATAGCTCTTAAGAATATAGTATATTGTAGAGATAGACATTCACAATCAAGCTGACCGAGAGCAGCAAATGCAGGATGGTGAAGGCAGATGAATAGAAAGCATGGAAGACAATGTAGATTRATGAAAATGATCATTAAATACTGTAACCCATATTTGTGATGATACAAACACGTTCGTTAAAGACTAAGAGATGGTGTTTGCGATTAATAACAAAATCATCGAATTACAAACATGTCGAGAGAACCACAAAAATCCAAGCATGTAGTTATACCACGCAAGATATTTTTACCGGCACGACAATAAGAATCAAAGATGTTGAAGATACAAGATAAAAACAAATAACCATCACATAAGCTATACCATAAGTGCAAGAATGAACATGAATGATGTTTTAACGCTGAACTCAATGATCCATTTAGATTRCACAATCTATAACCTGGAAAGCGTTCTGACCATCAACACGTATTCCACCGAGTACCAAAGTAACAAGAAACGCTCATATCCTTCTTAATCAACAAATCAACATACGAAAGTGCTTTGAGTTTTAAGATGCTTCCTTGGTGATTGCATAATTGAAATAAGTCGAACTGGGAATCGCTTGTACAAAATGGGAGCTTGGTGAATTGAGTCTAACCTATTAGCTATTTCTTACTCAGGCAATTGTGAGGTCAAATYGATGAATTACTATCAACAGAGTGCGATTGAGCTTTGAGATTGGAGATTTTAGTGTTGCTGTTTGCTATTTACTGCTTAAACAAGGAAGCTTACCGGCGGTTCATCTTCATATTTCTCTTGATGAAATGATTAACCAAGGTGTCATCGAGTTGGTTTTAATAGCCACGCAGTACGTTAATCGTGTCAGATGTACGAATGCTTGGGAACAGCGTGACATGGGATATTGTCAGAGCAGAGACATGACGTAAAACATACTGCAAGGTGAGAAGAGATAGATAAGTCATGAAATCTAAACAATAGATGAAAACTTGAGATTAAATAGTTAAAATGAATTTAATGTTTTATAATGTGGCTACAAAGCCAAAGAACTAGTTAAGACTTTTTACTATCTTCGACCAAATTTATTCAGCATTAGATACAGATCTTCCATCTCCCATCTGATTGCTGGCTTGGATAATAAAAAGTTGAAATAGGTTGGATGTCAGAAGTCTGTCATGACACTGCAATGTAATTGTTCACAGACTCAGGTAGAACTCCAAATCGGGAAAATGTCTACTATATCTACTGTGGGGTTGTGTTATTTACAGGGTTATTACAATGGCTCTCAAGGAACAATTCACTACTTTCTTTCAGCTAATTTCCTTGAAAGAGATTCACATTAAGTAACCCCGTAGTATACTGCCAAAGGTGAACATAAATTCTTTTTCTTGTTTTTCATTTCACAGATAAATGCTGAAAAAATTGCTTTTTCAAAATCTAAATTTACTTTCCATCGACGAGACAAGTAGTTGGGTTAATCTCCATCACTGTACCAAATTCATCTAACAAATCACCCCCAGACATGAAACTTGATAGTTCCTTCTACCCATTGCCTGCCAAATACTTTTCGCATAATTCGTGGAATGATGTTGATAGCGAAGTAATTCAATTTCTGTCTTATGGAACATAGAACTAGAAAAAATATCAACCATTCAGAGAATATAGAATATAATTCATTATTAGCAAAAAAAGATTCAGTGAGAAGCAATTCATCCACTGAATTTCATTGTGTCTGACTGCATAAGAATTTGTCATATCAATTCCAGAACCCATGACAAGCACAATAAATATCTATATCTAGACAAGCCTTCACCTTCCGAATTCTTGCTATTACCAAGGTCAATACAAACTGGACTTCAAACATGAGTGGGATTCTTCTTGTTTAGAAACGAAAAWATATATATATATATATATAGTTCCGGAGCATAATAACTTCTAATACTCGCGACAAAACTATCCTTTTCTCCTTGCAGGGATAATAAGTAAGCATATTTACTCTTTTTGTTAACATCTGCTTTCTTACTCCTCACCATTTTATTCATTCCACTCGGACAGTTCTCATGACAAACAGGACACAAAAGTTGAGATTGTCCGTAATGAATGGTCACAAAAGCTTATTTTGGCTAATTTCGTGATTTTGCTATTGTTGGCTAATTTTATATGGCTATGTATGTCTCTATCGCCATGAAAGAATGAATCAATTACTTAGAAGTGAAAGAAAAAGAATTTTAGTATGCAGTAAATTCTTACAAAAGTCGGAGGAGAACTTCATTCAACAGATAATATTGTATCTGTTAATATATTCCATGCTATAGATATAGTTATGGTTCTCAAACACCTGTGTCACTTATGAGATGGTTAGATTCATCTCAATTAGCAGAAATAAAGGGACAAGCAGGGGCACACGTGCCTTAGACAAAGAAAGTATAGAAGAAAAAAACGAGAAGCTCAACCCGAACTTAGAGCTACAGGGACACTTTTCGACAATTGAGAAAGATACAAACTATATAGAGGCCTGGATTTATTATAGCTTAATAGTACTGTAATTTGAGCGCTATCTGGTGGGGTGGACCTATTTTTTTGTGGATGTCCATTCTCATTTGAATGTAATTAAGTTGATGGAATGTTAATTCACTATTGACGGAACTTTGAATGGAAGAATTCAAAGTAAACATACTATATAGTAAATTCAGTTATATTTCTCCYTTGAAATGGAGATTTCCCACTTATTGAATGAATAGTAGTCCTTTACTCTTACTTGAATGAAAGCAGGAACAATCAAGCAATTAAAGTTTACAGATATTTAAGTAGGGTTTACTTCTAAACCAAATTTTGCAACCTTATTCATTTTACCCTCTGTAAACAGATAACTAAGGGGAAATAAAGTTTCGCACATATATTCGAAACCACTAAGAAAAAGCTTCAACTGACTGCTAAGATTGAAATAAACTTAAACTTCCGTTACCTTGAAAAAGAAAAGCTTGTTTAAAAGCTTACTCGAATTCTGCAATTTTTCACTTACTGCCTTCTGCAGTAGCATTATTAAATTGATTTATTCTCACTGAACGATACATAGTGATCAACACAAAATCAATGCCAAATATCTGGTAGTCATCAAATACTCATTTACTCTTAATAATTGGCCTTTTTCTTTCGAGTATCATCTTCCCAAATGATCTCTTCTACTCTTCATTCCTAAGCCAAAATCTAACAATTCCTGTCGTTTTCAATCCAATCAATCTCTTTCCATCAGCCATACCCTTAAAACGTGCTAAATGTTATTTCCTTTCAAATTTTCTTTCAAAACTAGGAACAATTTCAACCTRAACTCCCACAAGTTCTTCCAAAAAAAGCTTTTATGTGCAATTAACTCTAATTTTGGAACCTCTTTACAAGAAGATGAATTTATATGCTCATATTTTATTGCATCTGTCAAATTAACAATCGGTACAATTAGCTAATTGGCCTAATTGAGAATAGGTTCTTGAATTTTACCGAATAATAGCTTTCTGCAGCTTCGGAAATTTGCTTAGATGCCCCCAGGAGTGAAAATAAAATGGTAAAATTAGTGTTAAAGTTAATAGTGTGGTAGACCTTAAAGTAATCCAAAATTCACTCTATTGAATATCTTGAAATGTGCTTACAAAACCATGGCCAGAGCAATTGAGATAAAATGTATATAAATAAGCTTGGAGATCCCTGTTCATTCTTTGGAAATGTCAATTGAAGCTTTAGCAATAGTGTACGTTATACAACGGGAATATAGATCACAGTTCATCTAGCAATTCATCTATTAACGTTGTAAAAGCTTAGCTAATAACATTTCAATATTATCTTATATAACAACAATGAAATTCTCTACAGTTTTATCTTTAGGCGGATTGATCTCCGCTGCTTTTGCCAAGAACATTCTTTTGTCAAATGACGATGGCTGGGCTGCTACTAACGTTAGAGCCACCTACAGAGACTTAACTGCTGCTGGTCATAATGTTGTACTAGTTTCACCAGTTAGCCAGAGATCTGGTTATGGGGGTCAATTCCAAATTCCTTCCTCCCCTACCTTGCAATATCCTGGTCAATTTGGTTCAGTAGAAGCTGGTGCTCCTTCTTGGGGTTATGATGATGATGATAATCATATTTGGTATTTCAATGGAACTCCCGCGTCCTGCGTTTCCTTTGGTCTCGATTATGTTATTCCCAAGTTTTTCAATAACATGACTATTGATTTAGTTGTTTCTGGTCCTAATGAAGGTCAAAATAATGGTCCTGCACTTTATACTATTTCTGGAACTATAGGAGCAACCTATTTTGCAATTGGAAGAGGACTACCAGCTATTGCTTTTTCAGGTACCAATAGCAACGATTCTTATTATGTTGATTCTCTCAACGATGATCCTCTTAATCCATCAAACATTTATGCCAAGAAGATTGTTGAAATTGTTAACGGTTTGTTTGAAAAGGCTGGTGATAACATTGTTTTACCTGTTGGAGCTGGTATAAATGTTAACTTCCCTGCCGTTGGTGATCAATCTACTACTGGTTGTACTGATCCAAAGAATGTTTTAACTAGAATTACAGGACCTGATTCTTATACTCTTACACTTCTTTATAATGAAACTACAGGTCTTTTCACTGCAAGTAGTAAACATACAGATGCCTTAGCTGTTTGCTACAACGGTGTTTGCAGCTTACCAGGAGAAGCCTTCACTTCAAATAATGGAGATTGTGAAACTTCTTTGAGTCCATTCACTATTGATTATACTGCTAATACTCAAATCAGTGAAGAAATCAATGCTGTATTATTATCTGTTTTATAACAAGGATGCGTTTCAGTATGACCATGGTCATTGAAGTATTGTTGTATACGTCAGTTGAACTGAGTAACAATCGTTGATATTTTCGCTGTTTGATGTTGTTTGATTCGTTTATTTGTTGATTATACAAATTATTACTATAGATTTATATATTTATATCTTATGTTTATATTCTTTTGCCAAAATACTTAGAACCTAGTTATAATTTTGTTAGAAGCTCAAATTTGTATGATAATTCAGTTAGAAAAATGAGAAGATATACAAAGAGGATTAGCCGAATAATTAGCATAGGTCAATAAAGGACTACAGTGAGCTAACAAATACAATTAAACAAAACAATTGCAACAAGTGTTTAATGTGTATTTGATTGGTTTCCATTTATTTTACTAAGTAAATCCGTTGTTAATTCTATGATAAAGCAGTCAACTACTTTTCTAGTGCATTGTCAAGGAAGATAAATAAGGTTAAAGTTGAAAAATAATATTTAAGTTTTATAATTATTAAAACTTTACCCGATTTGGAGTTTAGCTTATAGCAGTTCAGTCAAAAGTATGCAATCAATTTCTTAATTATTATGTAGAAATTCTTAAAATGGATGAGTTTTAAGAAAGGAAGAAAAGAAAATTAAAAAAGAGTTGAACTATGCATCAGATTCAGTTCTTCTGGGAGAACTTACGAGTAAACTATGTTGTTGTAGTCGTAGATTCCCGTTCATCATTCTATATCCTAGTGTCACTGGTGTTAATATCATTTTGCTGAAGCAGCTGTTTCTCATAAGATACAGCTCACTTTTCACCAAAAAAGCCTGATATACTGCTAAATCCTACTATTTCTATAATCAATAATCATTATATTAAAACGTTTATTTCCATTATTCATTCCTTATATCTAGTCAAAGTATAACTAAACGACCTCCAGAATAACGGTTCCTACCTAGCCTACCCTTAAACAATCATCTGACCCTTTTAATCTTAACATTCTATTTACAAGTAATAACCTCTCCATTGAATGAATATTCTTTCTCTAAAAATACAACAGCATAACACCATCAGACCTCATATCCTTTTCGCATAACTCTACCTGTTTCGTACTTTATCCCAAGCAGAGCTCTTTACTAAATTCTCAGAAACGTACTTGCTATGTACAGAAAGGTTTTTTTCTTGCATTTTCTCGCTGTCAAAGTAACCAACCAAATCTTCATACACATGTTTTCCAACGACAATGAAAGATTTCACTCCAGCATCTCCAATTTGTAACCGATCAACTACACTGTGCTCCGACCTTTCCCTGATATCATTCTCAGCTAAATGTCGGTCAATAGATAGAATAGAAACTGAAGCCGCTCCAGCTGATTTATATGCAGAAATACTCAATTCTGGTTGTTTACCGATGACATTCATATATCTGGCAGCATGGAACAAAGAGTAGCCTTTGAACTCCTTGACGTATTCTCTTGCGTGGGGCGATAGCGTATGATTGCTAGAAAGCTGGTCATACAGCATTGATCTATTCATAGTCGTTGTACTTATCATCCAAGCGCTGCTCAGCAAACCGCAAGTAGCAGGAACAATAAATCCACTTAATCTATCTTGATCGCGGAAATATGGTACTTTATGGAGAAAGAACTGAGCAATTGAACTCCTTCTCCAAAAGCCGAACAACAAAGCTCCAGTGAATGCCCCAACACCTAGAAAACATTGTGCTTGGTAAGCTTGGTTTACAGCTTTAGAAACATTTTGCTTGTCATGAACTGATAGTTGAGATTCCAGATTTTTGAAATGATTGAGTGCWTCTTGGTTTGGTGATGTGTTTGATATTTGATGGTAATGGTGATGTTGAGCATCTACAACGTCAGAGACCGTTTTAGTTATAGGCATGATGGAAAGCCCGAAACTCGCAAATCCCAATAGAACACCGAATAGATTGGAGATGAAAATTGAGTAATAGAACAAAAAATAGATCTAGATTTCCTTAGATTTGACGGCTCTTAGAATGCGGAGAACAGATGACAATAGCAATTATTTTGGCTAATTACACATTATATGTTCAAATCATGAGATTTTTTCCCAATTTAGGTGGAGGGAAAAAGTGGTAAGATGTTATTATTTTCGAGCAGTCTTTTACGCCAGTTATATATGAATTTATGATGGTACCTTGATAGCAGAAAGGGTAGAGATTACTGGTTAGAAAATGTTAAAGTTCTAAATGTTTTATAATTGGACCTCCCTGAGAAACCTTAAATTAAAGTTAAGCTAAAGGTCAATACATTTCAACGGTCAAGCAGAAATTTTCCAAAGGGAGTTTAAGAATCAGTATAGTGCTCGCTGCTGAAGCAAAGAACATGAGAAGAAAATGTGTATATTGAGTGAAATGCAATGAAGGTTTAACTACAGAAACAAAACGTTTCCAATATATTACCAATATTCGGTTGCGGTTCCCCTGTAAAAGAATGTTTACAAAGAATTGATCAAATACAACAATCGGAACAAAAAGGAACAACGGGTATTGATTAGGGTAACTCTAAACTTATTTCGGCAATTCAGTGAGAAAACCGGAAACGTTATTTCTAAGATAGGAGGTGCTCGGGTTCTTATACAATTCTCGTTTCGGTTCATTTCATGAAGCGCAAAAAGGGGAACGGACAAACTGTGGTAAGGATGCTAGGAAACTGTTTGATTAGAAATGATAACCAATATGTTTTTGACTGAAGAGGCCTAGATATTCTGTGGTATAAAATTTCCAGGTAAAACCATGTTGTATTTAATAGGAGTGCACTTGAGATAATCTGCCAGTAATGTTCCAATGATAGGTATTGATTACGTGATTTAGATTAAAGACTTTGGTTTACTTCCGGATAGTCAACAATGACGCTTTATAATGATCATTTAGTAAAATGAGTATCGAATATCATTATGTATAGTTCTATGGGTGAATTTGCTAAGCTCTTTGGTATTTTCAGCCACAAGCAAGCGTTTAACCTCCGTCTACCCGACATGCATGATGGACGCATTGTTTCTATTTATGCATAAAACTGCAGTATTTTGCATACAGTTTTTTTATCCTACTGTAGTTTTTCTTCAACCAACTGGTTATCTTTTAGTTGCCATTGAACGAACATGGAACCATATCTTCCAGCAAAACTATATTCCCTCTAACCACACAGCGAAAGTAGCCATATAATGCACGTCAACTTCTCTCAAATACCCGAGAATAGACCTTTAGACCAAGAGGATCCATAGCATCAAACACACTGTCTAACATAGTACGAGGTTTAGGTTTTTTGACACCTGCCAAGGCAAGAATCCTTGGATCACGGAAACATAACTCTGGACGCTCAGCTGTTTGTTGATAGTATTCAGCTAGTAAAGGATATCTACAGTTAGTACTAGCTTTTATGACTTCAAACCTTCCAGGATTTTCCTTATGTTCATCCAGAACTTGACCCATCAAATAGAAATCTAATATCTGTGTTAATTTCTGTTAGTGTTTTCTCATTTAAACATTTCACGTAGCACCTCAAAGTTCGGACCCCAAGATTGTACTTACAAAATAGAAAGGACTTCCTAAAGCAAATGCATTCACTGATGTCTTTATGATGGAAACTGACTCCGGACCATGCAGCTTTCTGCGTCTAGCCCATAGCACGGTATAAATGCTTAAGAAAGGAAGAGCAACAAATGCATATGATAAGTATGTAGCTTTCTGGTATGTTGCCGCTAATTCTTGTCGGTCGTTAGTAGTTAATTGCTGATCACACTTGTAGAACTCCACGGCACCTTCAGGGATAGAGGGATCAACCGGTATCAGTTCGTCAAGCTCGCTCAATGTATCATCAGCTGATATAGCAGATCCCTTGGTATTTTCATTTGGAAAACAATTTTGACCATTCTGTTTCAACTTTGTAGATATCGGAGTGGAATTAGTACTATCAACGGTACTACTCTCCGCAGAGTCTACAGACTGTTTCTTCCTCCACCATAACATAACTGACGCTCGAAAGTTCTGTAATGTTCCTTGTTACTCCCTAAATGCTGAATGAATTATTTTTATATGATTACCTCCCAACTACCGTTTGTCACTAGAATACAATAATAGTAAAGTTGAGATAAAGAAGAGTATAGATTGGAAAAAGACGGAACTAACATTAATGCACGATACTGCAATGCCAAACAAACATGCATGTCCGGGTAACAAAAATCGGCGAATTGAGCTGAGCTGAGCGGAGTTGTAAATTAAGGTTCAGTATATGTATGCACTACCCTGCATTACTGAATCCCTGTGGAGTTCATGGGACTATCAGAATGTAAGTTGGGTGATCTTTAAATTAGTAAATTTTTAAGTATGTCTTTGAAAAGATTAGATTTAACTCCTAGTAAGGCAATTAAGTTACCACTCCTATGTTTTCAGCTTTTTAGGAACGTATATTCTGGCGACTTTATTATATGCAAGTGTTTCCTTCTTGCAGAAGGTACATGAATTCTCCAAACCTACTCACTCATTCATCTTTCTGCAATTCTTTATCCTTTTTTCTTCTTATACAATTATCTAAACTATTATATACCTCATCTCTGAAATAGTTAAACTACAAAATTTACCCTTTCAAAGTACCTTTCTTGCATATATTCATCATAGTAACTTCATCTTTCGTCTTCCGTTCTGTCCCAAAATATCACGTGGATACATCAAACACTTGCAAATCATTTTATCTTCCGGACAAAGAGTCATAAAAAAATGAAACTTCACAAGATGTCAAACATTTGTACTCCGATCAACCTGCAAAACCTCTGGCAGAATCCACAAACCCTGCTCGCCCCTCTTACTCTTTTATTATCGACAACTAATTAAACAGGCATCTCAAGGCTTGTTTGCAGGTAGAAAACTTCTCCGGGAACAGAATGGCAACCATTGAATTGTATGCTGATTCAAATGGCACACCATTGGCATTTGCCAATACTCTCAAAGTCGCAATTGCCGCAAGCGCTTTCGACCCCAGCTTGAAAGTTTCGAAGCCCGTGGCAGAATTYCCTGGTGCTTTACTGGTTTTGAAGAAAGAAGGAAAACAATTGATTGAACCAAATGCCGTAGTGAAGTTTTTGGCCTCCAGAAAAAATGTCGTAGTGAACGGTATTGATTTGATCGATTATGATGAAACAACTCTGTATCAAGCATTGAAAAACGCCAAACCATTAGCTCTCGCAACGGAATTGAAAGCTCCCAGCTTGGAGTTGCAACCGGCGGAGATTATTTTATTTGCTTCTTTATACGCTAGCGTTGGCGGTAAATTTGAGACACTTCAAACAGCCTCGTCACAGATTTCTTCTTGGGCCCAGCAATACACTGAACTGCCGCAAGTGAAAGAAGCCATCACTGTAGTGAAATCTTTATGCAAACTTGCACCACCCAAGCCCGAATACACTGGTGCTCAAAACTTGGACTCCACAATTGCCTACAAGGTCAACAAACCCGTTGAAGGGGAAAAGTTATTGCCTAAGGCTGGAGAAAAGAATATACTGGTTACATCTGCTTTGCCATATGTTAACAATGTGCCTCATTTAGGTAATATTGTTGGGTCTGTTCTTTCTGCTGATATCTATGCACGATACTGCAAGAACAGAAACTTCAATTGCTTGTATATCTGCGGTACCGATGAGTATGGAACTGCTACTGAAACAAAGGCTTTAGAAGACGGTGTTACCCCTAAACAATTGGTTGATAAGTACCACAAGATCCACAAGGAAGTCTATGACTGGTTTGAGATTGGATTTGATTATTTTGGCAGAACTACCACCCCTCAACAAACTGCTATTGCTCAAGAGATCTTCCTCAAATTGTACGACAATGGATTCCTTGACGAGCAGGAAATGAAACAGCTTTACTGCCCGAAGCACGAAGGTTTCCTTGCTGATAGATATGTGGAAGGTATTTGTCCTAAATGTGGATATGAAGATGCTCGTGGTGATCAATGCGATGGTTGTGGAAATCTTCTTGATCCTTTTGAATTGATTGAACCAAGATGTAAGCTAGATAATGAAAAACCTATCCCCAAGTTGTCTACACATGTGTTTATTTCTTTGGACAAACTTGAACCTAAGGTTAAAGAATGGGTTGAAAAGTCCTTTGCTAAGGGTCATTGGTCTAAGAACAGTAAAAATATTACTGATTCATGGTTGAAAGAAGGATTACATCCTAGATGTATTACCCGTGACTTGAAATGGGGTACCCCAGTTCCGTTAGACAAGTTTAAGGAGAAGGTGTTGTATGTTTGGTTTGACGCTCCTATTGGCTATGTCAGTATTACTGCTTGTTATACAGATGAATGGAAAGAATGGTGGCAAAATCCTGATAACGTGAACTTGTACCAATTTATGGGTAAAGACAATGTTCCATTCCACACTGTTGTGTTCCCAGCTACAGAAATCGGCACTGGTGATGATTGGACAATGCTGCATCATTTGAGCACTACAGAATATTTACAGTACGAAGGAGGCAAGTTCTCCAAATCTAGAGGTATTGGTGTGTTTGGTAACAATGCTGAAGACTCTGGCGTGCCGCCTTCAGTATGGAGATACTACTTAGCCACTGCTAGACCAGAATCTTCTGATACCCAATTTTCGTGGGCTGATTTTGCTAACAGGAACAATGGTGAGCTTTTGGCAAACTTGGGTAACTTCGTCAACAGATTAGTTAAATTTGTCAATGCTAAGTACAACAGTGTTGTACCAGAATATAGCCCTGCTGATATTGGTGAAGAACAATACAAGAGATTCCTCAAAGACGTGAATTCATTATTAAAGGACTATAATCAAACCTTAGAAGCCGTCCATATCAGAAAAGGATTGGAAATTGCCATGCAAATCTCTGCTAGAGGTAATCAATTCTTACAAGAAAACAAATTGGACAATTCTCTGTTCAATGATCATCCTGAAAAGGCTGCTGCTGTTGTGGGTATTGGTCTCAATTTGATCTACTTGGTTGGTGCTGTTATATCACCATTTATGCCATCCACTAGTCAAGCAATTTATCAAATGCTCAATTCTGATGAAAGGAATATTCCAGATGAATTCCAGTTAATTATCAAGGGTAATCATAACATCAATAAGGCACAATACTTGTTCAAAAGATATGATGAGAAGTTCATTGATTCACTAAGGGAAAAATACGGTGCTGCAAAGAAGAACTAGAAGAAGAGGAAGACATAGACAATTGAATCAATTTAATATAGTATTAATAGTGTTAATATAGCTTTTTGGTTTTATTATGGTTACTGAAATATAGCAGTTGAGTATTAATTTATCGTCTGAAGTAGTAGAATTAAAGTTATGCCATCTGCAAAGATATGCATAAGCCTGAACTTGGTTGGATCACCAACGACACTCCATGACATTACAGAGTTTCTACAGTCCAAGRTGCAACAAAATTTACTCTTTATTACGAACCAATAGATTAAATACAAAACAACCTACTACTCAGCTATCATTCTGCTTAGTTATACCCTTCTACTCCGTTCTCTTAAGAAAGAAACACGAAGACGCACAATATGCATATCCCGCATCTGCTACAGAATTATACATGGTTGTGCATATTCTAGAACCTTATTTCAAATCTTCTCATAACGTTTTTTCGCCTTTCCAATACCTCTTTCTGCCCTCCCTGACAACTATTCGCATTGATCAATAACAATTTATCTTCTTCCGCATAATAAGCCAYATAACACACCTTAAAACCCATATAAAAATATTCGGCAGGTTTTCAAAATGTCACAGCTAATTCTAGACCAGTTTTCCTCAGTGCTCCCGAACATACCTCTTACCAAAATCTCCCAGGGTGCTGAAGCCATTGTATTCACAACTACTGTACATCCATTTCTGCCATTGGAATTCAATCAACAGAAAGAAAATGAACTATATATAGTGAAATTTCGCCCTCCCAAACCATATCGGCATCCTCAGCTTGAGGAGTCTTTGACGAAAAAACGTACAGCTGGTGAAGCAAAGCTGCTTCATAAGCTCTTTCTCCTAGGGGTGAATGTGCCAAAGCTCATATCAATTGATGGCGTCAACGGAGTTATCTGGATGGAAAATATTGAAGGGAATGATAGAATCAAACAGGAGCAGCAAAATAGAATCAGCCGCTTGGCTAGAAAGCAAAATAATCACTATGCAGTAGCACAGGAGCCAGCATCAGAGACTATTCACCAAGATGCCAGTCTAACCATGGAGATCAAAGGAGCCCTGAAATACTATTTATGGTACTACGAGAAATACAATAATGGTGTGGAAGCAACGGGGAAACAGGTAGAGTCTGTGATGAAAAGCGTTGGATCCCAGGTGGGTCTTCTGCATACTTGTGATATTGTTCATGGTGACCTTACTACTAGCAATATCATTCTCCATGATAACTGCAACCAGGAAACTAACCAATGGGAAACCGAACCTTTTTTGATTGATTTTGGTCTAGGATCACATTCTGCTTTAGCTGAGGATAAGGCTGTTGATCTGTATGTTCTAGAACGAGCCGTGATTAGTACTCATCCTGATTATAGTGAATTGTATTCACAGTGGCTATTGCAAGGATATCTTGATGTTCATGAGAGTAGAGGCAAAGGAAAAGTCAAGGCATGTAAAGAAACGCTGAAGAAATTAGAAGAGGTTCGAATGAGAGGAAGAAAAAGAAGTTTGGTTGGTTAGAAGGCGAGGTGTTACATTGTGTAGTTGAAGTTGTTCTAGAAGTCTGTGAGCTGCCAAGCTAGTCATAAATTGGAAACTCCTATTTGAATTAAATGTTATTGCATTATCAATTTACATGGCAAAAAGGAAACTATGAAACATGTAGTGTCAACTGATCTGATGGCATTAAAAGGCTTCTTTCTATATCCTGTACACTGCTATTACAATCATAAACATCCTGTGAGAATGTTTCTTAAGGTGAGAAGCTAAACCAAGAAATGATGAATTCCTAAATATATTTCTGGTGAAATATGCAAAGAGTTTGCTCTAAAAGTGGGTTGAAAGTCAATTGAGAAGTGATACCTGATGAGATATCCAGTGAATCCCGAAGTCCGCTTTCCAGTGTATGACTCGATCATTGACTGCTCTTGCACTACGGTTAATGTCGATTATTGACCACTATAATTGGGTATGGTTTCATTTTGGCGTTTTACTTTGAACAGGACTATCTCAAGCAGAATGATAACAAGCAAATGGATGTTAGTAGTATTCGAATAAGCATATAGCTATATATTGATTGTATAGCTATCGAAATATGATTTGCTATTTGCTAAGCCGCTAATTGTTGATGGATTAATTGATGATGGTTATATCATGACTGGAAATGTCATGAAAACAAGAAGTATACCATTCAAAGAGTTTTTTTATAACTATTATAGTGGTTGTTATGGTTATTTGACAAGAAAAATGGTCAACTGGAGCCAAATTACTATCAAATGATGGTGTCGCGTTCATCGTCAGGATGTGATTGCTGAGTTACTTGGGCGTGATCACGCATTTCAATCTCAACTTGTGCTCGGGCTTTTTTATGAACTCAGTGAAACTAATCAATCAGTTGAAACAGATCAACTTAGTTGGCATTATAATAGTAATGGTGATAATATTAGAAATAGTACTAAAAAAATGGATTACTGTAGCATATAGCATAGTGATAATACTACTATAAATAAACAACGGTTCGTACTGTCAATCAATCAAAATGAACCAACTAACAGCTTTCCTGGTCTTTTCTCACTTCGGGCATCTTTGATCTTCCAAAAAGAAATTGTTGTCCGGCAATAGTTCAATGTCCTCTTGCATTGCTTGTAAGCTGGTATTGTTTTCTGGTGTGTATACGCAAAAGCTCCTGTTACCAACAGCTCACATTTGCGTAAGRTGTTACATAAACTAAATGTCCGCCTTGGATTGTAACAGCAAATGGTTATTTTTTCCTGCGAAGGCGGACACTGATCAGCCAAATGATATTTGTCGAGCCAGAAAACCTGCTGAAGAGAGGGGAAGCTCTGATTGCAGTTGATCAATCAACAGCAGCTTTACAGACCTTTCATGAATTCTTATCAACCAAAAAAGCCACTCACTCCCGTTTAAACGATCATTTGCTTCCTCTGAACTCGAAACATTAGCATGTACTCTTTAGGCAGCTCTGAACCATTTTGTTAAAAAAATTAAGCTTCTCAAAGATGGTCTAAATCAAAACAAGAAGCGAATCCATGGCGCTCAACTGGTTTAGCTTCAATTGAAAAATATTATCAAGAGATTGCATATAACTGATCTGTCAAAAGCAAAGTTAAAAGAAGCTAGAAAGAAAGCTGCAGAGAAGACCAACGAAGGAGACGATTTGGAACGTGATCAATCCTCAGAACATATTATTCTTGTGCTGTTTTTAATAGACAATTCTGCTAATAATAGCAAGCTTTTCAATGAAACGCTTCCAAATCGTTTGTAGCGACAAATTCTCAAGAGTTAATGTTAATGTAAGACAAATAATAGAAAACAGCTCACTTGGTTATCTTCCCTTCCAACACATCAACTTTCCTCCCAGCATTTCAATTAGTTCTTYATTTATATTGTTTCATATATTTTTTATATGGAAAGATTATGAAACTCACGGGAAGTGCTTTCGATCACTTTTCCCTGTTCATTCCCAGTATTATCCTCATCTTTTCCCTCTCTCTTAGACTTAGGCTGTAGTATTTGATTAGTAGAGTCTAAGTATCCAGGAGCAACTCTTCTCATAGTTTCGACTTTCCAAGCATCGAAAAATTCCCCTGATTCAATTTTTCTTTCAAGGCTGCGTTCAATAGAAGCAGCTTCGCTTTTCCATGCGTCTATGTCATCTTTGCTTACGACTGGTGCTGGTGCTGATTGAGGGACAATAGTATAGTTGTATGGTAATGTTACAGCTTTTGGTGGGTTGAAAAAAGGGGATATAATTAGTGGGACGTTTGAGAGAATATTGTGGGCTATATTTGGTTAGTAGATGTAAAACTGTGGTATCAAATGATGAATATCTCATTCTCTGATAGATGGTTTACCACTAGTCAGCAGCACAGAGAGTCGCAAACTATGAGAAGCAGTATGATAACAGTAGCTAAGGAAACGTAGGAAATCAAGTCTTAATATTATTTAATGCCAAACCAATTAGTCTTAGCAACTTGCGAGCTGTCAAGCCAACTTTCAAGCCATGTTTTAAGCCACATTTCCATGGCTATCTAAGTGCTACTTTCCAATTCATCAACCATGAATCACGAATTCATACCCCATACAGTAAGACAGCAACCGCTACGTACGTTTCCTGTTTTCCGACATCATAAAGTTGTATCTAAGCCGCTGTGACTACAATTGAGCTGGATTGCCAAAAAGTGTTCATTCTTATGTAATTGATACAGTTATTATGCTGTCAATGAATAGCCGTTAAGTAGAAAGAAAGGTAAGCGATAGAGATAACGGGGAATTTATCGTTGCGGAGGATGGAAATCGGATATGATGCGTCAGAGAAAGCGGATATTATGTTACTTAGGGAGGTGACGGAAGATGCTAGCAAAACATGTAAAAAGAAAACATAGGAAAAAATAAAAAGAGATAACTAAAATATTACACATTTACGTGAACAGATAATAATTTTCATCCAATATAGGTTTATAATTCATAACTATTCCTTCACTATTCCTACGGTTCTCCCTCCTATTTCTCAATACCTCTCGGTGGATAATCTCCGAAATTACCTCCTAGCCCTCTGTCACACAAAACACTTAAAGATCATATAATCTTAAAATACTCTCTCAAGACCTCATCACCTACTGTTACATTTCTGATTACGTAATTACTCACATTCTTTCACTGGAAGAAAATTTATTTTTATAGTGTGTGAACATTTTACTTTGTAACCTTTATCTGCTGTCATTATCAACAGTATTACTGCTATTATCAATATTATCAATAATGGGAGGTCCAAATAGCTCTATAAACAACTAAACATCTGATTAATACCCTATTCACATTTCCTGCATTTTTTTCGCACGTTGGCTCAAAATGACAGAAGAAGTAAAGCCATATAGGCTCCATATCGGAGGAATCTCACCAGAGCTTGCGGAATCGACAAATGAGCTCCAGGACAGAATATCAGCGTTTGGGACGATTATCAAGCCGATAGAACTGCTTGGAAAACCCACAATTGATGTGAAATTTGGCTATATCACAGTCGAGCTCTCGCAGAAGAAACTAGCTGCCCTCAAAGCTGCTTTTAGAGGCGTCCGGTTCAAGAAATCAATGCTCACCGTTGACATTGCTAAACCTGACTATCTGGCCAAGCTCCAAGAAGAAAAAGGCTCCCCTATAGACTCTCGCAAAGCAAGAATTAGAATAGCGCGCGAACGGAAATTCCAGTATTTAGAGCAGTATCAACTAGAGAAATCCAAGTCTGCAAACACCTTTAGAACTGTGTCTAACTACCATGTGATCAAAGGCAAACATCGCAACACGGAAAGACGACCAGAGTCCAATTTCATTTTCAAAGTGTTGATCAACGGGAAACTGAAACAGATGAAGCTGCGGAAAACCAGACTTTGGGGCTACGACAAGAAGAAAACTGCAGAGGACTTGACATGGAGATATCTGGGTAATGGAGCATGGGCCAGTGGGAATGGATATGTGCTTGAGACTGTGGGCCAAAGAGTTGATGAACTCATAAATAAAGCGGGTGTAGGTAGTAGTGGAGATGCCGTTGAAGATACTGTTGAGAATGCTTTTGTCGAGGCAGAAACAGAGAGTAAACAGGTCACTGATAAAGTGCTGAATGATATTCTCAGTATGTTTGATACTAAGAGCAAAGGAGAGGTTCTGATGATGAGTGACGACGAGGATAATCTGGCGGATGGTGGAAAAAGGGCTAAGGACTATGAAAATACTGGTTCTGGAAGCATTATAATGCTGGACGATGGTGCTGTGGGAGATGCGATGGATCAAACAGGATATAATTCAGAAGAGGAAGAGGAAGAGGAGCAGCAGGGAGAAAAGGGAGAAACGGCTGAAGAAGAGAAAAAGTTTTTTCCAACATTTGGTGCTGGTAGCGCGAATAGTACCGAAAATGAAGATTCACCCAAGAAAGTGAACGATCTGTCTGTCTTGAGATCTGTTTTCAATACTGAAGACACGGGATTCAAGCTGGGGCTTGTCAGTGATGATATAGAAGAGGAAGAYGAGCAAGAGCAAGGGGAAGAAAGCAAAGTTACTGGAAATGCTAATGAACTTACTAGCAATAAGCACGGAACTCAATCAAAGCTTGCTCAGGATGATTCTCCTAGCGGCACTCACATAATTCCTCAGTCTGCCGTCAATGCTTCCAAAGGTCTATTCTTCTCTCATACAGAGTCTCCATTTCTACAGTCTCAAAGCGTGCTCAACAAACTAAGAGGAACGTTTGATCTGGAGCAGTGGCTGCAGGAGTTCCAAGACAGTAAAGAAGAAGTGCGAAGCAATATCAAGAGAAGACGAAGAGATGCCTTGCGACAACTGAAAAAGAAAAATAGCAGCAAGAAATCTGCCGGGGGGTCAGCTGGCGTTGCATCTACAGTCGGTTAGATCAATATTACCTGGAAAATGTAACTTCCAACGAAGTGATTACGTCTTGAACCGTTTTGCTGGCTGTTGCGCTGCGTTAGGCTATGCTATGTGTGCCGTGCTGTGGGCGCAGGGTATTATCTCTAATGCTCATTTTCTTGTGCAGGTAAAGGATATACCAAATGGATTTGAAAACCAAATGATTATCATTTCTTCAATGATCTCGAAACCTGGAATAGTTGATCGTTGCGTGAATCAACAGATGCCAAAGAAGCTTTTAAGTCTGAAAGTTCTCTGGGATCATTTAAGATATAATATCTATCAATTTCGCTGCTAGAACACCTACAGGTCTGCGGATGACCCATTGATAATAATAATGAAATAGAATCTGGTATAAGACATATTCATTGAATTCTGGAGCTACAGTACGGGTTTCGTGCAAAAATAATGGAAGCATACAATGAAACGATTAATAACATAGTGAATAATTAGCTGGGAAAACCAAATATACCAAGGGCTCATTGATACTTAAAGGGAAAAAGGTATTATTGATGCTTATAAAGCAGAACGTTGGAAGTATAGAAATAGAACTATGAAGTAACGTTTAAACAATTGCTCGTTGATTGCTGAAAACACAATAAATAATTAGTATTTATTTTACTTTACTGTCAAAATTTTGATGATGGTTCAAGTTCCATTGATAGCAATAGAGAGTATGAGGACGATAGTAACAGAAACAATAAACACGGTGAGTAATTTAGTCAATTATCAAGAAATGACAATAAATCATTATTATCATTACTCTCTGGATTCAATGCTCCCAAATATTCATTGAAAGCAGACCAATTATTTGCTTATTTTCAGTCATTATCAACATAGAATCAATGGGTGAACTAAGAATAGCATTCTAGTTCGATAGCTAGGAGAGCTGGCTCAAACATTCTACTTGGGCTKACTTGACCAAAGAACCCTGGTTCTTTGGTTATATTAAGAGGTTCAAATATAGCTGATGATAATAGGTACATTATATTACAATGGCACTAGAGATTATAATATTATAGCTGATCTAACCATTAGGCTGTTAACAATAAATTCCACCAAAATGTAAGCAGTTCATCCATCTTTTCCATGGATACTTCAGAGAGGAAATGATGAATACTTTCTCTTGTGAACTTATTGTATAAATTCAGCTGTAATCTTGATCTGCTTAATAGTTCTTCAATGGCTCTTAGAATGATTAATAGTTCTACTAGTAGATCTTATATTTACTGTATTTTAAAAAACATATATATTAAACACTCCGGTATGCATGAATACGTCTGCCGATGAGTTGGAATTTGAGCAACATAATTTGTTTAAAACCCAAATGTTTTAGCACTAAATAATATCCTCTGATTTACCGTCAACTTATCTGACAAAATTCGAACTTGCTTGGTTAATATTACAATAATTTTATACGTTTATAACAGAATGGCTTATTGTTTTACCTTAACCAGTACTTATTCTACATTTACCAGCAGGAACTACCTATATACTAACTCTTCGTTTATATTTTGAAGACAGTTTGCATTATTATGTAATAGATATATCAGAGCAAAGAAGATTGATAAAGCCTTTGACTGAAAGTATTGGTGAAGTTCATTAATAGAGAACAGATCAATGTTATTGGGGGTTACTTAACTGAAGGCTCACTTACCTATTAAGACCAATTTTACATATTCAATCATCTCATCGTCAATAATAGTTACAAATCATCGTTGTTCCTACTATATTTTCTTCTTATATTTACACTATTTCTATCCAAAAATACTGTTTTATGCTCATCGCCTTACTTCCAGCATCAGATCATCCATATACTGGCATATTTATTTTCTTGTTTCACCACTATCCCTCTAATATTTCTTATATTCATAGCCCCTCAAAGGAAGAGAAAACTTAGTAGCCATCTCAACAGCAGCAGAACCCCAGTCCAAGCCATGGTTATGGCCATCATCAGTCAGTCCAGCCCTTTGCTCAGCCTGTAAATCTGTCAAACAAGTAAGCAAGCCGAAAATCACAGGAATATTCAAATCGGTTTGAATTTTCATCAATTGATGCGTTGTAGCGTCGGAAATATACTCGAAATGCATAGTGCTGCCTTTGATAAGCACGCCAATAGAAATAACAGCGTCAAGAGGAGTTCCTGCTTTCTGTTGCAGTTCCACAAACCCTTTGGTACCAAAAGGAAGCTCAAAAGAACCTGGGACAGTTTCTATGATGATGTTCTCCTTCTTGACTTTCAATTCAAGCATTTTGTTCACGGCACCTTCAACCAAAGCGTCAATCACCTTGGAGTTCCATCGGGCACGGACAATGCCGATTCTGAGGGATGATCCATCGTAGTCTTCGTCCACTGCTCCTATTTTACCGATAGCCATTGTGAGAGCAGATTCTGTAATGTCGTGTTGAAAAGACGGGTACTTCTTATTGAAAAGACGGCAGACTGGTAGCTGTTAACATTTGCTGGAATGCTGGGATGTTACAATGTTTTAATGTTGATAAGACCTGATAATTGCCAGTAAAGAAGARATGTTGATGAGGCAAGGCGGTTTCAATATGACTGAACAGAACAGGATGATGAATAAGGATTATGTGATCAGAAGTGAGTTACGGAATTGAAGGTAAGAAGGTTTGAAATGGGGTTTAGAGTTTGGCGAGTTGGTGTAATTAGGTTACGGTTTGAACTTAAGTTTTGAGTTTATTTTGGTAAAAGCGATCAAATGTTGAAAGTGAAGAAGAGATGATGAGAGCTGATGTGAAGGAATGCTAGTAAACGATACTGATTTTCTGGTTCTACGACGGTAAAGAAGATTATACAACGATTGTTTCTCGATTATTCGTTTGGATAGTTACAAACTTTTGGTGTGCGTTTTTGCTCTATGTAACGAAACAGCACGTCATCTAGTATTTGCTTAGCTTCCTTGCTGACCGTGAGCTCATCGGAGAAGTGGGAGTATCACCAGCGGTTAGCAGTAAGTAAGGATTGGCATGTATCTGCTCAAGTCAGGTAGCCCATAAATGCATTAAAATAGAAGCAGTCTGCAAAATGACCCTCTTTTTGTTGCACAAATCAACATCAGCTGGTGCTCTTTCATGATTTCATAGTCCTSCTACTACTTTACCGCTACAGATAGCCTCTCTCAAACTTTCGCTCGCGCACAAGCTATTCAATCAGCTAATCAAATCAAAGCATGCATCTCCTTCTTTCTCCGCCTATCAAACAATTCAATAAATATCCGGAAATCTTTCTTAGTGCCATCTTTCAAGACTCTGTTCCAATCACCCTCTAATCCCACCTTTTTGTCCCACATCCTATGTCACGTGCCACATGACTCATCGCACAAAACGATAGAAGTGAAAATTTCAGTTCCCTAAACTGTTCAAGAACTTTTTTGTTAAGATTCATCCATCCATTCTTGATGCTTATAAAGCTGGGTGGAGCTTTTTTATATTGTTGATCAACACAATCTACATTTTTGGTGTTTTCGGTTGGCTCCTGAGGGTACGTGCTGGCTATTTGCCGTTGAAAAGCGTATTGTGGAACCTCTGTCTCTGTCTGCTTGACCATCCACCAAAAACATTTCCTCCAGGACGAAAATCAGAATTCCGTTGCTATTCCTTATCATATTATACTACTAGGATCGACAATACCGCACCACGAAAGATAGATCTCCACAATGGAGCYTGATAAAATAGAAAAACAGGTGGATTCACCGGAACTCTACGAAGAAGACATAACATCAAACATCGATGATGTCTCTATTACCAAAAACCAGAAACAAGGTGTGAAACATGCTATTCAGAAACTCAACTCTCTACTGAACAAACTGGGTGTGGAATCAAGAGGATTGGAGAGAGCTGATCCAAATGAAAGATATACAACTTTTTTCTCTCCAGAATGCAACCTGAGCACTATGAAGAAACTATCTCCATATTTTAGAATAGTGTCCCTATGGATGTCGGCTTGCGGAGGCCTTACTTCAATGTCAGGATATCTATTGGGACCATTAGTATTCGAAATGAATCTCAAGGACTGTCTGGTCAGTGGTTTATTAGGAGCACTAGTCGGATGTTCAGTAGCAGGTTATTGCAGTACCATGGGACCTAGGTCAGGCTTGAGACAGTTGGCATCTGCTAGATTTGCCTACGGCTTCTATCCGGTGAAAGTGCTTACGATTCTGAGTTTGATAGCACTATTTGGCTGGAGTTTGATCAACTGTGTATTTGGGGGCCAAATTCTCTTAGCCCTGAGCGAAGGGTCTGTTCCTTTGGAGATTGGCATTCTTATTGTTGCTCTCATAGGTTTATTTTTTGGGGTTTTTGGCATTAAAGCTGTTTTAAAGTATGAAGGTGCTCTAGCTATTCCCACATTCTTAGGAGGTTTACTACTATATATTGCAGCTTCAGGTACTTACAAAAGCACTGCGAATAATGTAGATTACAATGAATTGGGCTTATCCTCTAAGACTATCGTTGGTAATTGGTTCAGCTTCTTCACATTGTCTTATGGTGTCACTGCTACTTGGGGTTCCATTACCTCGGACTATGTAATGTTTTTCCCAGAGGAAACTTCACCATGGGTCATTGGACCTGTGACTACTTTAGCTATTTTCATCCCAACTGCTTTTATAAGCACAATAGGCATACTAATTGCTAATGCTGCCTTCAGTAGCGAGTACTATATGAACCATTATGAAATGTATGGTTCTGGAGGATTAATTGTAGCTGCGTTCAATTCTTGGAATGGCTTTGGAAAATTCTTGTCAGTTGTGTTGTTTCTAAGCTTGATCTCTAATAATGTGCTGAATACTTATTCTATTGCTTTCACTGTTCAGATCACAACGAGCTTTGGCATTGAAAAAGCATGTAAAGAGAAAGCTGATTTGATCGAAGAACCGAATAGTCAATCGAACGGCAAACAGTCATCCAGTTTTCCTCACAATATTGCTTCTACCACTAAGAAAGCAACTATCAACACTCTACGATTCGTCCAGGAGACTCCTCGTTATGTGTGGTCATTTGTTATTACTGTGGTATACTTTGTATTGGCATTAGCAGGGAAGCACGCATTTGCTGATTTCCTCAATAATTTCCTACCATTGCTAGGATACTGGATTACTATGTATTTCACTGTGCTGATTGAAGAGAATCTGATATTCAGGAATCCTCGGTTTGGATTCTTTCCTGTTTATAAAACAATCAATGGAAGGAAAGAGTTGTATAACTGGTCGGTGTGGGACCAGAAGAGTGAAATATGCTATGGAATAGCAGCATCTATTGCCTTCTGCTTTGGAGTAGCTGGAGCTGTGTTAGGAATGTGTCAGGTGTATTTCATAGGCCCTGTTGCCAAGCAGATTGGAGAATATGGTGGTGATGTTGGTGTRTTTTTGGCATTCGGGCTTACTGCTATAACTTATCCTATGTTAAGATATTGGGAGATAAAGAAGTTTCATAAGTAGTCAATAAGAGAGCATGAGATATAATGTTGGTGGATGCATGAAGGATAAGGAAAGGAGAATGTAACGATAAAGCAGTAGGAAATGGGCGGGTAAGAAACGAATATAATGGGAGAGATGTAGATAATGCGCGGGGTATGTTAGAAGGGAGCATGATAACCAATATAAGATAAGAGCAATGGAATATAATAATATAATAATAGATCATAGAGTATAACATATGATAATAGAACATATAGAATTAATAAAAGATCAGATAAATGGCATGGGAATAGATCATAGTATATCATAGTAAATGTACCAAATACATAATAATAAGTCATAATAATAACATAATAATATCGTAGCAACGGATATACTAATGCACATTATAGAATATAATAATTGATATGATATATTATAATAATTCATACAAACTCTAGTGAGAGAAGGAAATAGTATGAAGCTTATAATGTAATTAACGTATTAAAACCCGCTGACTATTTTTATGGCAACTTCTATTAGCATTAATTCTTGATATTTATGTATACGCCGGCAGTTGAAAGTAACTGGCATTGACTACATTTATTACATTTACTACATTGATCAACACACCGATATATTATTCTTCTTCTTGGTAGCTATTCAACATGATTCAATACAATAAATCATAATAAACTACTATTAATGAATCATTGATTCACTTACATCTGTTTCTAATCCCATTTCCCTACGATCTCCCACTTCCTGTTCACTCAATGACGACTGAATAAACGACCAATAGGACCAAAAAGCTTCTCTAGTAAAAAGTTATAAAACCATATGAAAACAGCAAGTGGTCCCTGAGTTGGTGAAGATGTAATGCCTGCTCCGTTTGATGGGTTACTAGGATCTTGTTGTCCAGATGGTGGAGATCGCAAATCAGGTAGAACCACGGCTTCACTTGGAGGAGGTTGAACAACGATTGGATCTTCTCCTTCTTCTTCAATGAGATCAGTTGGGTCGATTTCTTCGTGTGAGGGAACAAAATGTGGAAGAGCTGTGATTAGTTTGTTAGCATGTTGGTATAAGTATGGCAAGAGAGATAACAGTTTGATATGATATGATATGATGATATGATATGATGATAATAGATGATAGATGATAGATGATAGCTGATAGATGATAGACGATAATGATAGGAACCATTATTGAATAGCCTCTGGAGTTGTCTTGATGATAGTTAAAAGTAAAAACATATGAATACTCATTATCAATATCGCTGATAACAGTGAATGCAGTTGAGCTCATTTAGGTATCTTCTCGCTTGGTGAATTGGCTATTCAGCTGTCTCTTTGAATAAACGTATGATTTCTATGATTACGGATGAAATTCACAGATTGTTGGGCCATAAGTACCAGTTCAATTAAATGGGGRCATCAACAGATTCTTACCAACCATTCATCATAACCCATTTTCATCTCTTATTTCATGTCCTCATCCTTTCTCTTCCTCATAATATACATRTTATCTATACTTACATTCAGGCTCCTCTTTCTTCTCTTCAGCAGSCTCCTTTTTCTCAAGTATCTCTTCTTCTTTTTCTTCCACCTTAATCACATTGTTTGTATTACCAGCATCATCAGTTACTATAAAAATTAATTGTTAGTAATAGCAAACTATAATTCAATAAGCACATCCGATAAATATTTAAGATGGTTTTAATCATAAAGCTATTAACATTTCCCTATTCTCAACATTTGGTGGGCTTGTTACTTACCCGAGGGTCTATCATCAGGAGCCAAGAACCAATTACCATTAACAAGAAATTTATAGGCATAAAGAACTCCTGGTTTTAAATCAACACTTGTTTTGTAAACGCCAGGAAATTCTTCTTCCTCTTCCAAAGGAATAGGTTGCCAATCAGAAAAATCGCCTGCTACTTGAACGAAATAATCATTGTTTGATGCATCAGAAACTGTGTAGGTGATAGTAGTATTGACCATGATTATTTTGATAAGATTTTCAATAAAGATTATGCTGGTGGTAATAATGATGATTGTAGAAAAAAGAAAGAAAGAAGAATGTGATAATTAAACAGAAATAGCTAGAAATTTAGATATAACTAATTTGATGAACCGATATAATGATACCTATTCAACACTAGCAACTTATACCAGTTACTGATCATACAAGTATCGAAAGATATGAGTAATTCATTCACTTCACTGCAATTCAATTCAGTTTAATTTGTTTTATAAGCAAGAGATGATGTAAATAAAACAGTAAACTAGCAACTTGTCATATAATAATTAGAATAAGCTATTGAGATCGGAATTTTTTATCATGCATGATGTAGATAAAGGTAAATTAATTGTGACAATTTGGACTGAAATGAAATAAATAGAATGGGAATAGAATCTGGCTGCCTTAATCATAAGAACAAGCTTGAGTGTAAATGTGGGTCTTTCGCTTGAGGAAACAAGAATTAATAAAGAAAAAGCTGTGGAGAATGTTTGACAGATGATGAATGAATATGATAATATAAAGGTAGAACAATAAGATTTGAAAAGCGAATAGTAGGAAATGATAYATTTATTTGATATATTCGTCTCTGAATGAGTGAATGACTTTACATAAGAGCGATTTGGATGATAGGTAATCTGATTGTTGGATGATCCGATAAGAATGTACAGTAGAACAGGATAGGAAAGGGTAGGATAGGATAGGAGAGAAAGGTGTTGATATTTATTACTTGGTGGTGAAAGTATTTCTACTACTGAAGATGATGATAGAATATAATACATAATTGAAGTATTTTATATAATTTGAGCTTGGTTTCGATTATGATTGATTTGAACTGATTGAATGGTGGTGAAACGATGATGATTTGATAGCACTGTGAAATGTTCGTCAATTGGGACCCAGAGCAGAGTACTGATTTTACGAGCTGTTCAGATTAGACAATGAATTTGGTTGAACCTGTTGTAGTTTTTTCATTACTTGAATTGCTCCTATCATTGCAATTGAGTTGTCGCTCATCGTTGATCATAGGACTTTCCATCAGCTATTACTTTGTACCTGTTCTGTTTTTCATCGCCTTGCTCCAAACAAGGATAGCTAGAGAACCGATAAGTATTTTTTTTTATTGTGTACGTAAAGTTTCATCATCGAAATGGGAAATACATATGAGGCTGCAGCATAAATTAAGTCCTTGCAATTAAGTCGCTTGATCCATATGGGTTGAAGATGGGTCATTTCAGTTCAGGGCAGAACCAACGTATAAATTAACAGTGAAAACTTTCGATCGCATTCTCTAGTTATGTTTTTTTTTTTTTTGAATAGCATAACTTCTATTTATTGCCTGTCCTTCTTATGGTTCTAGTCCTATATCCTTGCTAGATCATCTGTTGAGGGGAAACGAAAGAATTATCAGGCGATTTACTAGTTAAATTAAGTTTATATTCATCCTGTACGATTAAGAGTCTTGCAGAAAAACAGGCTGGATTGGGTAATTGGTTTTGCAAACAAAGTTTGAACAAATTAAACTTTGTTCTAATCTTAATCATGGCTGAAAAATGAAAAACGGAGTGAGATGTGATGTTATTGGGCATGTGATCTCGATAGGCAGTTGATGCATGAGCTTGCAGATAAGGTTTACTATAGTAAAAGTATGTCCTACTTTTTGTTTACATATGTAAGGTGTTCTACTGTTAGCAGAGTTGGGAGAGAAATGTAGATAATGTCATGAACGGAAAGTAAGACTCAAAAGAGAGGGGAATAAAGAAAGTAAAGATCCGAGATAGAAAAATCAATGAAAGGAATTAATTTTTTACCAAGTCAAGAAAAGAATCAATAGAACGACGACCAAACAAACGCAACACAGGTCATAAAATGGAAGAAAGGGTACAGAATATAGATGTTTCATCAGGTCTTTCTGATGATCCGTTCGGATTCTCCACAATATCAGAAATAAAGGTCCCAAAATTCCAGTTGAGAGCTCAAAARTACGAACAGAAATCGTTGCCTACAGTAGATATCAGGTCAGATGAAAGCAGTGAAGGCGAAGCGGGAACCTACAACATATCATCTACACTTACTAGTAGTTCAGATCCAAGTCCAACAAGCTCACCAGTATTTAAACCTACTATAAAAGAGAACCGAATAAATATATATCTAGATAAAGATACACACCAAACTACTCGAAATCCCTTACCTTTAGAATCTGACAACAAATTACCGAGAAAAGTTGAAAAAGATCTTTATCACTTCACAGATGATGAGAATGAGTCAACTACACAACGTCATTCAACAAGACGAAGGCTTAAATCAAACAAACAACATAAAATCAACAAACTTGAACAAAAAAATATAATAATAAAACAGACACCATCTCTACAGAAACTAAGAAAAACATTGCAAGATATTAGTAATTGGTCCTTATCTGAAGAGTTCGTATCAGATAGCAGTGATCCTTAGAACTAAGATGAATATTTGACGCTATGCTAGGAACACATTATTGATTGCTACTGAGAACCCGATAAGAGACATCAATCTGAATCACGTGAGCACGTCACAGCTCGTAGTGATAAAGTTCCAAATTAGGAAATATTGGTTTATTTCCAACTTTTTTATTTTCCAGATTTTTTTCGCTTCTTAGAACTCAGAAGGGTTCCTAGGTAGCAGGACTATGATTTATTTCAGCATATTTCAGCTACCTTCATGCTATCACTCGTTCGAGTACGACGGGAAGATAGAAGAATGTCTGAAATATTTTGATTCAGCACCCAAATTTCAACACAAAAACTTGACAAAGAAATCAGTATTAATCATTAATAATGGCTCCAGTTGTACGTTGATTAGTGTTTTGGAAAGTGAAGCGGGAGAAGCGAGTATCATGTAGGAAGAATACAAGATCAAAAACTTGAAGGCTGCTGGAATGTTTTAATCTTGTTTCGCCCCATGAAATGCTATTCTGCAAATGAATTTTGACTTTCAAACGCAGTAGGCTAACATAAATATTTATAGAGATCRTCCAAGAAGGCTAAGGCCGTTAAGAAGTACACCGTTGACGTTTCAGCAGCTGTCCAAGCTCAAGTTTTTGAAACCGAAAACTACGTCAAGTACCTCGTCGAACACATCAAGATCGATGGTAAGACTGGTGAATTAGGTGATGAAATTACCATTGAAGCCGCCGGTAACACCGTTGTTATTGCTTCCACTGCCAGATTCTCTGGTAAGTACTTGAAGTTCTTGACCAAAAGATACTTGAAGAAGTCCTTGTTGATCGATTACGTTAGATTCGTTTCCGAAAAGCAAGGTGTCTACAAGCTTAAGTTCTTCAACATCACCGACCTTGAAGACGARGAGTAAATGTATTTTAGTGTTGATAGTGGTGTCAGTTAAAAATATTTTGCTATAGAAGTCGTTGAATTGTAGAGTTTGTAGTTGATTGCAATGTTCACGTAAGGTTTCAAATATCGCYAAAAAAAAACATAATATGATCTCATTGTGCTGTACCACTTCCATCTGCATAGTAGGCATTCTTACGTATTCAGATATCAAGAGWYGCTGGATTAATGGCAACATTTTATCGTTTGCTCTGATGCGTCTGCAATCAATTCCCAGCTGATGATGATTCTCCTCATCTTCATGGCAACAACCCTTCAGCTCCCTTGCTCTTTACAGATGACATAATCAGTTATTAGCCTCAACAATACCGGGTAACTTAGATGATAACTRACTATTACAACTATATAAACAGAAAACTTTTTTCTTCACATTTCTTCACTTCCTTCATATCTAAACATGCAAAATGTTATAAAGGATTTTTCTCAATCAAGCAAGATTTGTGTTATAGTGGCCTGCCATATTTGTGGACTGTGTGCCCTATAGCGTCTCGGTGCTCGCGTGGAAGCTTGAAAGGGCCGCTGTGCTCATGAAGTGAAAAATTACGATTATCCCCACCGACAAATCTGAGATTGAAGGTCTGAAGGGCATTTTGATCTCCATTAGCTGATTTATCAGTGAGTGTTGATGATCAATGCCTTGGGGCTTTACAGCATATTCCTAGACGTTGTGTAATGGATCTATGGTCCTATGTTCATTTGGGTGAAACCATGCTGTCGACATTCCATTGTATATAGATTTTATTGTGTTTTGTACTTCTAAATGAACTGATAGTTGCAATACCTGGTCTGAGGATTCTGATGAATTGCTTTATAAGTGTTAAGTTAAATGTCGTACTCAACCATTAAATAAATGATTATTCTATATTTATATTTGCACTGCACACTATTAATTGCTATTAAATAATTTATTCACTTTTAAATCCGAACCATCAACTAAATATTTATTTAATAACTAGTTGATTAAGTAAATATCCTGGAATGTTTTTCCTAAATATGATGACATAATCAAAACTGCAAGATCAATTAAAGTTGTGATTTCAAAATTCGGACATCTCCGATATTTAATACCTACTAATTGCAAAAGACCCCGCAGGTATTTATTGTTCTCAAACAACAAATTTAAGCTTACGTACTTAGATATTCATGATCTTCAATAATTGTAGCTGTGGGTCTAAGGGATTTCAAGAGTTTGAATGTTGGTCAATTGTGTAATATTCAMAGAAAGGGCTCGCTGAGACTTTTGAGTTTGACTATTGAAATTAAGTTTATCTGATAAGTACAACCGGTATTCCTATATCAAAACACAACACTCGAATTTCCACACATTTGAACACCAAGAGAGTCGAATTAAAGTGAAGATTAAACCAGATAGAAAGTGCTGTATCTAGGTACTAATTTTATAGTTGAAAGCWGATATAAACTCTCACTCTTGGAGAAAGCAGGTGATGACAGGATCCTTTATAAAGTTATAGTTTAATGTAGAGGATCTGCAAGTTTTAGGTGACTAGACCTGAAAAGTGGCTGCAACAGACGGAAGAGATTTATAGAAACAACAATTCTGTCACCCAATATCCCTAAAATACACCAACTCTGCTGGATAATCGAAGTACAACAATTAAAATAAACTACTTTCTTGAGTACAAACAAGCTTGAACGTTGTAGCATTTATTCAGSTTGAAAGTCCTCAGTTGACGTTTCACTCCACAGTTAGAGTTGTTGAACCTAAAATAAACTTTGCTTCAGAGTTGGTTTATGAATATCAAAAAGGACTTTCATGGCTTTTCCATCTCCACGATTGATATTTTCTTCCTTTTTACTGGCAAAGCTCGTAAAGACATCAACGAGATTGTTTTATTGATCAGTTCGTTGCATAAAATTATATTCACTAGAATACTTCATGGTGAGATATGAATATCTGCAAGATTCTCAATTGTTACAACTAAAAAAACAAGTGAGATCTCAAGGAAACCCATTAGGCGAATTGAAGAGAAAATGTCATTTGAAGGTATAAAAGCATTTTTCGGGTTTGCCCCATCACAAGCTGATTTAGAGGCCAGGAAAAGGGTAGTGGAGTACTTAGAGTCGACACTAGATGATGCTAAACTAGCAAATCCTCCACCAACATTCACTCAGAAACTCCAAGAGTTTTATGAATCTGCCAAGGTAGAGGTAGAAGAAGAAGAGCGATCAGGAAGTCCACCTTCATCAAGTGCAGTTGCAAAGTTCTGGTCTTTGTGGGATGAAATCAAAGACGAGTTATTGACCTACACCACAARCCTTCCAATGTACAACAATATCATTCCCGATGGCGACTATGTGGCTATGTGGAGATTCTTAGAAACAGGAAGATACCCATCATCTACTGCTCCTCCTGAAGAATTAAAGAGAAGGTCACCTTCGATCTCTGGGAGGGTCAGATATGCTTGATACTTCTAGAAGTATTGCATAATCTCAATATTTCTCAAAGTGTTAGATAGTATATTATGTTATGAAATGTTATGAAATGTTATGTTGATATTAGAAACAACCTGATCGATTCTACTTACTTATGCTTCACATGTCACCAGAAAGGAACATCCAGGCCATATCCCACCTTCATTCATTTGCTCGTTTGATTATACAATACAACGAAACACCATTTGTGAGATTTCTAATTACATAACTATGAATACAAATTAATAATTATAGATTGGTGTTTGTACAAAGTATTAAAAGGGTTTTGTGACGAAGTATCAACTACCATAAACCATACTCTGTGTAACTATGATTGTAATCGTAATTGAAAAAAGTAAAAGAAGAGGAAACCTTTCTTCTATATGGGCTTAGTACTAACATATCTATAACATAACTATATACACTATCTCTACTTATCAACTGCTCTTAAGAAGAAACTGTACCGTTGATAAGTATATATTAACAATCAGTAAGAACCCAGCCTCTCATTTTATTCAGTAACGTTGAGTACTGTCTGTCTATCGGGTATTCGTAAAAAGTACATACTAAATTTCCCCACCATATTCGAGCATGACAACTCAGCTCAGCTCAACTTAAGCAAATATATYAACTTAGATACAGCTGGTGGCTATTTATCAATACATAAAAAGCCACAGCATTACAGTAATATTATACTACTAAATGACTGTCAAACTCAGTGTCTATTTGAATATTCTTGGGTATGGTTTTGATGATACGGAAACAGCWGTTGATTTTTATTACATTACAAAATCAGGAACCAAGTGCTGGAGCATTTTGCAAAAAATCTGCTAAATCAACTACTGAATAACTTACTAAGTAAGGAGGAGATATCAAGGCTGATCACACAACATATACTTAATATAACAGACGAAGTTTWCCTTCAAGTAGAGACAGCTTTTCCGCTTTTCAGAACTGCTACATCGATATTATTTGCTTTTTCGATTCATAATTAAAGCTGTTGATTTTGCGGTGCTTGCACTAAACCAATAGTAAGACCGAAACGAACGGCTTTAACAGTTAATCAGAACCAAGTCTCATCACATTATATTGATTTCTAAAACTTCGAAAATGACATCCATGAATACCTCACACTCGGAGGGGTACATTCAATTCAACCAGAATCTGTTTGGCAACTCAACAGGAAATCTAGACAACAATAATAATCAAGCACCAAGGAATAATGGTAAGCACCCTCCACGAAAGAGCAACAACAATAGCAGCTCATTCTTTGATAGCATCAGTCCTAATATTTCTCTGAGCTCTTATTCTATAATAAAGCAGTTCCTGCTACACCCGGAGCAAACACCCAGCTTGAATTACAGTTCCAGCGATAGAAATGCTTCTAAGTCATTTACAAATATACACGAACTACAGCAAGCGATCTATTTGCCTATAAATGTCAACTATTCAAATGACCCAATACATAATTTGTTTTTTCCTGGATTCAATGAAAAAGATCCCAACATTGCATTTGCTAAACACTCTGTACAATGCTTCATAGAGTCTATATTTCTACCAGCTAGTGACTTTCTAGCTCGACAGAATTGTTTCAAACTCCTTGACTTCATATTAAGGTCTGGCGCTGTTAGTATGAGCGTGAGTAAGAAGTCAGGAGGGAATTCAATGACCAATGAGAGTCTCAATTTTTCTACCGATATGAGCACTTTGCAGTCCAGTCCTGATGACTTGCAAATGCACTCTCAAGGGTTTCTAAGCTCACAAGAAAATAACGAAATCAACCCTCAGAAAAAGATCAAGCTGTCGATTCTGGCGTTCTGGAAAGCTTTGAATTCTGAAGAGTTATTAGCATCTCTGGAAGCAATTTTGAAGAAAAACAACCCTTCGTCTGTTCCAATTCAGGATCTTGTACCAACACTGTTTTACAAACTGAAGCGCGCACGTTTTTTGTTCAAAGATTTACTATCCATGAGCTCACATTTTTATCCATCCTCTACTTTTTCGTATGTCCCTTCGAGATCAGATGATCCGCTAGCTCCTTTTGCTCCAATGCTGATTCCTGCCGTTCCACCAACTCCCCCAGCAACAGAAACACTTACTGCATTTCAATTCTGGAAAATATGGAATGAGATTACACCCATAATGAACATTATAGTTTCTTCTCAGAACGTACTCATCGTTCAATCAGGAAGAGTCCTTGGGTTTCCTATTATGAACCACGTCGGAGGACCTGAGTTCTTCCCACCACCTGTACCTCCTGCTGCAATGGTACCGGGATCTCAAAATCTAGCATCTACTTACAACTCAAGACCTGTGACACCTTCATTACTATCATCGCAACATGTACAGCTCCATCAACAGTATTTTCTTAATCAAAATAACACTGGAGCGGAAAAAGCAGGAGACCCACCAGTTATTATGTCAGATTCACCCAACGCTGTATCACCATCAACAACGATACCTGGAAATGGCGCTGGCATCATTTCAACAGGTAAATATAGAATTGGAGGAATTGGAGGAGTGACAATTGATAAACCTATTCAAATACCCGTGAATAAACCTGTGATCGATTTAGGGGTCGAAATAGCTAAAGTCAATCAGGAAAAGGGGAGAGTAAGTATCCGAAGATCAATCCGTGCACTAGAAGAACAGGAAGAGACTCAACCTGCTGGTTCTAATACAAACATAGCAACATCAGCTACGTTTCCTGGTCCTGGAAGTAAAACAGGTCCAGATGCAGGGGTATCTGGTTCAAGTATACCAACAATGTCTGCTACTGGTTTGGACAATACGAATAGTTCCGTCTCGGAAATACCACCAGCGAAAAGACCGACAATAAGACCATTGAATCGATTTGGTGGGCTGAAGAATTTGATAAGATCCTTTTCTGAAGGCGATGATTGAGTTAAAACATGTTTTATTGAAGAATCTGGTAATTAAAACGTAGCATTTGAATAGATGACTATCATGAGGAACTAATTAAGAACAATGGATATGATTAGGTTGTGTAGTATTTAATGAGTGTAGTTTATAATATAAAGTATAACATCCGTTTAATAGTAAGCTGACACCCTAGATATTTATTCTTATCAAGCTATCTGCATGATGATAAGATGTGGGTAAATACGCTCCGAAGGAGGCATACGAAAATCAATTGCTTGCGTATTGCAATACAAGACTACAACAAACATACATAAACATTATTATATTAACACTATATTGGGAATGCAACAGCTGCTACACATAACCAAAATCAATGATGGAATAAACGGATGCTGTTTTCAACGTAAACAATACCAAAWGAATCAGCAGCAGCTATAACAGCCTTATCTTGAACAGAACCAGAGGGAGCAGCAATATACCTAACACCAGATCTAGCAGCACGGTAAACGTTATCAGGGAAAGGGAAGAAAGCGTCTGATGACAAGGAAACGGCTTGGAGATCGGAGATCCATTCTTCTCTCTCCTCCCTGGTTAAAGGTGCAGGTACGGTGGCGAATTTACTTTCATATTCTGATTTTTCAGGTTCAGTCGTTGGGATTTGACCAGTAACAAACAAATCAATAGCATTGGACTTATCAGGCCTCTTGACACCTTTTGCCCATTCAAAGGCTAAGACACGAGGATGTTGACGTARCCACCAGTTATCAGCTTTATCACCAGCCAATCTAGTACAGTGAATTCTGGATTGTTGACCAGCACCAAGACCAATAACCATACCATTCTTAGCATAGCAGACAGAGTTGGATTGTGTATACTTCAAGGCAATAGTTGCGACGGTGAGATCAATTACAGCTTGTTCAGTGAGATCCTTGTTTTCAGAAATAATTTCCTTGAAAGAAGAAGAGTTGATGATAGCATCGTTTCTCTTTTGTTGTAAAGTGATACCATACACTTGGCGAGATTCAACAGCATCTGGGGTGTAGTTAGGATCAATTTGAAGAATAGTGTACTTACCAGCCTTCTTCTTCTTCAAGATTTCTAAAGCTTCTGGTTCGTAGCCAGGAGCAATGACACCATCACTAACTTCCTTAGAGATGATTTTAGCAGTGGGTACATCAACAATGTTGGATAAGGCGATCCAGTCACCAAAAGATGACATACGGTCAGCACCACGAGCTCTAGCATAAGCATTGGCAAGAGGTGATAATGATTCAATGTCTTCAACGAAGTAGATTTTCTTCTCAACGTCAGTGAGAGGAATACCCACTGCGGCACCTGCCGGAGAAACGTGCTTAAAAGAAGCAGCGGCAGGAAGGTTTAAAGAAGCAGATAATTCCTTAACAAGAGGCCACGAGTTCAAAGCATCTAGAAGGTTAATGTATCCAGGAGATCCAGAAAGAACTTTGAAAGGGAGTTCACCTTCAGTAATGAAAGCTTGAGCAGGTTTCTGGTGAGGATTGGCACCATATCTCAATGGCAATTGTGAAACACCTTCAGCATATTGCTTTCTGAAGTAGTCAGAGATAGCAGAGTCGTAATCAGCTGTGTGTTCAAAAGCTTTTAAAGCATATCTGTTTCTAGATTCAGAAGTGATTTCACCTTTGGCCAATTCCTCCAAAAATCCAGCATAATCAGTAGGATCACTTAAAATAGTAACTCTAGCATGATTTTTTGCAGCAGCTCTAAGTAAAGTGACACCACCAATGTCGATTTCTTCAACAGCTTCTTCAATGGTCACGTTGATCTTAGCGATGGTCTCTTTGAAAGGGTACAAGTTGCAAACAACAAAGTCAACCTTGTCAATTTGTTGATCGCTCAAATCCTTTTCATCTGATTCAATGTTCCTGGCCAAAATACCAGCATGGACAGCTGGGTGAAGAGTCTTCACTCTACCACCTAGCATCTCAGGGGCATGTGTGATTGATGAGACATCCTCAACAGGGAAACCAGCTTCTCTAATAAGTCTGGCAGTACCACCGGATGCCAACAATCTAACATTGTGCTTTACTAAACCTTTTGCAAGGTCGAGCAATCCTGTCTTGTTGTAAACTGACAAGATAGCAGTCTTAGTAGTACCAGTCATTGTGTATAGTTAAAAGAACAATTGATTCTTATTATTGGCTTTCGAATATAATTCAATACCAACAATTCTAACCTTCAATTGAGATAATGCTTCTGATTTGATCTTGGTCCTGATTACCAATCTTTCTACTCACAAGCAGAAAACCGATCAACAATCAATGTTCAATCAATTCTGATCAATCAATGTATATTCAATCTAACAATTTTATTTTCTCTCTGTCATGGTCATACAATCGTTTTGGATGAAAGGTGATAATTTTTTTTAATGTTCTTATGAACTATGGATTATTCATTATAGCACAGGTAATTYTTGTTAGGTAAGTACAAATTGGTAAGCTCTGTACGTAATGGGTAAGTACTACGATTAGTTAAGGTCGAAGATGGGAGGATTCGTTTATATATCAATAGTGTATTTGATGATAATATGAATTGTATTAGATGTGTATCTAAGAAAAAACAATATTATATGGGAATAGGAGATTTATATGAGAATATGAATTGGTTTTTAGAGAAGCAAGATTGAGTACAAATGTGTACATGCACTTTGTGATTTGTAGTATTGTTGGTTACGCATAGATGTCTTTGTATTGTGTAGCAGTTGAATTAGATTGCTACATAAACTCGGGTGTTTGGGGGTAACAAGGTGAGACTCCAAAGTAATCTAGAGAGGGGGCTTTACGAGATATAGTCATGTAGCAGGAGTGAATAATCATACTATTGCTTACTGTTGTTGCAAAATATCGATCTAATTGATATTATTTGTGATAAATGAATGCACATTAGAGAGTGCAAAACAAGGATACCAATGTCTAACAAAAACTGTAAAGCTCTCAGGGTACTGGAATGGTAATTGGATAGTGCTGGAAGTGATTTTACTCAAGATATGCTTTCAAGAGAGATTGACCRCAAACAGCCCAATTCACCTTAGAAAATTCACGCAACCTTATTAGACTTACAAATCTACAATTTGAAACATAATGATACAATCGACAGCATTATTTGACTATTAACCTCGACCAATTAGAAAAGGAGAGAAGTATGCTTGACAACTGCTTGCAACACGCCCATATACAGAGAGGGATGTAGAAAATGATCTAACGATATCTCCACAAGCTGAGGGTATTGTGTTTCTTCCAAGTGTGTCTTCTTCCAGCCTTGGTATTGTTGTATAAATGACCCTTGTTGATACCTCTGTTCTTCTTACCGGAGGAAGTAAGACCACGGGATTCTCTGTGCTTGTGGACAGGATTGGCGATCCAGTTGTACTTAGCATCCCTTCTGATAGCTTTATGTTGAGGGTCAACGCAAATGACTTCGAAGTACTTGTAAGTAGAATCTTGGTTAACCCAGTAAGAGTTCAAGACACGCAAGTTAGCAGCCTTTCTTCCGATTCTTTCTTCGGCAGTAGTTTGAAGAGACTTTTGATACTTCAATTGGTTTACACCCTGGTTGGTAGGCTTACCATAAGTAGCACCCTTAGGAACAGGTCTCTTTCTGCCACCTCTTCTGACTCTGATTCTGAATAAAACGAAACCTTGCTTAGCCTTGTATCCTAATCTTCTGGCTTTGTCGGGACGAGTAGGTCTGCTGATACGGTGGATAACGTGAAGTTGACGATATTCCCAACATCTGACTCTGTGAAGGAATCTGACAACATCAGATTGCTTCTTTCTTTGAAGCTCTTCGAGATATTTGTAGGCACCCACTAAGTCATCTTGGTTAGTAAATGATTCAGTATATTCGCTCTCTCATTGCGGAGAGTTCTCTTCTATTGCAATTATATTAACATACTTTTAAATACAAGATATTGTTACTGAATTCCTTGGTGATGAACAATCAATACAATAGCTTTTCAATTGTGATGATCAGTAAAGATACTTTCTAAGGATCGAAAAGAAGAAACTACTAGTAAAGGTTTCCGATCTGGGATGGTTGGTAGTATGTGAGCACTCTCTGTGGTACTTGTGAGTGAATACTATGGGTCGCATAGTAAAATTTCAAACGTTTGGTGAGTCTGTTTCATTTCTTGATTTGRTCATGTAAAGATTTAATTTTTAAAGAGTGCAGTATAAAAAGGTACGGACTGAAATATATTAATTTAGAGGTAAATAACCCAAAGATAAACACGTGACTAAAATAGGTTATAACTAGAGTTTAACTGAGATACTCTTTCTAGCTACGCGTCTTGGAGTAATCTGTTTGATATACAATCATTTCAATTATCCAGTGTCTTTAATTCCCAGTAAAAATCTGTGACTATATGTCCTATATTTGTTACTGGGTAGCTTCTCTAAGGAATTTACAAGTTTTTACACTTGTTTCGACTTCGCATATTTCTCATCCTATGTCTATCTCCAATAATCTCTAATCTCCAGTTTCCATGATCCTTTGTTATTTCTTAATAGTCTCCTTAACTTAATTTCTTATCCGAATGAGAGGCTGATACTAGATAAAGCGGGATTGAAAGCCGGATCAGAAATAACGTGAAATCATTGCACAGGTTCAGGGTTAGCACCATCAATAATACAACATATTTGCTATCAACTGTTAACTTAAAACTTAATGTCCTAAACCTTATTAATAATTGAACCAAGGGCACTCCAGCAGTTTAAAACTGTTGAGCAACAAAAAACACAGTTAGCATGTTTCCACTCAGTATAATAATGGATGTTTTAGCAGATTCTGAGTCTTCTTATCCATAGGTGCCTGTGGGTATTTGGTTAAATGAACTATCTCTCTCAAYGGTTTGACCTGAGACAAACCTTAAGCATAATTAGCCAAATTTGGTGCTTAACTTGTAATGAGGTTCCTGTTTCAGTCTTTTAGTTATCTAGTTAAATGCAGGTACTGAATGTGAAATATTCACCACAAGATTTCTTTATTCAATTGCAATATTGCAATATTGCTTTTCAGCTTGCAAGCAATGTGACATAGCTAGCAGTAGCACAGCTTTCGTCGAATTGACCGGGGAATAGCATTTACTTTTCATGACTTCAAGGAGTATGTCATAAATGAGGATTTTACTGTTGATTGACGTATAGTAGCTGAATAACTTTTAGAGGACGTCCACATATATACTATACGGAGTTGAAAAACAACGGGATCAATCAAGCCGGCATGTATATCGGGATCAATTAACCACAAAACAAACTTTTAGCAATTGCGGAAGAAGTTTCCAATTTGAGGCCGTCACTTTATTGGTTGGCTCAACGAAAAGTATAGTATAAAGTCAACTCTTCATGTAAGTCTATCGAATCCTTTCTGTTATGATTAAATGTGATCATGCAACGAAAGTTATTTGCGTTATTGAAGAATAACACCAACAGCGGATAATCAACGACACTAAGAATTTGTTAATTGTACTATAAATTTATCGTTCTTATAAATCAGGCTTGTGCTATTTAGTCAAATTGTTGGCAACGAGATCGCTAACTTTCGTTGGTCATTAAGGTTCTATGGCCAAACGACACATAGTGCTATATGTTTTTGTTCTCCATCTATCTAGGTGAYGCTTTCTTTTTTATGTTCTTTATCAATACTTAAGAAACTAGTATCCKCTGGCTCTAACTGTTTAATTATGGACGGAATGGACGGAATTGCCTACGGTTTTGCCTTGGAGTATGCGAACTCCACACTTTGGAAAACCATTAAGATTCTACGATGTACATTAATAATATATTAATGTAGGGAGCATTTATATGATTAGTAACTTCAGTCAGGAATAATGCCACAACAATTACTAACATAGCAAGAACTACTTGTATCAGCTATTGTTGTAGCAATTTTTCCAGTTCATGAAGAAGAAAACGTATATTTCACCATTAAATTGCAACTTTYTTGTTTTATTAAGGAGCATAAACAATCAAATAAGGTTCTTATTTTTCTATTAAAGTTCAAGGGTAGCTCTGGATTAACTTTTCTGTTAATCTTGCTCTTAAAGTTTCCTTTAGTAAAAAAATAACTTGTTTTCAGGAACCAACTCTATTTTTGTTAGGAAGATTATTCACCGTCAATTTCTATTGATCCGTCCACTGTTGTCTATTTGAATGTTACTAATACTCCTTTCCAGATGTTCCGACCTTTTCGAAAATYATTAAATGAGGATACCTCTCTTTTTGGCTTTAATGTGTATCGATAATCTCCCTATTGTTGATTACATCTCACCATATGAGGCAGAACACGACAAGAGGTTATCACATAGGTCATGATATTCAAGACCTGCAAAAAAAAGCTGGGGAGACTCTTTTAYCTGACTCAAAGAAGGGTTTGCGAACTGCTTGAAATTCAAGAAAGAAGCGAGAATAGATAATCTGTGGTTGTCAAAGCATAGAATTTTCTCAATTAAGTCTTTCAGGCATCAAGTCAAAGACAGAGAAGAGAGGTCAGAATTTAGTACGCGAGTTAAGTTTTCAATTAACAATCCAATTGAATCCATATACAAGAATAAAGGATAGAAAAGAGGTAGAAGGTCAGCATTGAGAAAGGCGAATTCAAAGTATCAACATACGATAGTTGCTTCGTAGAAGACGGGAAGTAGCATATCCTTCAAGATAAATGGGCAGTGAGAAAGAACGTTTGGTTGTTGTAGCTTTTAAAGAAGTCTACATTCAGAAATATTTTTGCTATCAACAATAGTAAAATTAAGAATTTGCACTGAGCTCAAGTAGAGCACTTATCAACCATGACACTACCAAGCCAAATATCGAGTATACACCTGGAGCCATCGTCAAGAATAGAGCCCTATGATGATATGTTGTACGATACCAGTTTAGCTACTCTCCAAAATACAGCTAGTTATTTCATATCGTTGCAGCTTACCCAGTATTATGGCCAAAGTACATTAAATTTTGGAAACCCATGTTCTACTGGCGATTACTTTGAAAGTGACAGATGTCAATCAGCTGCAATTACGTCTAGCATAACAGTATATCAAACAGAACAGATCGATCACAGTACTGTCACTGTAGAGATATTTGAAGAAACAGAAGCAGAGGGATTCATTAGCGATTACGAGAAGTCGAGCTCTATTCCATTGATAGATGAGCCAAGCCAAGATTCAGTTACCTCTGGAGTGGCTACAACCCTTTCTACCACATCTAGAGCAACGACTGCAGCAGTGGAAACAACCGCTACTACATCCTTGTCAAATACCACTCATAATGATCCAAATGAGAACTTGGCACCAACATCTCTCAAAATATCAACAATACTAGTTGGAGCACTTATATTGTTACCAGTATTAACACTTTAATATCATTAACTATAATGATATTTTAGGAGCAGCATAGCAAGGAAAAGAAAATATAGTTAGTGTATTATATGAAAATAGAGTAGATAAGAAAAACCAAAGCAAATTATATAGAGACACTGTATATTAATTCTTGAAGCAAGATTCTGAATAATTTTGAATAAAGCTTTCGGAATCTGAATTGAATTATGAGTTATTGTAAGTTCTACTTTACCAATGCAAAAGTTAGGTGGTGTTTCCATACCATAAGCCATAGTTCAAGTCATCTAGCATTACTAAGGAAATTTAACACGTATATTGGAAGCTATCACTGATGAATGAACAATGGAGTAGACCAACTATTTGAATACTACCGTTTCCAGGTTTAATTCCATTTTGTTTGTTGCTTGATTTCAAGGTAAAAAATAGAACTAACTCGAATAAAAAAGCTAAGCTATCAAGCTAACAAGCTAACAARCTACTGAAACAGCAAAGCCCCTTTATTCAACTATGCTTAACAARAAGCTAGAGATAACAAGTTAACAACTACCCGGGTCTCATTCAGTACTGATTCTTCAAATGATCCATTYACAAACTATTGGGAGCTGTGACAAACTGAAAGAGAAAGTGCGTCTAGTTTACAGAGCAAGTACCATATAAAAGAGTAAATAGTTATATTCTGAAGTGATGTCCAGGATTCTCATGCCACTAGATTATTAATCGATCTATTGAAGAAACCATTTCTAAGCATTTATATCTACTTTCCAAAGGAATCTAATCTCAAAATCTCCGAGGCAGATATGTTGATCGTTTGAGAAATGAGACGGGATAATGTTTGGAGAACTATCCAATCTATAGGATCATACAACAAGCTCAAATGAAATATGGACAGTCGTTGAACATCTCTTATGYCAATAATTGACGGAGATTTCTAGTGCTGATAGCCAGTTTTAAATTAATAGCTGGTAACTGGTGTCATGAGAGAGCGGCCCTGATACACCGGTAAGAGGAAATGAAGTAGCGAAAAACCGCGGTGTCTCTATATATTGTCTTTCTTTAACCTGCTCTTCATTTAATAAGCCTGTCAGGTCAGCTAAAAGGCCTTCAGAAGCAGGACATCTTTTCCTCTTTGTTCTCTACAAATATCGGTGAAATACTGTGAGACTAAGAAATGTGTGTCTCTATGTAACAAGGGGTAGGCTAGATGATCCAGCAATGACTTACATTTTGTTTCTGCTTTTATACAGTGGTACACAAACATTTCAGGAGTATTTTAATATTAATTGATATATTCAAACACTTCAATTCAAAGCTTGACCCACCAGCAACTAAGCAATAGGTAAATGTTGAATAGAGAAAAGAATGCAATCAGTTCAACTTTGGAGTATTCCATTCCTAGTGAAGCCCTTCAAAGATCATTGATGTTTGAAACTGTGAATAATGAATAAACTACTTCATTCAACCAAGGAGTAARTGATTGTTAATTTATCATCCAAAGCAACCTACATAATGGACAATCCGGTTACCACCCTACCGATAAACATACCATGAGGTTTATAAATGCTATGATGTAATATGATCGACATAATATAAACTATATACGAACTATTCATAATGACTTATATCGTGATAAATATCTGATAGCTTCTAGGAGATATATCACCCATAAATGAGCCATGTACCAAAACTACTCTCACTTTCCCAGCTATTCTCATCTTCGTTCTATCATACAAACTTATTCACTAATGGTTGTGCTCATAATTATATAATCCATCATCTCTTCATCCCCACCTTTACTAATTATCTTACCTTACTCTAAAATTGAACCACAGCAAACCTCCACGAAGTATAAATCTCTATCTTTCATGAAACAAAACATAAAAATCAGGAATAAAAATACCATTTAATTCCCCGATAAAAGATAAAAAAATTGTAACCCTTGTTTCACCCTATTCTTAATCCTTTCCCATATTAAATAAATCTAACTTAAATAAGCACTTATCTTATCCTATCCTATCCTATCATATCATGTCGTACTATCCGTTTAGCCTTATTTTTCACTTGATATTCGTAAACACTTTCTCGTCCCATTTGGCAGGTGGCGCCATAGCATCATAAGTAACTTGATAGCCAGCAATGCTTTTTCTTCTTGGTCCAGGGAGTTCACTTCCAAAACTACTTCTTAAAGATGGAGCTCTTGAGAAAGAAGCTCTTTGTTTCCTTACTCTATTATTCAGACTACCATTACCGTTACTGTTAGGAAAGCTCATTTTTATATCGAGTTCACTACCGATTGAGCTGAAACTTGATCTAGAACTTGGATTTCTTCTTGCTGATGAAGTACTACTACCAGAACTTATACTATTAGATGCACTTGTGCTGTTACTTCTACTACTAGTCATCTTAATACTTGGTTCACTTGAAGCTCTTGGAGCAGGTCTAACTCTCATGTTACTGGACTTATGATGTAACAGAAAGGCTTTCAATTGCTTATCTAGTTGTCTTCTCTCAGCTCCTGTCAGATAACTCGTCCATTGTGCAGATTGATTCAAGGCATCGGTATATTCATAACAAGCAGGAAATCTTAGATTTGGTGACAATTGCACCTTATTGCCAGGTTGAAGCAAAGATGGTGATATTATATCTGGAGTTATCAATGACAAGTTTTTTTCATACCACTTTTGCCATAATTGCAATGGATGTGTCTCCGGTTCGAATGCCGGTGGTGATAGCACTGCTGATTTTATACGTGTTGCAGAATCAGAAGTAGAAATGGATACAGATGACGGAGGTGTGATCGATGATGAGTTGAAAGTATTTTGTATGTTTGAAATGTTTGATGAGGTGACTGTATTTGTATTGCTAGTTGAGTAAGAATGAGCAAATGCTGGTGGTTTACGTGTATAGCTCTTTATATTTGTTTGAAATAGTGATGGTGTTGACATCACTGAATTATTTGATGATACTGCAGAAGGTATATTCGGGTATATAGGATCTTCCTCGTATGTTAAATACTGATTTGAATCTATTGTTTGAAGACCCAGCATTGTTGTTGTATTTTATATGACTATTTATGTTTAATGCGAAAAATAGTAATGAATACTACTAAGATGCTTTCTTGTACTGAAAGCAGGTGTGTAATAACAATAGATGAGAGAAAAGARTCAAGAGAGAAATAAAAGGAAGATCAAAGGTACATTACTCGAGAGATGAGTTGATAGAAAGAAGCGAATATATAATGGATAGGTAGTAAAAAGTGAAGTGTAGGGTTTTCAAAGTTGACTTTAATTTCAACTTCAGTTTAGAGCTATTTTACCTTCAACTTGAGTATTCAACAATAAACCAGAAATTAACTTGATCGGTACTCATTAAGGCGAAAAATAATCTTATTATCTTCCCTAGGTACTTCGAATTCCTGGAATAAGAATAATTATGTAATATAATGCTCATTCTAAGTATTCGTGGTTGGTTTTTTAAAATCTCTGCCATAATAACTTTATTAAGGTTACACGGTAGGAGATTACACGGTAGGAGATAGTTGACAGTTGTAGGTAAGAACTTAAACTAAGGTTAAGTGTTTTAGATATCTACTAAAGTTTAACGTTTTGATTGGGCTAACAACCTCACGTACTGCTTAATTGAGCAAAACGAGGAACTACTCCATTTAAAGTTACCTGAAAAGGCATTAGGGTAGATGAGACAAGCACATGCTTAAGGCATCAGACAATGATTGTATTTCCTGAGAGCCATTCACAAAAAGAGATTGAAAATGAAAAGAAGAAGAAGAGAAATCCCTGGTTCGATGTTTAGAAGAGTGAACAGAACTTTGTTACCACCTTTACGTATAAGCTGAAAGAAAAAGAAAGAAATGAGCCAATCGATAGAGAGAACAGAGAAAATGCTTGAATGATCGAGAGCAGGCAAGTAAGGCATCAATTTTACTATTTAGGTATAAACATATACTAATAACTGCAGTATTGCATAGAATTACCTTGAAAGCATCAATTTTACCCAATTTCCTTCATTAGGACCACCAGTTGATCTTGTACGCAAAAAAGGGGCTTGAGGTAAAATTGAATGACTGGTATGACATGTGTAGTTGGGACTCATCGTTCTGATTTCATTTGGCCAAAACCAAAGAACTAGCTTCCTGATTCATTATAACGTACACTATATACTAATCAACTATTGCATTCTATTAATTAGCGCTTCTTCATTTGTCTATACTTTAATACTGAACTTTGTAATTGGACAAAGTGGCTACTAAACGATCATACAAATATAATCAACGCAAAATAGTATCTTTTTACTGTTTGATTCTCCGGAAAGTTAGCTTATTAACTTGCTCTTATTCACACCTTTTTCTAATGAGGTGAATTAAATTATGAAAACTATGATCTGATTAATTATGAAATGAGGTTTTGAGACAGGTTTGTCAGCTTTACTGTAACTTCAAACTGAATAAGCTCTACCTTAACCAGAATAGGAAGGTTAGTTATCTTTAACCTTAAAATGGTAGAGAAGGTTTTAGCAATTTGGGAACAACACCAGTTCAATTCTAGAAATTCTTTCTCTTCTGAAACCAAAATTGGCCATCGGTTGCCCGTTTGGGAGAATTCAACTAAAAGTTTTAAAACTCAAAGGTGTTACGTTTACATTTCAATAAACCATATTTGCATATTAGATGATGAGTGAAACACACTCAAACCTAATACTGAGTAAAGTATGATGAAGTAGGAAATTGAGACCTCATTGGAAATTTCAGAGAACAATTAGTAGAAGCAGCAATACAGATAAAAGTTAGATAGAGTTGTAAGCTAAGAAAAGCGGGATAATAATTAAGAAATATGACTCAGCAAAAAAGATTATTAGGATGGGGAAGGTGCGGAGGGATGAGAATCAACGACAAGAAAAATTGATGCTCAGGAATGGTTTGCTGATTGATTGAGGTGTTGATGACCAGCGATAATGAAATTTTGTATCTAACTCAACTGATGATCTAACCGTACAATTGATGAATGGTTGTGAGAATTGATAAGATAAGAGATGATTATCTGTGAGAACTACATGCCAAATCAATTTGAGGTTGATTTGCCTTTATCTATTATTCACTCACAACGTAATTCATGCCATTTCATGCCATTCAGTTTTAAGACATTTCTTGATCAAGTAAATCTTGTTTGTAAGTGTTGTCCATATGTCCTGCAATTCCTAGTATACATGCAACTTTTGTTCCTTGTGCATCTAGCAATATAAGATCATGCATGTAGCAGAGCAACAGCGAACGATCATTCTAAAAGATTGAGTACAAGATCAATACGATCAATTATGAGGATAAATACATTAAGATTCGAGTTTTCAAGCCAATACAAGGAATGGAACTGTTATACTCCCTGCTAAAACTTTATTCTCATTAGTTGCAAGTAGTCTACTTTTCCTGAGTTTCATTCAAATCTCGCCTGCATTTCCTAAATGAAAAAATCCTGAGGGTTTACTTGTCTTTAGGGTTATTACGCTCATCACAAATCATATTGCTCTTGAACAGTAAAATAGTATTAACTCATCTTTCCCATATTCCTCTACCATAGATCATTTGCAAGCAACCGAGCCGTGAAAGGAAATCACTGGCTTTGTCTCACATAATAGAGACAAGAAAAATAAAGTACACTGGCATCGCACTATTTTCTCGTAATTTCTAGTTTGGTGCTTCAGTATCCTTCCTTACTTTGGACGGAATTTTAAGTGTTTAGGAATAATGTTACCAATAGTCTAGTTACTTCATGATCTCATTGACTGATTTGTCTGCCATAACACCAGGTTACAGAGTCACCTGAAATTTGGCTATCGTCTAGTAAATGTCAATTGACAGGTAGTATGTTCTATATCATGCTACAGCAATAATTTTTGACACAATGTAACACTACTACAAGCAATTGATCTATCAATGAGCAACATCTTAATGGGTATCAGCTACTATTTGACAGGAAGCAAAATAATCCACCTCATGATAGTTCCCTAGCACTTTGTCTCTTGCATGAACCCATTTGAGAACCATAATGTATTGGTTTATTGTCTACACAAGATTACCTTTTGCAAGTAAGAAAAAGAAATCTTTCATCTTCATTACCCTATTTCCTTTAGGCCTCATCTTAGGTTTATGCTCTCGCTTGGTTTATTCTACATCACAGAACAGTGGAGTGTAAATATAGGTAAGAAATCCAAAACTATAATATATATTCAGAGGAATTAGGCCCCTAAAAGTAAAGACTGAGACACACAAAGTGCACTAAGTTTCTATTATCCCTCAAAAGGTTTTCAATTTTGAAACAGTTAACATCTGATGGATCAGGAGGATGTTCTGTTTATATGGGTAAATTAGAGAGCAAGACAGTAACCTGACAGAACTTTCATATGCGATGAGATGAGATGTAACGGATTTATTGAAACTCAAAATACGTCATGGAATAATGTTCATTCATATTTGGAAAGAATTCTGGTTGCGCATATGACTGTTCGAAGAAGAGTATCATTCAACAAGAGAGAAAAATGTTTACCTGGCTGAAATTGCACGATTTCCAAATTTATTAACTTCAGCGGCTGAACTCGTTCAATATCCAGTTCTTAATACGGGATAATTACTGAATCTTTTAAATAACTCTCGAATCATAATTAATGGTGGCGTGTAATCTGAGTAAGAATCGATTGATGCCAGAACGAATTGCTGTTTTCTGATTCACAAGTCTCAGTACTTATTGAACTTAAAAGTTATAGTTTCTGCATAAAAATAACCTTAGTATAAGGTTGGTTAAGCTACATTTAATAGTACAATGTTCATTTAAGGTTTACTGTTCCCTCAAAGGTTGGCAGGAAACACATTTGCAAATAGTTATTTCAGTTTTCTTCTATGTTGAGAATACTGTTTAATGAAAGAAGGCATTTCTATCTTTAGCACGCACGATGACCAAGTCCAAATAGTCTTTGATACCTGAATATGAAAGAAACAGTTTCAACCATTGAAATAGATTCAAATCTATAAACAAGACAGCATCTGTAAAAAAAAGTAACGAACTAATTAGGTAATTAATCTTGAGTAAAGCCATGCAACATATTCATAGGGAGGTAAGAACAATCTTACCCAATATGAAATAGTGTACCGTTCCATTTTTGTAATTAATTCTCATTGAATGGTTCATTTGTTGTACTAAAATTCCGAATGATTTCAGAGAAAATTTCAGATTTCTAATTGCCAGTACATGTTATTAAGCGAAAAATCTTTGTCTAATAAGGTAAGTACGAAGTTCGACTTAATTGTTCCAATTATCGGAATTAGGTTGATACTAAACTCTTTAGATCTGCTTTAGAAATTATTTTGTTATTATGACAGCATGATGATTCATTGAGAAAAGTTAGCTAGCCAAATGATCTGGCCAAATGGTACATCTTGTACGTTAAATGACTTCAAAAATAAAAGATCAGTATACTCTTATTTACATCCGGATTGTATCTTGATTCTCACTCGGAATGAGATTACTCTTCCTTCATTTTTGCCGATAGAYATCCAAACGTATGGATATATGTAGTTTGTATCAGTTCATATTTAATTGGGATTCTGAAATAAAGTAGAATAATATCATGCAATTCATTTAATATCCTGTTACTGAAAAAAAAAAGCTCAGTTTTGAGCCAAGAAATAGAGGATTAAGGTCTTCTGTGAGACTCCGACGGAGAATCGTAAATAAATAGACAAATAAGATGAGACAAAAAAGGAAAACTAAGCCTCAATTGAGTTTTCAGAGTTACCATGAAATGAATCCATATAAGAAAACGCTTTTGCAATTATTTTTCTCATTCTTTTTTTTGTTTTTCTGTAGTTCCGATACTATTCGGTTTACATCTCACAAAAACCTCAGCCCAGTCTATCAACATACGACCGACCATTCATGCTTGATTGATACATATTGCCTGTTAGAGAACGAAAAACTATTTCAAATGACTGTAAAAACTCTCAAACCCTTCAAACAATCTTCTACTCAGCTCACGCTACTACTGATTCTAGAATTTTAGTAGTTATGGTATATTTAGGTGCCGGAAGTGTACAGTAGATTATTATGGCATTGATGGCTAAGTAGATACTTTATTCACATTATGTTGCGATGCGATGTTCTTTGAATCACACTGTTAACACACCAAATTAAAGTGAATCAGACAACGTAGAAAGAATTTACAACACGTTTATTGGGTTAATTGACCTAGAAGTTCTTTGTTTGAGTCAACTGGGTGTTGCTTCAAGATTCCTCATACTAATACCCCGTAATGTTCTCAATGAATCTTTGAATAATTCATTGTACTTAAGTAATTGAGGCAGAAAATAATTAAGGCAATTCAGTAAGCTTTTCATCTGAATCCAATACTATTATTGAAGCTTGTTAAAATTAAGTTTCATGAAGGTAACCTTAAATTAAATATGTGTACTGAAGCACACTACAAAAAGAGATCGTTTCACTAATTTCTATTCATTTACTGTAGAGCAAGCAAGCAATATTTCATCCTTAAATTTATCAGCTTTCCATTTTTAAAGGGTACTCAAACTTTTGTACATTTTGCTCAATTTTACTCAAAAAAGTGGAAATTTAGTCCCAGAAAAGCTTGCAATCTAAATTATATATCCTGAGCTCAGTGTTTTATATTACACTGGGATGTCGAACTCTACGCAGCTAAGCTTACAGTTGAACTAAAATATATATTGAAAGCGTAGCCAAGGAGGTCTGGCGTTCTCTGAAAATCTTTATAGTATCAATGCCTGAGATCGTTATTCTTTGATATTAATGAAAAGGTATTCTATCGTTAGGGTGTAACTTCCTCAGTACTATTCCCAAGCTTATAAATACCTAGCACTGGGGTTCAATCTGAAGCTGCTGGCAAGGGCCCGAAATAACTTTGGACTTGAATCATCAAGAACTCGTAAATCCGAAATCACTCATACGACCTAACAAACTCCGAAAAATCAGCTGAGTTGAATTGTCAGTTAAGTATGCGTGAAACTATGTGAGTTTTGAAAATAATTAATTTAAGGGTTAAGGTTTAGCGTATTGACTAAGGTCATTTCAGTTTAAGAATTACAAATGGAGTATTGATTTTAGAAGACTTGAAATCTCGCTTCTTTTACTTCTAACGATCCCAAACCTTTTAGCTGCGTATGCAATAATCATCATTTGAGACATGTTGATTGGTTTTTCTAAATGGGTTTTCATTTAATTCTTCTACTTCAACTTCAGTTTGATGCCTTATAGAATAATAAATACTAGTTCTAATATTGTTGTCTTAAGTGCTTCGATATTTGAGTTAGAGTTTTCTATTACTTGGGCTTCGTTCTCTACGAACTGTAAAATGATCTCAGGCTTAGCAAAAATTCTATTCTTGTATCAACCTCAGTACTGCGGTTTAATACTGATCTTCTCATCAATTGCTGAGAATGAGTACTTGAATAGATTGATTGGTATGATAGGATTATTGCTAATTGGAGTTTCTATATTTTCTTGGTTGAATAAGAAATTTTTGTCGTTGATAATAGCCAACGGATTAGGAGTTTGTTTGTTCAAATAGGTAATGGAGTTCTAGGTTGAAACTAGCAAGCATCGTATCGTTCTCAAGTATTATTGCAATATAATATGCAAATAATATATATTGATTCATATCAGCTAACGTACATCGTGGCCCACAAAAATGGCACTGGATAGTATCGATCGATACGCAAGCAATCAAGGGTATCAGCAACTTCGTCAGTCGTCTCGAAAAACAATGATTCAAACGTTTAGGTCTGGATAATTGAGCTTTAGGTTTAACCATTATAAGTTCACATTTTGCATAAATATACAAGAGTATTCGGAATTTTAGAATGCCAATTTTATTGCTATAAAAGTTTCAATTGGGAGATCATCGATGTCCCGGTGCCAAACATCCCGTGTGCAGGGAAACCTGCAGCGTGCCAGCTCATGTAGAAAACCACGTGGTCTGATGCTCAGTTTTACTCTGCTTTCAGGTGCTTTCAGAAGCAAGCTCAGTTCAAGATGCTATATGACCAAATGAAGTATATCAAGAATAATTGTTAGTGAACAAAGGAGTTCATATCTAGATATGTTTATTATTTTATCTATTAATTACAACAAGTTTTTATACCATAAGTATGTTAAATGTGAACTTTCAAATAGCCATTTGTTACCAAAAAAAAGAAAAAGCAATTGTCAATCCAATACCACTGATYTTGAAACAGAATTATACATCATAATATTCTTTGACGATGAAAACTATTCATTCATAATACATAAGTCACACTAAACCTATAAACCAGTATCAATGCTATAATTGAATTCTTGACTGTCGTTGTAATAAATAGACTTGAGATCCGCAGAACAGGAAGAAACAAAGGTAAACCCCCGCCGATGTCCAAACAGTCTTAGCAACACTAATCCCATGTTAGTAGAATGAACATTATGAAAAAGAAGATCTTAATTCATGGTTTGTTGAGTTCAAGCATTGCATTGTTTCGATTAGTATCATGCACGGAACAGGATTATAGAATATATTAAAACAACTTATGCCAGCATCCTTCAAACAGTACAAAAAATAATAGACATTCTCCATTGAAAAGTTACTCGTACATCAAATACATCGAACAACTCATATACTAAGTCCTAATCAAGAAATACTTACGCTTTACCATCTTCTGGATCATTGATGCTACCCATCATTGATTCATGTCCAGTATAGAAAAGGTAACCAATGATTGTTAGAATTATCACAGCAAACACTGATAAAATGGTGCAGAACCAAGCTTTTCCTGGCTAAAATAACGTTAGAAATAGTTCTGAATATAAAAAGAAACTGGAAAGAAGAGCTCAGAGTTGTACGAGAGTATGTCGAGAATGAAAATATACAATCCTAAGCTGAAAACTTTCAAATTTCGGGCTCTTGTCATTTCTTGAAAGTGGTGTAGTAGATTTCAGTAAGTGTTAAAACCCTGTATACTGAAATGCAATATACTTGTTACTGTCAATGCTATTGATCTGTGATTGTCGATGTATTTTATACGATAATTGCTTGTCTAAGTTGTCTCCTAACCCAATATTATAGGATAGGACATCAGCATTAACAGTAACTTGAACTAGATGCCAAGTCAGAAAACCATCTCATAAGAGAATATATCATTGTTAGTAAAATTTGACTTATCAAGCTACTACTCTTTCATGAAGGATGACCACCAATTGAATGAAAGAGGTTCAGTTTAAAACAATGAAAAAAATGACCCCTGACATCCTTTATCAGGGTATCTTGATGCATAATACACTTGAATATACAATCGGAATTGAAGAGGCAGTGATCAATTTTCTTTCAAGTATGGGTTGCTCGAACCATATTGAAGCCATATGAAACAATTGTTCACATGATGATTCGTCAAGTACAACAGACTAAATTGGAACTAAGAAATCAGTCCAAGTACCCAGAAGAAAACATTCTCATCTAAAGTTTTTAAGGAATAATGGTGTGATGAAGGTAATAGTCCAGTATGGTTTCACAGCAAACTTCTCAACACTGCACTTTCAAAACGTTTGGTTCTGTTTCACAGAATGTTTTACTCGATGATTCTCAAAGCACTCTTCTTTCTTTAGTATTTAAAGTTCAATGATTCTGAAAACATATACATTAATTCAAATCAGTCATAGCCATCCATTCGTCATTACAGCAATGCTTCATCATCATCTCATTCTAACTGTGTGCTTTGAACGAAGCTTCGAATGGTGTTCCCCCTTAATTAGTACATTGGTAGATACATTTAGAATTTGCACGAATAGTTATCCTTCAGAGTCATGAATCTCTGCCAATAATCTCTTATCCTTTAGCGATCCCGTATTTGTCTCAAACCACTAATCATCATAACCATTATCATCACCATATCTTCTTAAGGGAAATGATGGTCTTCAACCTCCGATTAATTGAATATTACTCAGGACTCGATCTTTAAAACGTGAGATTGGATATTCATAAAATATTTCCAGCTATTATCTTTCTAGTTTCTTCTTTGTAAGACTACTTTTCACAGTTGCTCAAGTACTTCCAATGATCCATGGCCTGAAGCATTGTTATGCAGGTTTGGTTCTGGCTCTACACTAACTGTCTCTCATACAACATTTGCACTTCTTTAACTCAACCCCACACAATTAATACATACCGAAACAACGGCTTTCATTATTGAACAGATTTTTAATATTGATTGAACCTCTCTTTCAGAATGCTGATGAATTAGTATTCAGTACTTCAATTCAGTTCCTACTACAAAATTATTAATCTACGTTTCAATATTCCTGTTAGTTCTAATTCAAATACTGTGCAGTCAAACCAACGTCAATTGAACAGAACCAATGTTGAATATTGAACATAAACTGTTAATTTAGCAACAATTGATGATTGATTTCTGAAACATAACCAAGGAATCATGTATGAAGAATAATGTAGTTATGCTTAAGCAGTCTAACTCAAGGTCTATAGTGCAGCCAAGGAGCTTTTGGAGAGAGGTTGATAGTGCGGACTGCCCCTCTGTTGTATGAAAATGCAGTTTACATGCAGTGCCTATGTAGCAGGTATGTAAGTTACACTTTATTGAGGAACGGTTAAGTTGAAGAAAACTTTTTGTTGGAATAAAAGGGTTAAGAAGGAATGAACTAACTAGTTATTTGGTAATACATACAAGAACATGATGTTTGAATGAGTTTGTTTTGTAGCCAGAGATTGTGTGATGTGCAATCTAACTCAGTCAATTGATCTATGATACAATGATAGGCTGAAGATGTATGAAAATGCACAATGAGAAGCTTATGTGTTATTTCCCTTTCGTTTCTATTTTCTGTTATTTTGTATGAGATTYAATGAATTAAGGTTAGGATTTGTTTCTTTAATTAACGTTTAAACCTTGTATTACTTTTGAATCCTACAGCTGGTGAGATAGCACATAGTTTAGGTTATAATTATGTTTTATATTCAGCAAATTCAATGAAAAATTGAATAATAAATTAAAGAGAACTCTTACTCCCCACTTCTATTAATTGTCTTAATGCGCTACAAACTTCCTCGTTTTGTCAGAAAAGTTTTCCGAATGAAAAGTTATACAATAATGTTGAAAACCTATTTTCAAACCTTGTCAACAGCTGTTCTCCCTGTCCAAATTTTACAAAACATTACCAGTTTAAACAATTAATAAAAGTAGAACTTGAAATATAAGAGCCACTTTTGAATTTATAAAACTAATGATATTGTCTTAGTTTCCCTTCATTGAGTAACTACTGAAGAGCAACATAAATCATTTCCAGAATACTAGCTTTGGCCTTATGTCTTGTTTAAACAAAGTGGACTCCTATGCCAAACCGTAACCTTACAGTCTTGCGACCAATAATGGGGAAAGTTGATTGATATAGTCGACCTCTTCTTGCCAGTTCAAGAAACACACTGTAAACATACCCTTACTTCGAAGGATTGAATATAGATAGTATCGAAGTCTTTTGGCATATAAGTATTGACAACCATATCAACATTGCTATGTTATTAAATTTATTCTCAAATCTCACCTGCTATCGCCAATAAAATTTTCAAGTTCAACAAGTCAGCTTTGCATGAAAGATACATATATTGTACCTCTAAAACTGTCCTCTTCTCTACTCCATTCGGTCGCTTCTTTTCATTGAACTAATAGGAGAACCTCTAAAACTTGCTCAATTAAAAAGTAAATTGTATTCCAAGTCTTACAAGATTTTTTAACAGAAAAGCCAAATTCTCCTCCATCTCTTGGTATACTTAATGAACTGTTTCCCACTTTGCCCCCTTTTCCTGCAGAGAGGTCTGWTCCCCTCCCTCAATTACCAATCAGATTACGCATTCTTGAGATKGCATATCTCTTTCGATTACAATTCTTGAACAGTAACATAGTTATTTTTTTTCTTCAGTAGAACTATTCAAAAGATCTACGGAAGATACATTTTTAATAGTATTTCAGACCATGCTTTATCCTCATATATATATACATAAATCAGTCATTTTTTACTTTTATGTTCTCGTACTATTCGTCCAACTCTTCCTCAATTGAACCAACATCATCTTTAACATCATCCGGCACTTCTTCATGTTCATCGGTGTCTATATCATCAGATATTGTAGTCAAAGTAGGTATATCAGATGTCCTATTACTCCTTACTTCTGACTTAATTCCATCATTTAGTAACACTCTCTTTCGTAAATTTTCATCATCTGAAGCGTTGATATTACTAATGCTACTATTGTTATCATTCTCAAGCTTTCTCTTTCTTTCCAATCTATTCATTTTTCTCTTTTTTGCTTCTAAAATTCCCCATTTGCAACGCCAGTCAGCTAGTATATCACTGATGAAGTCTGCGTATAGTTTCCATTCTTTCTCGTGCTCATCTTTAGTAACACATTCAGTCAACTCATGTGCTCGCTGTAAAGATTCAAGCAACACTGGCATCGTATCATCAACAGGATACATTATTTCGTTGTCAATATAAATATTATCAACAGGAATAATATTTGAGCTTATTTCATAGTTATTATATATAAAATGCTTCCTTGACCTATTAGTCGGAACAATAGTAGATGTGCCAGTAGCTATACTTGATACTCCCACATTTGTGTATTTGAACGTAAAAGGTCTGGCAAGCGTTGGATCTTTTATATAAGCAGGAATAGTAGTACTGCCGTTATTATTGTTGATGGTATTTTTATTGTTTTTACTGTTGTACTTATTGGATCTTCGGCCTCTTGGTGGCTTTGGAGGGTGATCCTTAATCCAAGCTTGATACTTCAGTGGTGAATAGTGCAGTACCACATTAAACTGTTGCTGTCCAGGTTGGTCTCCTGTTATACGTGTCCTCCGCTTCGGTGGTGATCTAGTCATTGTTATTAAACAACTTTACTCTTAGTTCAATTATGTGCCTCTAGAGAATCCAATTTTGTTTGGGTTCAGAGGGATAGGAAAACTTTGGATATTAGTTAGACCTTCTAGTTAGTCGGTGATGTACCTGCCTATCTATGTATTGGCTCACTGCTTAAGTGTCTGCTATAACTCTTTCACCAGATTATTTCGRGATGAGCAAAGAAAGCCATATAAAAACTCTAAACCAGTTCAATAAATGGATGCTGATTGATTTTTACAGATTGGTCATCTAGAAATGCACTAAGTGCCATAGTAAATGACAAAGTGGGTAGTGATAATCGCAGCAACTAGCGRCCTTTTGTGGGAGTAAGAAGTATTTTTTCTAATTCAAATTAAATAGCAAACTTTAAATTTGAATGTGAGTATGGATGCATATGAAACGCAGAAGTACTGAATCTTAAATGAAAATCAGGAAAGATGGGAACTGATGAAGCTAGTGCTGTCACCTGCTACTTCCTGGGTCAGTAGCACTATTGGGCGCATTTGAGAGATTGAATGTTTATATGAATATTACTCACTAGTTTCTAATTAAAATTCCAGTGTTGAATGCTTTATTCTCCTTGCTTTTATTAGAGATAATTGTGAATTGTGAAATTGAGTTTGAAATAAGCTTAGAACTCAATTTTATTTTTCTGGAATAATAGGTAACTTTATTTTTCTAATTATTGAGGTGCTCTACTGGTTTTCTACTAAAAGGAAATGTTCTGCTTTTGGAATATATGTACAACTTTCCCTACAATAAAACACTTCTCACTAATAACAGATCATTGAGTATGCTAAAACCATATCTGATCGTACAGTATGTTTACTCTTCTCGTGCAGTTTTCTTTAGTGTCACCAAGTTAAAGTTAACTTGCTGCAACTAAATCTTAAAGCCCGCATGTTAATGCATAAATAAATATTAGAATTGCTGCTCCATTAAATCAGAGATAATTATATGTGAAACTAGAAAACATATCAATCAAGTTAGTCTATTCAAGGGTATTAATTATCCTTAGAGCATCCTTCCTTATAATTTTCTGCAAAATTAATAGACAAATGTAGCACATATCAACTTTTTGGCTTGTGTTCAATCATTAGAGCTTCCGTTTAGAGTTCAAATTAGGTTCCTATATATCAAATATGTAATTGCCAATCCCCAAAAAAAAAACCAAGTTCAAGTGGAGTGTCCAGCCGAAATGGTACATAGATCTCTTAGGGAACAGGATGACTAATATTAAGCAAATAACAAAAAATGAAGATAAATAAATAACAGTTTTTTCTAAATTAAATAATCCTTTTCTATAAAGCTTGTACTGTCTTATAGTAAGTTTGTTTGAAAAGCCTAACGGCATGCAGACAATACAGAAGATTTCTTCTCGAAGAGTAAGTTGGGAAAGATTCAATAATAAAGAAAAGAACTGTTGTGAATTAAAGCAAAGCAAGTCACAGGTTTGAAGCACGGATTTCGACCAATTATTATAAAAAAAAAAAGAAAGTATGAGTTGCTCTTCTTTGGTCTTGCCTTGCACGATGATTCATTAGACTCCTGCAACATTGATTGAAACTTCTCTTCGTTCTTACCTATATTTTCAGAAAAGCTTATGTRGTAGTGTAACCAACTGGTTTTACATTATATTTTTAGTTTAGAATTTTTCTTCCCTATTTGAAGCTTAGAAATTTGTGTGTATTTCCCTTGTCCATTTCTTATGTAGATGCTCTTTACTCTAAGATACTAMATCGTATTTCTTTCTTAGCAGAAATCAATTTAAGAATAATTTTACATTAAAGTTTAAACCAATAGCAATAAGGTTTTGAGATAAATAAATAAGATTTCAAGTAAACAGGAATTTAAACTTTATCATAAACCTTAATTTAAGATCACCTTGAGCCAATAATGGAACATTCCACTCAATGTGTAGTTGCAACTGAAAGCCATATAGCAGAATCAATAATAATAGACGAAAATGCTGTACGGGCAACCTTGAAAAACATTCTTCTTCATTGAAATTTACATTGGTTCTCTTGAAATTGCTATTTCTTCTCTCAATTATATGCTTGTTATAATGATTGCATTTCACTCATCTTTATTCTTCCTCCTTCTCGTTGGGAGAGATAAGCTCATCTTGCAGTAACCTAGGAATTTTCCTTTAGTATATGTTATATGCTGAAATTATAGTACACCTACCCTCTTGTAATGTGGCCAGTTTTCTCATTTTTATCTTTTCAGTCGGATCATTAATTGGCACCATCCAGAAATTGGTTAATGTCATTTGCAATGTGATTGAAGAGTTTTGGTTTCAACCTTTCCGGACTAAATGTATACATTCTGAAATTATAAGAATATAGACACYTTAGAGAAAGATAAAGAGGGATGGATTACCAACATTTGAATAACAGCGGATATACCAGCTTTGGAAATCCAGTAGGTTTTGAGTGTCAATGTAGTTACTATTAGGTGAGAAATGGTTATAAAATAAACTGTTTACTTCCAATAGAAAGGTATTCTTGACAGTAAACCGAATCCAATGACGGCTGAACCCATATAATTAATAATAAATTAAAAGATACTTCATTATTCTGTAAATCGATGAATTATTAAATTGTTTTCGAGCATAAACAGAATCTTTATAGTTAAATTGTTTCACAGTTTTCTCCAGTTTTTCTCAGGTGCCATCATTGCTACCTATTTCTTTTCACATTATCAAAGCTAATATAACATAATTTTTACGTAATCGCCGAGTATCATGCACACAACTATGATGACTGGCAGTTAAAAGCCATCTATTTGTTCTGTTGATTTATGGATCTTTTCAACCATACCTCGTTTATCCTATGTACCAACATTGACACCTTTGAACTTTTTGTTCTGTTTCTTTATTATTACTTCTATAGATCGAATCTTCTAATGCCATGTATATGCTTTTTCAGGTTTCTTTGTTGCTTAGTACYCATTGAATTCTTTTGCAATTGTCTGATCTGTTTAGCAGTGGAGGATATTTTCGCAGCGCTTTGGGCTTTAACTGAAGACCTAGACTTTTTTTCATCTGACGGCTCAGAAAACCTAGCAAAAGTATCAGAATCAACTGCAAGTGATTCTGAAGACTCACAATCCTTTCTCTGACTACCACTATCATCATTAACTTCGTCATTCTCGCTTCCCTTCTTCTTTCCCTCTTTCTCTACTTTTTTCTCTTCATCATCGCTGTCAAACACATCACTTTCACTATCACTATCATCACTAATGTCATCGGTATCATTATCACTGCCATCATCGCCCGAATCACTCTCGTCCTCTTTCTCATCTTGACCTTCATCTTCTTTCTCCTTTGTATCTTGCTCCTTATTCCATAAGCGAACCATGTCCATACTGGCACTCATCAATCGATACTCATAATCAAGATCCAAAAATCCAACCTCATCGCATTTAGAATGTTCCCTCATCTCTATGACCCTCCCAAACTTGGCATTAACTTTTCTGACTATCCCATCTCCTCCTGATGCAAAGATACAATTTCCAGCGTTAACAGCACTCTCACTACCGTAATCTAAAGTAGAAATCATGCAATCAATGCTTTCATCGCTCACTCTGATTCTGTTAACCTGATCAGCCCAGTTGTTCTTTTTTGGATTCCATACAGTTAAGTTACCTTCACTCATACCTCCAATAGCAATATCCATAGTATCAACATTAGGAAAGCACAATGAGAGCAATTCATCTTCCTGGTCATCACTGCGAGCTATAACACCTTTTCTAGTATCTAGCTTAACTAACTTACTACCATAAGCAACTAGATAACTATATTGATTAACGACAGAAATAGGAGTTATAGCATTAATACATTCCCCACCGTGGCCCTCTTCGTCATCAGCCAGTAAATCATAAGCTTTAGTCTGTTTCAATGTTCTGGTATCGAAAACACGTACAATTGATTTTTCAGAGCCTGTCAATAATAAGGGATTCTCATTTATTGACACTGCTAATTTCGTAATCGAAGTTTTATCACTTGGGCTCTTTATATCTATAGTGGTTTTATTAGTAACCTTACCAGTAGTTACATCAGTTTTCTTGATCACATGATCAGTTCCAACAGAGAATAAGTTCATGCCATCGCCAGAAAATGCAAGTCCTCGACAGGAGCCCTTATGACGTTTGGTAGACCAGCCTGGAGTCAAAATTGATGTTAGATCACTGGGTATGTCTGTGGGAGATAAAGAAGTGAATATGGCGTGAGTTGACGTGGTATTGTCGGTTTTTTGACCCAACAGTTCATGCTGATAACTCTTTGCAGCACTTGGATCGTATGAGCAGAAATGGATCCTTCCGGAGCCAAACCCCAAAGCAAAATGTTGTTTTTCTGGATGAAACTTGATATCGAAGATGTAATCATCCTTCAAACTGATATCGAAGAGAGGAAGAATCGACGAGTGTTCAGGTGATTTTTTGAGCTTTTTACGCATTTTGAAAGGTATTTGAACAAAAGGAGGAATATTAAATGTTGGAGAAGTTTTAATATTCTAAGTAAAATGAAGATAATGTGATAATAAATAAAAAATGATAAATCAATTGGAGATAACATGGTTGATAATGGAAGAAGAAAAAAATTTCATTGGAAGGAGATGCAATGTCAAGTATAAGGTTCAATACCTTATAATTAAGTTGATTTTAAGTTCAGGTTTATAAGCTTTATTTTCAAGACAGAAAAGTTTATTTGTATGGCAGACGAATAATCATTGCGCGCACCTAAATTTCTTGGAGSTACTTTCATCAATGTGTTCCAYTGATTGGAGATAGCTCTGGTGTAGCAAAGCACATTGTTTCGATAAATGCGTAGATCATCTACAGAGCCAACAGATGGTATACTATTAACCCGAATAATGGAATAGACCATTTGAATATTTATCCCTTGAGTACAGCCTCAGTCTTGCTTTGCTAGAAGAGTATTCAAAAAAATCTGACCTTGCTCTGATAGACGACTTGACTCGTCTGGCATACCTCCTACAAATATAACACCCATTATACATTCATCAACAGTTCCTACGAGTTAGTGAAAATGAATCAAATCCAAGGAAGCGTGCTCTCTAAATTTAAATATTCCATTACCAAATACACAGGATTAACTGTCTTCTTTTCATTCTCTCTATTATCATCTACCAAATACTCCAATGCTAGACTAGGCAGTACCCTTTTCAGCCAAAAATCTAGCAAACCTACTAGTGTCATGAATACCACATTCAGTCTTGGCTTTTCCTTTCCATCTGCCACTTCGTTCATCTTCTCCTGCACCGACAGGAAATGTTGAATGATAATCACCAATTGATTTATATCCTTTATTCAATAACACATTATATGGAACATGATGCCTATCAATGTATTCTTTCACTTCTGGGAAAGACCAATTAGCCATAGGATTAATTTTATAAATTCCAGTCAATTCTTCATATTCTACAATCTTTAAATTGTTTCTGGCTCCACCTTGACTTTTCCTTCTGCCAGTTAAAACTGCTATCACTTCAAGCTCTTTATATGCTCGATCTGCTGGTTCAACTTTCACTGCGTAGTCGTATAGATCATCGTTAATATTCCAAGATTCTTCACCATATCTCTCAGCAAATTCCTTTTCAKTTTCGCATCCGTCGGGTTTATAGACGTGTATTTTGCAGTTGTATCTTTCTTCAACTCTTTCCACTAGTTTCAGAGTCTCTGGGAAATGATGAAGTGTGTCAATAAATATCAGGTCAATAGGATGAGATTTAGAAGCCAATTTACTAGTAGTACTAGCAGCTAGTTTGGAAATGATGTCAACAGTAGCCAAACCCGTTAAACCGAACGCTGTGGTTTGGTATAAGTTAGGGAAAGTAACTATAGCCCATTGAATTATTTCTTGAGGTGATAGTTCTGCTAATTGGGTGTTTATAAACTCCAGATGTTCCGGAGTGAAACTCACAACTGGCTTAGTCATTGTCAAATTGTATTAATCGCTTGAAATAAGTCTTTGATGTATTAGTAGTGATATTGCTGTAGAAGGTGAAAATCACTATGGCTCAGCGATGAAAATGCTATGAATGATGTAGGTGGTAGTGCTGATCAAGTTTGTAGGTGAAACAAGAAGAGTAGCACAGGAGCAGAGCTCTAGAACAGATATGATACAGCCGACAAGCTATTTAAGTAGCAAAACATTTGCTAATGATTACAATCAACACATCGGTAGGCTTACCAAGAAAATGTATTTTTATTTGGTAATATACAATAAAATCAGTCAACCCACCATAACTGGATGTTGTATTAGTAAGAAGGAAATTTTTCACTTGCATGGATAAAGTGAATCACGTGCAATTGTGTAATTTAAATATATGAGAGGAGACAGGTTGTTGGAAGCGCAGCTCACGATATAAGTATGGGGAATGTTAGATTTTCAATTGAGTTAGAGTAGATAGTCAGCAGACTGAAGAAAAAAATAATCGTGAAGAATAATTGCGAAAAATTCTAGTAGTTAGGATTATCTGTCTCTACCTGTTTCAAATTGAATTCAGCTCTTCTAACTAAGTATCATCATTGTTAACTAGCTCTGTATATTTTATAGTTATATATAATGACATAGTGAATTAATATATCTTTGTAGTAGCAATAATTACTGCTTTGGGAAGTTACCCAAATTCCCCATAGTTTCCGACATATGCCAACTTCGGAGACTGTATTTTTTCTATCTTATCCGAAATTCTGAACCTTTCCTATATTATCTTGTTCCTTCAAGCAGCTAAAAATACCAATCAGATATCATCAAATGCTTCAAATAACAGCATTAGCACTTATTCAATGAGCATCAGAAACGGTATTGTATCACCATATTGATAGCTAGTTGCTCATCTCTGACAACCATATTATTTATGTACAATGAGTCTGGAAGAGAGACAAAAAGAGCTTGATCCAATCAAGACAGCTCTGTCAGGAGCTATCAATCAATTGAACCAAATGTTTATCCAGGTTCATGATTTTGAAGGCTCCGAAGCTGCTAGAGAAGGTTTGATTGGGTCATCTAATCAATTTATCAATTTACTAGCTAATGGTGATGAAGCAGTTAGTAGAATTGATGAAGATGCTTATCCTATCCCAAGAGATGTTATACAATACATTGAAGATGGGAGAAACCCAGAGATCTATATTCGAGAATTTATTGAAAACACCAGGAAAGCCAATCAATATTTACGCGGTAGAAGTATAGCTTTGGATGTTCTCAAGCGGAGATTTGCTAAACAAATAGTAGATGAATTTCCTGAGCTTGAGAATGTAGTAGAAGGAATAGTTAGACGTACAGATCATTTTGGGCCAGAGGAAAGAGAGCTGATAGAAAAGTATTATGGTGAAGGGATTGAATCTGGAAATGGAATGGGAGAGAGTGAATATGATAAAAGGGAGGAAGGTGTTGATGAAAAGTTGAGAGACGAAGAGGTACCATGACCAATTGAAGCATCATACGATAAAGTCCCATACTGGCCTGTAAAGGCTGAAGTTTGGAGTCTATATMACAATATGAGAACTATATTGATTATCCAGATCCTGCATTGTTAAGACTAGGAAGAATCGATCGTAAAGTGGAGTTCAGTGCATCTGATTTTGAAGGTAGGGTGATTATCTTCCGCATTCATAACATGGMGATGAGAAGTTAGGAATAAACGAGTAAAGTGTGGTATTTACAGCGAAGCTGATTGTCACTTGTGGCAGATATCATAAGGAAATATTTTTGCAACTACTTCTCTTATCGTTACCGCAAACAGCCTTAGAAATACTCTATGAGTGCAATGAAAAGCAGTGAGAAACGGAATGTGTTGTAAACTAGACCATTTAACATACAGTTTTCACGCTACCGTCAACATGGATCTATTGACTGATGGTTTATCTGTATCATTGTACRAACCATATAGTTCCTATACTGTGAATTACTACTACCTGATCAAGCAGGAATAGTTGTCTCGATATATTGCTTAGTAATACATGTTAAGTATCAAAAATATACGTTATAACCGTGAGATTAGGTAGTCGATCATGAATGAGTACACATATGAATGACTCTTTATTCATAGAACAGGACATACCTAAGTCCCCCGGATCATTTGTTCTTGGGATTARGGAGCGTTAAAAACCCTTCGGTTATATGTAACATTATATGATGAGATGCACAACTTTCTGTTGAATTTTCGGTGCTTATCGATCATCAACTATAATTGAAAGTACTAGCACCTATTCATGAGTATCTCAATAAGAGACTCTAGGAAGCTCTATTTTTTTCAGAAGCTACATTGGGTCTCAATCCTCTAAATTATGSTTCATTATATTGAATTTTCGAACATTTTTGAGATTTCTATCTCCAAACATGATATATGCAGAACTATGCAGAAACGCTTTTTATGTAATACGAAGTCATGCATAAACAATTCCGATTGTAAAACACAACATAAACACCAGAAATTGATGTGCAAAACAATGTTTTTTACCACATTATCACGCGTATAATCCCTTCAGATTTATATGCGCTATTGCCTAAATTATTATTTGCCACCATCATTACTATTATTACAGTGGATTATCCTCTAAAACTTCATTCGAATGTTAAGTCTCTGTAGTAGTTCTTGGTATTCTTCTTACATTTAATCCAGTTTCTTCTCTACTGCCGGGTAAAACAGGATATAAATAGCTCTCCTATTTCGGAAGCAAAATGCTCATCAYTGCATCTCTCGTAGGCTAATATGCAAGGTTCATGTATATTTGATGCAATCTTTGATTTTGGGTTGGAGCTCTACTGCAATAACAAAAATCAACACTTTATGCTTCTTCCAGTTGGGTTTCTGATCTTCAGACAGTTATTAGCATACCTTGCGATAGGGAACTAAGAGATAAATAGTTGCGATAGTTATATAGCAGAAGAAGTTTTGGGAGAATAGCCTTAATAATTTAAGTCTAATTGTTGGATTGATTGAATAGGCAAAATGCAAGCTGATTTACGACGAAAACTTGTGATTGTGGGAGATGGTGCTTGTGGTAAAACATGTTTGTTGATGTAAGTACAATGATGATGAGAAGAAAGTACAATGAAAGTAAAACGTATTAGAGTTAATCAATTAACATATTTAAAGCGTTTTTGCTAAAGGAACCTTTCCTGAAGTCTATGTACCAACAGTATTTGAAAACTACGTTGCTGATGTTCAAGTTGATGGTAAAGTAGTCGACTTGGCTTTATGGGATACAGCTGGACAAGAAGATTACGACAGACTTCGACCTTTATCGTACCCAGATTCAAATGTGATTTTGATTTGTTTTGCTATTGATTTACCTGATTCTTTGGATAACGTTCAAGAAAAATGGTACCCAGAGGTATTGCATTTCTGTTCAGGTGTACCAATCATCTTAGTTGGTTGTAAAGTTGACTTAAGAAATGATCCTTACACTATTGAAGAACTTAACAAGATTTCTCAAACTCCAATTAGGCAAGATGAAGGTCAATCTATGGCTGAAAAAATTGGCGCTGTTAGATATATGGAATGTTCTGCTAAAACAGGTGARGGTGTACGAGAAGTTTTTGAAGAAGCCACTAGAGTCGCATTGTTGGGAAAGCAAAAGAAGGCAAAGCCAGAAAAGAAGAAGAAGAAGAAGTGTGTTATTTTGTAAATGCTTTGATACACTCATTAATCAATCCAGTAGCTACTTTATATTTTTATCTTACATCATGATGACTTTCTGAATATTATAAGTATTAGTATTGGTATTATATTATATTATGATTCTCACTTTGCTGTTTGATTGCTATGTTCAAACTTCATTTGATGTGTTAGTTATTGGTCATGTCATGACGGATCATTCAGGTAATATCATCAGCTAATATATACTTTGGGTTTGTTTATTAGATTATATTCAGACTTGTTTTCTCTATTCATTTGATTCTTTTTTTCTCTTCGTTTTCCTGTCTATTGATCGTGTTTGGTTTTCTGTTTATAATAAATGTCATACATTTCCTATCCATTCCATGTATTACTTACTATTCCCATTGTTTGCCATCATTAAGTTAGGTTACGTGTTTGTGGCCTAGGATTTCCTAGAAGTAATAAATGATTAGGTAATGGAAAATTGGATTCCCGAGCTAATGYTATTCATGACATTTTTGTCAGCTTCGTCATAAATAAATACGAGGAGCTGAGAATATATGTCATGATGCTTCGATATGTCATAACACCGACCCATCCCCTTCGTGTGCCATCGAATGTATAATTAACCCAGTTTTTAGAATTGTTTTCAGGTTCTATCTTTTTATATGTATATTAGCTTTCTATCAAAGCCGTTAAATCAATATCAAAATATAATTGGGGTAAGAAACGAAAATAGGTGCTTATTATTGATTTCTGATTATATCATCTAAATATATTATCTTCTTTGTCTCATTTGTCAAATATGTACTTTGTCATAAAATCTGGACATTTTCAGATTGTCACATTATTGTCAATCATAACGAAAAAACTCTATTCATATGCCGTACAACTCCTGTACAAGCTGTAGATTAACCTTGCTTCTGTCGAAAATTATCACAAATACTTCGCAACTTACAAAATTCTTCTCTTTTCTTATCCTGACTACATTTCTTCCTACGATTAGCTTATTACATATCCTGCATGTCTAATGGGTTCTACCTGCAACATCTGTGACATTCATAATATCCATGACATAAACAGGATCCCCACAAATAAACCCTAAACCTAATTCCTGAAAGTTTATTTCTTTTACATCCGATATACAAACATCTCTTAACTTCTTACACACTTCCGACACAATAATGAAAAATTCAAAACTCGTACGAAATATCAAATGATATAGGTAGCTAACAGTAACAGTATTTTACTCCGACATTCTGGTCTATATTCGCAACAAGGAGTTTGTTTTCAACCTTATTTTCATCCCGAACATTCAAATTAACTCGTTCCGATGCCTTCGCATCCTGGTTTCGATGCCTCAAATCCCATTTTACCTCCTCAAAATACAACTCCTGTTCCAATAAACCCCAACAAGGAGTTCTATTCCGCGGCAAATTCTGACGCTAATACTAATACTAGCACTACAAATTCAACCTACCCTGCCAACCCCTCTACCTCAGCCGCTGCGAAAAGGCGGCGCCGAATAGTAGATGAGTCGAAGCGGAAACGGGTGGCTTATGCTTGTAATTCGTGTAAGAAGCGGAAGCAGAAGTGTGACGGACAATTGCCGTGCAAAATATGCAGTCGGAAGGGATTTACATGTGAATACTCGATTCGTAACGGTTCAAAACGCGGGGGAGGGGTAGGTGGGTCAAACAGTAGGGCAAACCCAGTACAGTCTTTGGTTAATGAGGATGAACCGCAAACTATGAAAGACGTGAATAAGAATATGGGAACAATATCGGAAACTATGACGGAGACAACGTCGGAGACTATTTCGGGGAAGATATCGGAAATAATCTCGGAATCTCCCAATGCGATRTATGCTCCAAATGAACAAAAACGGAAAAGGAAAAGGAAAAACAATGATTTGGCCTCTGTGTTAAATGACCCACAGAATGAGTCAGCGCCACAGTTACCACCAGAGCCACAATCACACAATCACACCCTCCAACTTTCCCAATCACACCCTTCAACTTTCGCCTCCGCTTCCGAAGAAATCGACTACGAAGTGGAACCCGTGAAAGACGGGAAAAATTCCCGCTTACTTCACGACACCTCGGGGAATCTCCGGTATATTGGGGAGACTTCTGTTTTATCCCTTTTGGCCCAATGTCGAAACCTTTTCTTGCGAAAGCTCGGAGTGTCGGAATTCACGGAAGATCCCGGAAGGTTCAACCTGGTAGATGCTCCCGGGTATTCGCCTAGTATTACAGTGGCACAGTTACCGGCGCGGGAAATCGCAGATATTCTTACAGAGTCTTTCCGTACAAACATCAATTCCTACACTTATGTCTTCCGAATGTCTTGGCTTCGGAATGAAATCTCGGAACTCTACTTGAACCCGTTGGGAGCTTCTAAAAGTAAGCTTTGTTTAATCCATTTAGTATTCGCAATCGGAACTGTATTTATCAAATCGGATCACATTCCGGAGAAATTCCAAAAGTTTGCCCAATCGGGTATTTCTCCCGGGCTTTTCTTCCAATCCGCTTTGGGAATTTTAGCCGAGTACGCGGAAAACGGAAACCTGTGGGTCGTCCAAGCTTATTTATTAGTGTTCCTGTTTTATCAATCAGTGTGCAAACGAAATGCCGCGTGGCTTAACCTCGGAATAGCTATCCGGTACGGACAAGCTTTAGGGTTATCTCGGAAGGCGGTAAATGTGGCATTTCGAAAGGAAGAATGTACGCATCGGAGGAAACTGTGGCGCAGTTTGTATGTGAGTGATCGGTTATTTTCGTTGTCCGTAGGAAGGCCATTTAGTATTAGTGACGAGGAATGGGATGACGGGCCGGGAGCTACAGGAACAGGAGCTATTGGGGGGGCTACAGGAGGAGATGTGGGAGAAAGTGGGACGGGAAACGGAAATGGAAATGGAAATGGAAGTGGAAGCGGAAGTGGAAGCGGAAGTGGAAGCGGAAGTGGAAGCGGAAGTGGAAGCGGAAGTGGAAGTGGAAGTGGTAGTGAAAACCGGGAAAATCGGACAAATTCAGCTATTTCGGGCAATTTAAGTCAGAGCACAAAAGATATCAAAGATTCAACCCCACTAAGTACCCCGCTTGCTACACCACATCTCCCCTGGCTTTTCCCCTCCTCCGAAGCTTCATTTGAACCGCTTTCCGAATCCGTAGTGGAGCAATATGAAGACAGCATTTCCATCCAATTAGTTCGGATATGCCGAATTCTTGGGGATATTTCTCGGCACGTTTATCGGAAGGGGAGATTAAGTTCAAACCATGCCCGGGTTTTAGCGCTGAAACTCAAAAATTGGTCCGAGGGACTTCCCGAGGAATTCCGAGTTGAGAGTTTATTGCCAACGAAGATCGCCGGAGATCTCACAGGAGGAACCGGAACCGGAATAAATGGTACAGAAACTGGAGCCGGAAGTGGGGCAAACGGCGGGGTAAATCCTGAAGTGTCACCATTCCGTAGTACGCAAACCAATACTCATCTTACTACTTCGCATCAGATTGGAATCACAAAACTTAAACGTGTACCCCAGACTATCCAAATGGCGGTTCTGCGCATCCATTTAGCGCATCTTCACGGAGTAATTTTACTGTCCCGGCCATTTTTTTATTACGTGATCTCCAGGTCTTTGGATTTGCCCTCTTTGCTACCCAGCAAGAGTCACACTAACCTGAATGCTCTAAATGGGGCTAGCAGCAGGACCAACTCTTCTGCGCCTCAAACGGCAGCCTCGGCTGCCTCGATGAATTTGGCTAATTCGTCTAATTCCCGCTACGTGTTATCGGCAATCAAGGTTTTTGATTCGTTTCTGCAAGCTTGCGTACAGTCGGCATTACTATCGGTTCAGCTAGTCGATCACATGTACGGCAAAAATGAGTACCAAAAACCCCGCCGCCCGCATTTGCTCATTTACTATGCATTTAATTGCGGGATTATCCTCGGCTTACAAGCTTTACATCTCCACCCTCAAAAAGACATATGTATAAACGACGCATTATGCGCGGTAGCTTGCATATTAGGAGAATTAGGTTCCGAAGACGCCTCRGCTCGGAGATATGGTGACATTTTGACCCGATTGTGTTCTGCATTAGGAATCGGAAATCCGATAAAGTATCTAGAAGAAGCTAAATTGGGTAATTCGAGCGGAACCGGAACTGGGATCGCAACTAGGACAGAGGTAGGTGGTGCAAAGCAGCAAAGCAATCAAAATGACCCCGCCAACGGGCTACTTGATATGGATACTCATATGCTCAATTTTGGAACAAACATAGTGGGGCAAGCAGCAGCAAGAGTCTCCGATATTCGTAATGAAACTATGAATACCGTTGCTTCCCCATCCGGAACAGAACGGAACACAAATGCAAATACAAATGCAAACTTGAAGATTAATTCTGACTCGTATTTGAACCTTAGTTGTTTAGGTTCCGCTACCCCACTGACCTCTAATAACAAGGTGTCAATCTACCCCGCGAGTTTTCTTGATTTCGACCGATGGTTGCAACGAAACGGAGAAATAAGCGGGGTAGATTCGGAGGTGGGACAAATAGAACAAGCTGAAAACACAAATTCCAATTTGGGTAATTTACCTCGCAATTCGGTTACTCAGTCAGATAAATACTCAACACTGAGTTCACAGCAAGGATTTCCTTACTTAGGTAATACACTACAACAATTACAACCAAAATCACCAGCCCAACCTCATCACTCTTCAATGGCTCTTAATGCCCCGCGTGCCCCTCATTTTAGCCCCTTTTATCCAAGGAACACTTCGAATACTACCAGCACTAATACGCCTCCATATCTGCAAGGTCCCCGCACTATTGAAAGCACATCCTCGACCGGATTTACCAATGAGGAAGATGCTGCTGAAGCTCCTGCTGATGTTTTTTCCGGTTTGGAAACTGGGAACGGAATAGATAATGAGATCTTTGTGTATGATGCGTTTAATTTGAACTTTTCACTACAGTTGGAAAGCGGGGATAAAGAGGATGTTTTCCGAGGTATGCTAATAGGGCAAGGKTTTTAGCGGAAATGAGGAGGATATGGGGTACGTGGGGTATTTGCATAAATAACGGAGATCATAACGGAACGTATTGCCCTATAATAGCATAAAATAGCAAGAGGATAAATATCGGAAACTATAATGTACATACTGGAAATAATAGTTGGAAGYTAGTCAAGCAAATACCGGAAATCATATACCCAATCGCTAATAACTATTTAGAGAACAAATAGTAGGCAACATACAGCTTTTTAGTAACCAATCTAGAGCCCTTCAACCAGCAAATCAAAAAATAAAACATAAAAGAAATAAAAAATTATAGCGAAATGAAAACACAGTAAAATGCGACTACTTTCTGGTTGTTTTAAGGTCCTTCTTCATGCGTTTTCAGTATCAATTGTGGCTCACTTGAGAAAAGATGTTTGCTTACACGCTGATGAATAATTTATTGATATTTTTATTGTTGTGGGCTTGCGGTTTATGATTAATGATTTGGTATAATTAAATCTAAAAATATGGAACTCCAACACCAAACTCCAATTGTATCCAGCTCACTAATTACCACATTCTTATTCTCTCACAAATAACCCAGCAAATCCCTGTCCCGTAGATGCACACATAGACACAACACCAACTTTGCCCCCAGTAGCTTCTAAYCCATTCATCAATGTAGCTATACATCTGGCACCTGTGGCGCCCAAAGGATGACCAATGGCAATTGCGCCACCGAAAGGATTTACTTTTTCTAGTGGGAGGCCTAATTTATTAATACAATAAACAGATTGGGAAGCAAAGGCTTCATTTAACTCCCAAATATCAACATCGGAAGTGGACAGATTGAATCTTTGAAGTAAATCAGGGATAGCGACAGAAGGAGCAATTCCCATCAAATCAGAAGGAACTCCAGAAACTTGATATCCGACGAATTTCCCGATTGGGACGATTCCGAGGCTTTCGGCGTTTTCCCGGGTAGTGACTAAAACAGCAGCGGCACCGTCGGAGACTTGAGAAGAGTTACCTGCTGTTGTGGTTCCGTTTTCTTTGAAAGCCCCGGACAGAGAAGAGAGTTTTTCTATAGAAATTGTAGGTCTTATTCCGTCATCTTCGGCGATTTCTCGGAACTTCTCAATTGATTCCTTGTCAGAAGTTTCAGCGTTTGTTTCTCCGATGTCGTCGAAATATCGGGCGTTTACTGGGACGATTTCTTTAGCGAAATGCCCAGAGGACCGGGATTTGGCGGCCTTCAAATGGGAATTGTAGGCGAATTCGTCTTGCTGAGCTCGGGTGATTCCAAACTTCTCGGCCACATTCTCGGATGTAATACCCATAGGCATAACAACGTTTCGAGCATCATCAATTGGCGAATTCTTTAAAGCGGGTGACATCCTTTCAGGAATACCTCGATGTGGGAAATAATCCATAGTCATGGACTCAACACCAACGGCAATTCCCGTTCTCACAGAACCTAAAGCCATAGCCCCGGCTAATGACGCCACAGCTTGAGCGGAAGAAGAACATTGACGGTTGATCTGAGAAACAGTGGTCGAAATAGGGAATCCCGAATGCTTTACGGCTGTTGCTGATACTTTATGTCCACATAGTTTTTGAAGAACTGCGCCAACCATTACTTCGTTTACTTCACTAGGTTTGATTCCCGTTTTATCAAGTGTGGCTTTGAGAACTGTGTGGACCAATTCCTCGGGGTACATGTTTGCCAAGCCACCTTTCTTTGCTTTGGTGATTGGAGTTCTGAGGGCGGAAAGGATCACCACGTCGGAAGCGGATTTTTTAAGGATTTTTTGTAGGCCGGACATTTTTAATGTTAGATTTTTTTACTGACTCAAAGTCGGATGCTTATGTAGATGGTTGTAAAATTTCGGATGTAAATTCAGCTCTGAATCGGATCAAATCGGATCAAATGGACAATTATGGGAATTCGGTTGAAAAATGTGAATGTGACGGATAACTGGAGTTCACGTGATGCAGGATACAAAAACATAATATGAAACTGAAGAATCGAATTATAATTGACAAATGTCAAGAAGGAAGAAATCTGCGGATTAAAACAGGAGGAAGAACCAGTTTTAAACAAACAGTATAAAGAATAACTGAAAAATTAAATAAGGAACCAAATTAATATAACGGAACGAAACGGAAGCAATTAAAGGAGAAGAGAGATCAAATCAAGATCGGAAGTGTTATCGGCAATGGGTATTTCCGATTGGTACTTGAATAGGAAAGTATTTTCTGTTTGAGGTGGTAGTTACCTATTATGAAGGGTTACTGAACTTTAATATGTAGTGTGGGGATTTTCAGCGTGTGGAGTATATAAATAGTGTGGCTGAATTAGTATACTATACCATTCCACTGTTGATTGGAGATCAAAATGATTAATTTAATATATTATTAGTTATAAACAGCAATTTATTCTATAGAATAGATTGAAAGCGTAGTACTGTATGTCGTGAAAGCTTTCGATGGGATTGGCTGCTACAATGTAACCTGTTGGCACGCTTCCGATACACATATCCGATAAGGCTGAGCCAAATAAGTGATGCAGAGTGAATTTGAACGTGAATCAAGGAATAACCATAAAAAACGAAGGTTTTACTATGAGATTGAAAAGCATCTCAAACAGCTATGTTTGAATCAATTATCTCCAAACTTACGGATCAATCCATGAATTACTTCCTAATTATCTACGTAGTAAATTCGATTATTAGCTTTTGGTTTTACCGAGAGACAGACTTCCAGCCAGATCAACGTTAACGTTTACATTTAAGATTTGCATTAACAATCAAACACTTAGCCATTTCCATACTAATGACTACTTATTAAAGTAATTCCCACTAATTAAACTCTACTCCACATTTCCTTTTTTCATCTCATGTGCATCCCCACACTTATCCGACACCACCATTTTCCGGTGTATCAGTTATCCGACAGCTTTCATCGGATAAGTATAACAGATTTTCCACTTGTTTACCATATTATGGCTACTGATCCTATCTTTTTTTCCATCATTAACAGCATTGTGGTTGATAGTTCCTATTTAGTAGGAAAAACTCGGAATAATCATCCAAAATAGGGGGCCTTATTCTACCTTTATTGGGATTCTTCGGACCGCATTTTATAGTGAAAAGTTTCAAAATCCGGGGAATTGATACTTACTTGCTATTCATACTCTCTTTTTCTTCCCTCCTTCTTTTTTCCTTACTACTTATTTTTCATACTTATTTCTTCCTCATATCCTTCTTACATCTATACTATTCACTATTTACCTTATAACTTAACTTATATTCTTCTTTCTTGTCTTATAGTTAGTTCACTCTATTCATAGTTCGCTTATCTCCCGATACCGTTACTATCTAACAGATCATTTGGATATCAGCAGAAGAAAAATGATTTTCTCGGTGAATCCTCGGGTGATCCCCGTTGGGATATCAAAAACAACTGCAAGAATTGTGGTTAGAGCCTTTTCAGTATCAATTGCTTCTGCTGCTAGATCAAAAGTAATGACAGTGGAAGAAGCCCTTGCAAAAGTGCCACAAAAGGATATAACATTATTGTCTGGTGGATTTGGTTTATCTGGTGTCCCAGATACTCTAATCAATGAATTAGAAAGACAAGGGAAAGTTCACAATATTTGCGCTGTTTCAAATAATGCTGGCACTGCTGATTCTGGCCTAAGTAAGCTGTTAAAAACTGGTCAAATCACCAAGATGATTGCTTCATATATCGGAATGAACAAAGTGTTCGAACAGTGCTATCTACAAGGTAAAATCGAATTGGAATTAACTCCACAAGGAACAATTGCTGAAAGAATCAGAGCTGCTGGTGCTGGTGTGCCTGCTTTCTATACCCCTACTGGTGTTGGTACTTGGTTAGAAGAAGGACAATTACCTGTTAAATATGATTCCGAAGGCAAAGTAATTAAGCATAGCAAACCAAGAGAAGTACGAGAATTTAATGGTAGAAAGTTTTTATTAGAAGAAGCAATCGTTGGTGATGTTGCATTTGTTAAAGCTTATAAAGCTGACACTTTTGGTAACTGTTGGTTTAGAGGGTCCTCCCGAAACTTCAACTCTGCTATGGGTAGAGCCGGCAAAATAACAATTGTGGAAGCCGAGAATATTGTTGAACAAGGTGAAATTCCACCTGAAGATGTTCATTTGCCTGGAATTTATGTTACTGGTGTTGTTCAATCAACTACGCCAAAGAATATTGAGATTGTCAAGAACTCCGCTCCGGAAGATCACAAGGCCGAAACCGCAGCTACTGGTGAATCCAAATCTAAGTCAGAATCTGATTTAAGAAGAGAAAGAATTGTGAGAAGAGCAGCAAAAGAGTTCAAAGATGGCGGATATGCCAATCTAGGTATCGGTATGCCTACTTTAGCTCCCGGCTTCTTACCATCAAGTATGGAAATCACCTTACAATCAGAAAACGGTATTCTAGGTATGGGACCATATCCTAAACCAGGCGAAGAAGATCCTGATTTGATTAATGCGGGTAAGGAAACCGTCACTTTGAACAAGAATGGTTCAGTTTTCGGTTCAGAAGAATCATTTGCAATGATCAGATCTGGTAGAATTGATTTAACAATACTTGGAGCAATGCAAGTTTCTCAATATGGTGATTTAGCCAACTGGGCATTACCAGGTAAAGTTAAAGGTATGGGAGGAGCTATGGATCTAGTTTCAAATCCTACAAAGATGAGAGTTGTTATTGTGATGGATCATACTGATAAGAAGGGCAATCCAAAGATTCTTAAGCAATGTTCATTCCCATTAACAGGAAAGCAATGTGTATCAAGAATTATCACTGATTTAGCAGTATTTGACGTGGATTTTGAAAACGGATTAACATTGATTGAGATTGATCCATCAACAAGCGTTGAAGAAGTTAAAGCTAAGACTGAAGCTGATTTTGTTGTATCAGATAATCTAAAGCCTTATGACATTTAGGGACAGGAAAATAGAAGAAAAAAATAGCATAACTTAAAGTTTGTCGGTTTAGATTTATATAAACTTTGCTTAATACYGAGATTGATAAATAAAGTTTGTAAATTATAAACTATAAATAAGGTTATTGTATGGTAAGCGAGAAAATCATAGTTCAATCCATAAAAATCATTAATGATATAATACGATAATAAGCTAGCATAAGATACATTCAGAATTGAAATGTATATGAACAAATAGATAATATATATTTCAAGTTAGTTTGTTGTTTATAAAATCCATGCAAAAATTGAACTGAAATCTAATTCATAAACCTTGGAATTCCGTTTCATTCTGCTCTTGTCACTTCCGATCGAAATAAGATCCATGCTTACTTCCTTCAAATCTCCGTTATTATCTCCTCTCTTTTATCTGAACCATTCTGGTTTATCGTAGCCATTTGTCCTACTAACCTCTAAGAATCCATTCCATGTTTTATCTGCCTCAACCACTGGCTTCAAAACTTTGATATTAGCTCCAAATGCTTCCCCGTAATGCTCCTCCATGTACTTCTTACCTTCAGCTCCAAACTTACTTGAAGTCTTCTCAGGCACCAATTCTCCTTTCTCGTCATAAAAATCAGAGTCTCCTGAAAAATAATCGGGTCGGAGTTTCTTCATGCTTTTTAAACACGTGCTTGAAATCTTATCAACTGAGTCATAATATCTAAGTCGGAAAATCTCGGGGTCGTGAAGCTCTTTTACCTTATTCCACACCTCTTCCGGGTATTCTCCTTGGTCTAACAATAATAAATCATATTGTACCAATGACGTTTTCCCCCAATACGAACCACCTTTAGTAGCTCGGTTATACAATCCTACCATTGCCGCAATTGCTCCCATGCATCCGGTTCCATAATCCGACATTGGGAATGGAGGAACCATYGGTTCGTTTAATCCAAATGCCTTACCTTGCAGCCAAGCCACACCGGTTACACAATCGGCAATTTGTTGCCAACCCGCACGGAAAGCCCATTCTCCTTTGAATCCGAAACAATTCTCAGAGACGTAAACGTAACCTTTACCACGCTTCTTACCTAGCTCGGCTAGCTCTTCAGGGCCGAAGCCTAATTTCTTGATCGCATCGGTTCGATATCCGTCGACCAAGACATCGGCATCAGCCAAAAGCTCTCGGAATTTCGCTTTACCTTCGGGAGTTTTCAAATCCAATTCTCCACAATGTTTTCCCATATTCCCGTCGACCTGGAAGAACGGAACATCCGAGAGATTGGGTCCTGTGATTTTCAACACTTCCGCTCCGTATTCCGCTAAAATACGGGCGATTGTAGGACCGGCAATTATCCGGCATAATTCAAGAACCTTAATGCCTGCTAAAATCTGGGGCTTCCCAGTAGGAGTCTTCGGGATACTGTTGATTCCAGGAAATTCCACAGGCGGAGTTTCATTTTCAAGCATATCAACACTCCAATAAGGTTCCTTGGATATAACTTTGCCGTGTGCACTTTCCCGAAACTTTTCCGGAGTTAAAGCTTCAACACCAGCTTGCCTATGCTTCAAATTGAGCTTTTCCAACTCATCACAATCAAATTTACTAACCGCGCCTTGAATTGTATTAACAACATCCATATAATCGGTTAATTTATCATTGTACCCCGGTAAACCGATCATGTTAAGGGTAGTGGTGGCTTCTAATGAACCGTGGATGTGATAGAACCGATTATCCTTAGTTTTATATAAGTTGGCACTCATCCGACGATATGTTATAGCTTGCGCGGATAATAAATCTGTGTTTTTGAGGTATTTCTTGACCTCTTCTTTATCCGCTTTCGTGTAACCATTAACGGAAGCGATATAAGCCATAAAAAGGAACATAAGGGCATGTTGAAGATCGATTTTGATATCTGATTGGTAATCAGGGCCGAACCGAAGTTTCCCGATTAGGTTTGCAACAGAGCCTTCAATGGCTTTCAAAGCGGAAACAGCTTCGGCTTCTTTTAAAGGCACCGGGACTATGATTTCGGAGTTCTTAACAGAAGCGTTGCTGATACCTGCTGGAGGTTCTGGTAGGTAGAATTGGACATCTCTGGCGAGATCTCGAGCTTCCGAAGGTATTGGTAAATTCTGGTTAGATAATAAGAGATCAAGGATCCGTTCTGCTTCAGATAATTGTGAGTATTTAGGAGAATCGACTGTCATAATGATAGAAGCGTGTTTTTCAGTCTGACTTTGAATGTCTGATATGATGCGTTTTTCGTTTCTGCAATGACCTATGACACACATCCGAATACTCTTTTGTGGATTCAGGGTCAGTTTGGTGGATTATACGAATAGAATTGCTTAGAGCAAAAGAAAAATGAAGGGAGAAAATGGAAAATAGTGTTATTTAAGAGAGGACGGTAAGAGACCAGTACTTGTAGTTGTAAAATGACCAAGGAAGAAGAGAACGCTAATAAGGTGAAAGAGAAAAGTGGTTGTTGAGAGGGAAAAAAGTGTCGGAAGAGACAGGAAGCTATGGGTTATCGGATAAGGCAAGTGGTAAGGTAGTTTGTCGGATAAGAATCAGATAGTATACACGAAGTATATTCACGGATTGGGTTTTTATGTTCAGGTTTGATTTCATTTGTAGCATTCGGCAAAGCAGTTCAAACAGAATGGCATTATAAACAATTACGCTACAGTTGAAGCGTATAATATTTGACAGTTTCTTATGAAAGGCATCAATTTGAGTGTGAATATATCGCCAATCAATTTGTGGAGTTGGTAGTTGTGTTCTGGTATGAAGAAAGAGGATTAAATTTGCAGATACAGACTTCCGATGAATTTTAATTAATCTGGTGCATATCCGAAACCTTATTATCTTACTAAAGGATTCTTTTTCTCGGAATGATACAAATCATTAACTCGCCATCATAGAGAAAGAGCTCAGTTATTACCACTAAAACAATTGGTCACATAGGTAAATAGCTCTTTAATCCAATTGTAGTCAATATCGTTAGAGCAATATCAGTAGAAATCTTCCAAGTGAGAAGATGGAATAGTGTGTGTCTTTGTCGGGTTGCACTTTATATTTATTTTGTGGGGCACAGGACATGAAAATATTCTTTCTTGTTCTCTATAAAATGTGACATACTGACATTGAAGAATAAATAATATGTCATGTTAGAATGTAATAACCACATGAACAATACTAAGACTATTGTGACATTTAGAATCTTTTCTCTGATAAATTACTTTGAAATAATTACTGCTTAACTCGATTACTCTGATTATGAAAATAAGGGTGTTAAAAGCACATAGGATGAGAAAATTATTAAGATATATACTCTATGTCTTACTTGTACTGAAGAAACTCACTCATGACATACAACTTCTTTGTCATTTGCTCACGATTCTGACAAATCATCCCTAAATACGACAAACAGATGTCTAAGTAATTGAAAATATCATACTCATGATATGCTGTTTACCAACTTGTTCTAACTATTGTTATGTGATCCTCAACTGTTCTTAACAATGTTTTTTTCCAAGACGAGACAAGCTACAAATATTAATACCAACACCCGACGTCGGAGACCGTTTAGTTAGTATTTATTCTCCCATACATAGACTACAGCCGTACTTTCCCCAGATTGTTTCCCCGTACGTATGTCAGCCCCATTCTGACAATTGTGAATGTCAGAATTGCTTAGCTTTGAAGTTAAGAATCGCTCTAAACCTTACCTCTAACTTAGCAATCACCCTCCACAAACTTTATACCTTATACTTTAACCTTCTCTTCATAATATGTGTGAAACCTTAATTATCTTGCTTTCCCCCCAAGCAAATAAAATATCATCTGCCCCGAACGTATCTTTCATAATCTATGTTATTTCCTCCTATTGAATTGTATTCTTTCGCTAGTAATCTGTTTTAAATAATTGAAATCATGCCATTATTTCCTGTTACTTATTTCTCTTCTTCTAATCATAACTAATTCAACTATTTAAACCTGTTGTTCCCTCTTCAATCAGTCTTCAGTTACTCTAGTTCATCTACTATCTACTATTGATAGCTTCGGTTGAACAACTAAACCTGATTCAGTTACCTAACAAAATTTGCTCAATCAACAATCTAAAACTTTTAATAATGTCTCAAGAATTCACTGAGTCTGTAAAAGACTCTTTTGGTCCCAAAGCTACCCCAAGAGCTAAAAGAATCTTACGGTCCTTGATCCAACATATCCATGACTTCAGTCGCGAAAATTATATTACGACAGATGATTGGTTATGGGGAGTGAATTTCATCAACAGAATTGGACAAATGTCAGATTCGCGAAGAAACGAAGGTATTCTCGTATCTGATGTATTAGGGCTTGAAGCTCTAGTTGACACCCTTACTCATGAATTAGAACACTCAGATCATACAAAATCTGCAATTTTAGGTCCCTTTTATAGACCAAACTCTCCTAGATATGAAAATGGCGAATCRATCATTCAAAAGGATGTTGGTGGTGAGAAGACATTGTTCAAGGGTAGAATAACTGATACTTTAGGTAATCCGTTAGTTGGAGCTCAATTAGAGGCATGGCACTGTGCTCCAAATGGATTGTACGAACAACAGGATCCTGATCAACCAGATTATAATTTAAGAGGAACCTTCGTTACTGATTCTGAAGGAAAGTTTTCTTTTATTTGCCTGAAACCCACTGCTTATCCTATTCCTTATGATGGGCCTGCTGGTGATCTATTACAATTTATGGACAGRCATCCGATGAGACCTTCTCATATTCATTTCAGAGCAACTTATCCCGAATATCATTCATTGGTTACTCAAATTTATAATCGTGAAGATCCTTATACTAAAGACGATGCTGTTCATGGTGTTAAGAATGATCTGGTATTAGATTTTGTTCCTGTGGGGGAAAAGGACACTGAATTGAAGGAAAAGGGTATCATTTATGTTGTTGATTATGACATTCGWTTGACAACAGAAGCTGAGGTCCTGAAAGAAAGAGCCAGATTATATCAATTGCAAAAGGAAGTAGATGGTGAATTCCAGGATTGAGTGCTTCTTGATCTGATCTTAAATAAAAATTGGATTGGAAAACAGARTGGCTTACGGCGTATGGCTAGACGGATGAATGAAATGTATGAATACTGTATTACGAAGCTTGAGTATAGGTTTATAGTATTGAAAAATCCTTGAAGGAATCTTTTAAGATAAATTTTGTAAACTTGATTTTATGAATTGTTCTATCATTTGAATCAGAAGCATATGATATAATTGAAGCTGTAAGTTCTCAAAGATATTGAGAAAGTAGTTTGAAGAATTGGAAATGACAGTTATCCGACGACATCAACCAGAAGCCTGCTGGAGAAGACTTTATTACTGAGAGGAAAATGCAGTTCAGTGTCGGATTGGATTTCAAATTTAACGTTTGAACTCTATTTGAGTGACATCAAAATAACCAATCATCCGATGATGTCCCCATAGTATTCGCAGTATATGGTGGTTTCTCTGAACCAAGAGCGTGAGAATGGCCAATTTAACTGATGCTTTGATATGGCATCTCACAATCGTATTTAAACAATAAAAAAAAGTTGATTATTGAACAAAAATTACTGTTAAATCTTTTCGCTTTTACCGTCTCACCTGAGTCTTCAGTATACCCCTTTAAGGCATTCCTATCCTTTCCTTGCAACACATATCCGACAACAAGTTTATTTACTGATATCCGATTCTCTGCTCGACCGGAACTTTTTATATGCTCTTTCTCTTAAGCAAATCCTTAATATTATTCGATCTATTCATCTTTATTCACTTATTATATATACTTTATCACTGCAAAATACATGATATTCAGAACATTTTCCATCAATTCTCCATTACTATTCAATTCAATTGTTCGTGGTAAGCTTTCAAATCAAAGCCTTATAGTTATCCGATCATTGAATCTATCAGCAATGCCTCTACAAATCAACTCCAAAAGCCTTAATATCTCTTTATTCCAATATTCGGAAATTGGCTCAGTGAAACCAGCTTCTGATATTAATAATGAAAAACCGACTTTGTTTTTCATCCATGGTTTAGGATCTTCACAGAACTACTATTATGGATTACTATCATCACTTACAAAGCATGCCAATTGTATATTAATGGATACTGAAGGTAGCGCAAGATCACCTTTATCTCAGAATGCCCCAAGCACCAAAACCATTGCCAAAGATGCTATTGCTGTACTAGATAAGTTTGGTGTATCAACGGCTATATTTATTGGACATTCAATGGGTGGAATGATAGTTAATGAGATAACTAGCAGCTACCCGACTCGGACCCGTGGTTCAGTTCTCATTGGACCTGTTCATCCTACCGAAGCAATTTCAAAAGTTTTTGATGCAAGGATTGAAACAATAAAAAAAGAAAATTCTGTTTTGACGCTTGCTGATGCTATTCCTGATGCTGCAACTGGTTCTAATACTACATCTGTACAGAAAGCTTTCATTAGAGAGCTTATATCGGGTACTAGTCCACAAGGTTACATTGCTATGTGTAACGTTATTGCCAGAGCAACTATTCCTAACTACGATCAAATTGTTAATAAAGTGCTTATTATAGCTGGGGAAGAAGATAAGAGTGCTCCGTGGGAAGGATGTGTGAATGTGATTGCTGATCGGATAAGAGACACCAAGGTGCAGGTTTTACCTAAAGTTGGACATTGGCATTGCATCGAGAGTCCTGAGAAAGTAGCTGAATTGATTGTTGATTTTATTGATAGTTTATAAATAGTATTTAAAATGAAAGAAGTGAAAAAGTGATAGGATTAGTACTGTTGTATCAGCTTGTAATGTCCTGGTACCGTTGGGAGCGTATACTGTCCCATTACGGGTTTTAAACAATCTCCCCGGATGTGTGACACAGTATGAGATTTGTGCCGGATATAGAGCATGGTAGCGATTTTCTAGGGAGCTTATTGGGTTTCTTGTACCAAATTGGTCTTCATCTCTGTATCGGATAAGTGACATTCTGTTGAACAAGTCCCGTTTTATTCATCTCTATCTTCCAACTGAACCCTCTGTTATCCCCTTTATCTTTTTTCTCCTCCAGCTCTCCTTTTCTTTTTATCATGCCTTCCCTCAATAATTAATCAAAATAAATGCACTTCAATTGGCAACAGTCTACTTTTATTCACACATTCTTCTATCTTAAATTCATCACCAGAAACAAAACCATCAATTACCAATTATCCGATCAGTTCTTACCTACACACAATGACTTTATTCAACTCTTCCTATAACAACCAAGCAGTAAAAACCTTCATTGTTCGCTTCTTCAAACAAAGTGATACTAAGCCACCTCTGCCAACTGCTTCTCCTGATCCTTATGTTTCCTTCTTCACCGAAAATGCCACTCTGAAAATGGGTTTATCTACCGTTAAAGACTCTGCCAATATTGCAATTGTCCGACAAAATATTTGGAAATCTGTAACTACCCGACATCACGTAGTTGAAAAAGTGTTCACTTTCTCCAATCCATCGGACAAGGTACAGGATATAATGCTTCATGGGTATGTTGAATATGATTTGATAAATGGGAAGAAATTAGTAACCGAATGGAGTTCTCATATGGTCTTTGAAGCTGTTGAATCCTGGGAAAGTGTTAAAGATGATGATCTGAAGTTGGCCTTTTATCAAGTATATTTAGATGTCTCACCAATGAAAGAAGCTTTAAATAATTAGGTGGATGAATGAATCATCGATGGAGAAATGAAAGAAATGGAGGATTGAGAGATTAAAATATATGAAAAGTAAGGAAAGTCAACTGATTTACATTAGAATAAATAAGTTACTGTGTTAGTGATTAGTCTGTCAAAGTAAAGTGAAGATTTTCATGCCGAAACGTACATCAATGGTAACGGACTATTGGGAAATTGGCAACTAATGCATGTTCATTGATAAGAATTGTAAGAGTAGGAAAYTTCTACTATGGTGTATGTGTAACGTGATCCAACTGTTCAGCTCAATTGCCAAACTTGGCTCCAATTTCTTTTCTTTCAATTTCCGCCACATTCAATTTATTTTATAATTTAAATTACTAATTAGAATTAACCAATTTGTGTCCACTGCTTGAAAGCAAACAGTACTGTTAGTAGATCAATCCAATCAACAGTAAATCAGACAAATGCCTCTCATTCATCAACAATGATGTTCCAATAAGTAACTGTCTGCCTAGCTTGTTTGTTGTAATATATTCTATATTCTATATCTATTTTCTATATAAAGAATTCTATCTGAGGTTTGAGATGCTCTACGCAATTGAAGATTGTAGTTAAGATTCTATCTATTGAAAGTGTTCTTTAAAGAGAGAATAAAAACAAAGAATGTAGCTAGAACTATTCATTTCATTTCATGGTCTGTAAAATTGTGGAAATGTAAAGCGGAATATTATAAAATTATCAACTGATTATTGAAAAGAAAGAGTGAATGTATGAATAATGAACAACTAAAGCTACAGAAGAATTAAAGACTCGAGAGTCAGTGAATGAGTAATTAAAGTTCGGATTAGCAGAGTTTATTAGTAAACCCTAATCTTTATCACAATCTTATGAACCTTGAATGGTATTTGTAGCTGTGGATATCTCTCCCAATGATCTATGAATAACTTGATTATTTCTTTTCTACGAAATAAAGATGAAATGCAAGCTAGAATCATATACAATGGAAGGTATTGCATCAGCACATGCATTAAAGTCTTGTTTCATCTCTAACTCCAGTGAATTATATCACCTCTACCTTCTTTCATTTTGAACCTTTAGCATTAGAACTACAAACCTAATTTCAGAAGACCAGCTACAAGTGCCTTACCATTGCATCCCACTTACATTCCCACATTCCACCTCTTTCAAATATCCTACAAAAACAGGCTTTTTCATTCAATATGTTCAATAAACATTATAAACATTATTTATCAATAAATACACCCATTTCAACTTTCATTGTTCTCACATTTTCTCTTTATTTAAACTCCCAAGACAGGCTTGTTCAAACCCATGGAAGTATCAACAGGTACTTCTTTATCTGTTTGATCAATCATAAATCCCGCAAAGAACTTTTCAATCTCTTCAATACCTTCAAAACTCAAATCAGTGACAGCGGCAACATATCCATCAGGTCTAACAACTATCAAAGCTCCCTTATTCTCATCAATACCAAAATGACCATAAGCGTCAGAAGTTCCCTCATGGAATGATTCGTCCTTACCAGTGTAAATTCCCCAGTAGTTCATTCTTCCACTAACATCTCTAGCACGGMAAAAGTCGGGGAAGTCGTTCCATTCAAAATCAACTCTCTTAGAGGCATGAACGGTTAAAACTTCAATGACTGAATTAATTCTAGCACCAACTGGAGTATACTTCTTAATTACTGATTTGTTGCTACTGAAATAGTCTCCGAGCTTATTCAAGGTTTCGCGTAATTTCTCGTTTTTGGCGATGTCACCTGCAAAGTTTAAAATTCTCCATCTACCATCAGAAGGAAGTCTATCAGCTAATTGCCATGGTCTGGCATCAGAATGAGTAATAACCATTGTAGATTTCAATCTTCTTCCAATTGGAATATTATTAGCGGCRGGACTAGTATAAACTTCTTCATTGTCGATACCACTCTTCCTTTTGGGCTTCAACTCAATGATACTTTGRTTATAATCAACAAAACAACCAGAAGCAAACTCATTGCCTTTACGGAAAGTATTTCTGAACTCCTCAAGAGAGACACCAGATTTTTCCCCATCTTCAGTAGCAGCAACAGCCGCAACTTGACCTGGCAAACTGGGCTTACCAGAAAATAACCTAGAGAGCTTATGATCAAATGCAATCAAATCTCTTGCAACTTGGATTCTTTCGCTTTCGTAAGTAGCCAAAATATCTCTACTRGCTAATCCCTTACAAACAGTTGCAAGCTTCCATCCTAAGTTATAAGTATCCATCATAGAGACATTCATACCTTGGCCAGCTTTAGGCGAATGGGTATGACATGCATCACCAGCAATAAACACTCTGTTATCTTTATGGAACTTTGGTGATACTCTTTGACCGATTTGATAGCCAGTAAACCAATCTAAATCCGTGATATCAAACTTGTAAGGATAGAAAATGTTCTTAGCGTTCTGCAAAATCAACTCTGGAGTAATTTTTGATCTATCAACTCTGGAAGTACCATCTGATAATTTGGGAACTTCTTTTAATTGAATGTAGAGTCTAACAATACCATTCTCCCGAGGAATAACCATAACAGAACCATTATTAGCTGAATGAATGGCACATCGGTGTCTGATATCAGGGAAATCAGTGATTGGCACTGAATCAAGAACTCCCCACACAAAATCAGTGGTCTCTCCTTCCATTTCGATTCCCAGTTCCTTTCTAACCCAAGAATGCGCACCATCGGCACCTAGAACATATTTTGCCTTAACCAATTCGAAATCACTTTCAGATCCATCAAGCTCTTCGTAGATCTTGTCGTTGTCTCCACCAAACTGTCTGAATAAGCCATTAGCAATTTTGCCGTATTGTTCTGGATCAGCTTCAGTATCGCTTAACTTCTTGAGTAAAACAGATACAGGATAAGCATTGTCRTCATTTATCTTCTTTTCATCAATGTCTATTTTGATAGGTAATAAGGGTCTTTCTATTTTCTTTGTTCCGTTGCTCCATTTATTGATAGCATCGAAGAACCATTGTTCGATTCTACCTTGATGAACAACAACTTGTTGGAATCTTGATAGACCAACAATTGTATCATTCATTCTAGCTGATCTGTAAATCTTTCCAGTTGCATCTGGTTCCCAGAAACACATTTCAATCATATGGTTTGCTTCTTTCCATGCTCTATCCCCAAAACCAAAGGATTGAAGAGTTTCGAGAGTTCTACATTGTAGACCATCTGCTTGACCTGCAAACACTTTGTCAGAACGCTTATCAATGATTCTAAAGTCGACTCCGGTACGGGCCAACCAGTTGGCGCACATCAGACCAGCGGGGCCTGCGCCAATGATTAGAACGTCTGTAGTTGTTTCTTTAACTGGCATGATGAATAAGAGCTATGAGTAAATTTAAGTGTTATAATAATAGATGATAGTTCTGATGATAACTTAATGAGGACTGGAGAGAAATAAAAAAAAGACTTCTAAATAATTGGTATTAGTTTGAAGGGAACAGACCTATTTATATTTAGTTGACAGTCAAAAAACTGGAARCTCAGCAAGTAGATTTAGGAATTATCATCAAAATGAAAGGCAAGTGTTAATTGACAATTGAAATCTATAGTTTTCAGTAGTTATCACAAGTAATTGAGGAGATGATGAGAGCGACATTGATCCGATAAGAAGCTTTGAAGAAAATATATAGAGTTCAATTTTAGTGGAGGGTTGCAAATAAGGTTTTCTAGGCCAAGGTAAACTGAGTACCGAAACGTGGAGTAATTTTAAGTATGTGTTGCATTGTCCAATTTTACATTCTAGGATTTGTATCTACAATCTTAACCAATGTTCGTTGTTATTGATACTATTAACAAATGCATAGGCAGTCTACTCACTGTTAATACAACCAGATATTWATATGGTACCTGAACCAACGATAGGGCTTTAAGGTTGATGGCTACTATTAAAGTTTGATCTTAATTCTCTGTTTTGTTGTATAAATTCTTTCCCCGCAAAACTTTTATTTCCATCAATCTCGTTTAGTTTCCTTTTTTGGTTCCTGAAAATWAACGTCCCCATATTATACATATTAAAGTATAATGCTCATAAACTTTACCATGTTTTTCTACCTCATCAATATCCACCAACAGGTATTCAATGAATTTGCTACCTATCCGAATTTTGCAGGATTCAGTCAACGGTTTGACCATGTGGAACTTCTGCTTCTAAAGGGTCTTACAGAAATTATGATGAGCTATAATAAATTATACTACTTCACGTAAATTATCTTTGATTAAACATTTTGAAAGATTATGTAATCAAATTATTCGAATAAGCTATAAAAAAAATTGGATCTATATTGTTTCCGCATATCAATAAAGTAACTACTCAAGAAACCGAGGAGGACCTATCGGATAACTGCTCTCACCCATAATTTTAAGTGAGCAAGCAAGAAAGATGTAAGTGTAGGTTGTGCAGTCGTCGTAGTTATATCATGTACCATCGGATATCTAGTTACAAGAGAAGCTGCACAGGTCCGGACTGAATAAAAACAGAGTGAACGATTCGCTGATCGGTTGAATGAACTAGTGATAATTCCTATGCTTGTGTGGAAACTATGAAAATCTAGTGTGTTGGCTACGTAACTAGTTGGGACCAGTTCTGCTTCAGCAGAGACATGGTGTCGTGATATCTGGAGAAACACCTGTTTTAAAGGTTTTTCATTATTTGAGCAGAGGTGAGTATTCCTCTTTCACGTTTACATAAGGTTTGGAATAATGTTAATCCAAAGTTTAAATTAACGTTAGGGCTATTACCTAGAACCTTAAACCAGCTTAATTTTTGCTACATGTCAGAAAATGTCATAGTAGTTAAGATTTGGTTATGACAATTATTGATCATTGTCATGAATTGTCAATAGGGATTATAATCTTTCGTACACCTATTTTTTGTCAGCCGCCAAAACACGATTGTTTCAATACTTGAACTTTCACTTACGAATAATTAACGTCTTGTATGGGAAATTTTGAATAATAGATATCCCAAAAAGTCACAATAATGATTTAGAAAATGATATCTACAGATTCTTCTACGGATGTGTATGGCAAACTATAGACGAGGAATGTGATCTCTGATGTCGCATAAGGACTTACAGATGTCTTGATCTTTTCCAGAATAGGCCCGGTGCCTCCGTTATCTTCTCCGTTCCTACTCACTCCAGATATTTGGACATAACGTCCCGTGCTTTTCTTTATCAATCTCTGCTAATCCAAATCTCCCTGAACTTCTATCAAAACGCCAAAAATCTACAGTTCCGTCCGGTTTCTCCCCTTCCGAACATTCTTTCCAATCTTCCTAGACAATCCCGAGAGCTCGTCACCCAAAACGTCATACTATTAAGTCGCCAGTGTGTACACTCTGACAATCTCCCAATTTTCATCAAACGCTGCATTCTTCATTCCATAATTCTCTATGGTGTTTAAACCATGTTGGTAAATCTTCTTCTTGTGGTAGGACAACTCTGAGCATTTCAATGTTGTTTTCGGCTCTGTATTCTACTTGGTGGATAGGGTAATAAAATGGATTCCTGCTGTGAGTAGAGCCAGAAGAGGACCCGGAACCAGGGTTGGAATTAGTATATGGAATCTCAAGAGTGTTCGGGTTCGTCTGTATAGATGAATGTGACGTGGAACTCTCATTGATACCAATTGATGTGTTTGTATTGTTGTCATTGTGTAAAGTTGAAAGAATATTATGATTGTTCGCATTGCTAGGATTGGTTGTAGACATATCATTTCCAGTGATATTGGGGCCGTTATTTTCATTCTCCTGATGAGATTTTTGCTCTCTGTAATGTTTCCTTCTCATTGACATTATTTTCATGAGGTTTTTCGGGATCTGCGGCGATCCACAAATATCATCATCTCCGTCTGTTTCTCCTTCTCCTCCTTCTCCTTTATTTTCTTCGTCATCTTCTCCACTTTCATCTTCCTTCACTCCTTCCTCTGCTATTAGAATCTCCTCGTTATGCCGTCTTTCCCGTTCCTTGTCCCGCACTTCCCTCTCCCGCTCGGATTCTATCGCCACGTCTTCCCCGTCAAACATTTCTACATTCACGACTTCTAAAAAACATTCTGTGGGGTAATTCGCCCGATTCCCTCCGAAAACCCGATACTCCGACACTATGGAACTGAAACACCATTTTTCAAGCTTCCGCAAAACCCCGACAAAGGCACTAGTGGAATCCACTATCATTATGGGATGATACCGTGCGTTCAGTAGAAACCACATAGCTTCTTGTAGTACTTCTGGTTGAAATACGCTCAAGGTCCATCCGGGACCCGCGGTAGCCTTTAGATATGGAATGTTTGTATACGAGTTATTGCCTGAGCTGCTATTAGGAGTTCCAGTCATACTAGCACTACCATTTTTGCTATTGGTATTGATATTTCCAGTGCTAGTACTGTGAGTACTACCAGAATGCGAATACGGATATATTCCTCTTGCTATAACAGAGCCCTGCAAAGTATGATGATAATGGGCATGCAGAACATTAACAGAGGTACTTGGCAAGCTACTGCCCACACTTCTTCGCATGGTAGATTCGCTGCTGGGAGTTCCCCTGCCGTCTGAAATCAAATCATGCTGAAGCGGAACTGGTCTTTCATCTATTAGTCTGGCAGGAGCGAAATAGCTAAGAGGTCTTAGGCCTAAATGTATTAGGTCAATTCTATTTTCTGCAATAAACGTTCGTAGAGCTTTTGAAGGTTTTTCTGCGTTGAGAATGAGAATACATTTCAAGTTTAACGTAGCAATAAACGATAAGTTTAATGGGATGATTGAAGAACATCGGTACACAGTGTCTTCTACCATGCCATAGTTTTCAGGCGGTACAAACATTGCTGAGAGTAGGAAATGACTTAGAAAACTGKRGTATTTTGATGTTGAATTTCCAGGGCTTTGAGAGCGTGGAATAGGGTGAAATAGAGTGAAATAGACGATGATAAATGAAGGATTATTTATATATTAGTAAATRGTGAAGAGAAGGAAGGAATGAACAAAATGTCAGAATATAGAGGCTAAGCAGAGGAAAGGACAGCCTGTGAGATGAGATATTATGTTGGGGCCCATGAAGTTTAAAGCGGATATTATGTGCTTGAATGTGGAGAAGATAGTGGATGATCTTTGAGGGAAGTATTTGTCATAATTGAGAAGCTATTTTGATGATTTCGCAAGATATTTGTGTGGGAAGCTATAGCTGTAAGTAGCTGGCCGAATAAGTATGTTAACTGGTGGTAGATGGAGAACAATCACCTACTAAGTAAACGAGCGTTTGAAGTAATTGATTTTCTATCACTAGTGGGACCAAATAATTTGGTATAAGTTAATTGTGATTGTTGCGTTGTTATTGAGGATAAAAGCCCGGATTACTTTCATCAGAGTTAAGTTGGAATTAACATGGGAATTGGTCAACTAGTAAGACTCATCTGATGTAAATATAGAACTTTTATTCATTGAAGCATAAGAGTTTCCTACAAAGCTGCATAAATATTCTATGGTATACTCAAGTAGCTTATCAAATTTGAAATCTTTTCTATCGAAGGAAATGAAGTCTGAAATAGCTGGGTTATAGGATGCTGTTTTGCCGTATTGGTAGTGGAGATCCAAGTTTGAAGATGGAGACAAGATATGATCGTCTGTATACCGATCAAGTACTATATGAGGAATTGTATTGTATTCAAATGATAGCATTCAGTGTAAGATTAATTCGGATGACATAAGGAAGCACAGCTCAGACATCGCCATTATTCCATGACACAAAATACGATGTATCAGCTGTAATGCAAATCAATGGGGTTTGTCATAGCATTTAATCTCATAAAGAATATGAGAATGTTATGAAACTAACTAAGCTTACGTTTGTTGTTCGAACTGAATTATTCCTATCACCGAGGGGTCTGTGAATAGCTTGAAAGCTTCCCTGTCAGAGCATCCTCTTTTCATCTCTTAACGTTATAAACAGTATAACAAGAGATGGATTTTCCTCAAAGTCAGGTATCCATCTAGTTGTGGTGTTCTCTACTTCCTGAATGAAACGCTTTATTCAGAAACTGTGCTGATAAACGTTTTTGTCTGTAATAAAGTGAAAAGTGTTTTAGCTGCCAGCTCAAGATACAGATCAGGGTGCAGTATAAAATTATATATCATTTATCTAAGAAACTGATGTTGAATCAGCTACCAGTTAGGAAGAAACAGGTTAGTACCGAGCATCAATTGAATACTATGGGTATAATAAACATACAACAAGGAGGTATGTTAAATCAAGGGTGCCCATCCCAATACACTTGATTCTTACGTATCTACGTTCACACCTACATCTACGCGATCGTGCAGTCATATATAAAACTAAATGCATTAAAACCCTTATTGTACGCCCAGCGAACACTATCGCTTTATGTGTAACCCATGTATGAAAAAAGTAGATGAAAGAAATGGTATGTTATGCTACATAGTKCACCTCATAGTGTATGAGCAATAACTCCCATTTGGTGTATAACTCATTAGATCTCCAGTGACATCAATCATCAACCTTACCAGAATTAATATCATCGTAATAGACCTGTCAGACTTTACACCATAAAGCTTTCACCACATCCACAGCTTCCTTTAGAATTTGGGTTGCTGAAAACAAACTTAGCGCTTAATTTATCTTCAACCCAGTCCATTGAGCTTCCAATGATAGTGAATAAAGCCTTAGAGTCAACTAACACTTTGACGCCATCTTGAACGACTTCTTCATCGAATTTGCCCGGTTTAGTAACATACTCCAAATCATACGCTAATCCAGAACAACCTTTATTCTTCACTCCAATTCGAATCATCTTTGGTTCTGGAGAATCAAGAAGTGCTTTTAAATGTGAGATAGCAGCAGGTGTTAATGTGATAACAGCCTTTCTAGGACGTAATTTCCGTCGTGGTTTCTTAGCTGGTGCTGCGGACGTCGTAGGATTGGTAGTTGGAGATGGTATAGCTTTGGATGGTAGCGGAGAAGGTGGGAGTGTACTCTTAGGTAGAGGTTCAGGTTTCAAAGACTTCCCACCCAATGGTGTTGATTTTCTCCCGAAGGTTGCTAATGGTAGTGAGTGTTTAGCCCATGGTTGTGGTTCTGCTTTGCTCTTAGTAGATGATGTTATAGATGATGAAAAGTTCAATGGTATGGTTGACTCCACAGGAATAGGACTTGAGCTCTGCACCGTCTGAAGGAATCTTTTAGATCGGTTGGTACTAGTCTTCAAAGGACTTGTGGACAAACATCGGATGCACGTCCTTGGTTGTAGAAATGATCTTGTATTCTGCACCAACATTTTGAATTGTAAATATGTTGTATATGTTGTGTATGTTGTGTATTGTTTATATCTATGTATATAGTACGCCTTCTTGGCTGATGAAAGTAATCTATCACTTGAAGTGAAGTGAACAATTCTTTCTGTGGCAAAGGCTGTCTTTCCTAGTTTCTTGAACTTGCTTTGCTTTGTTACGTTTTGTTCTACTTTCAGTCAAAGTATCAAATGTTTTACTGTTTGTGATAATCTAATTGAGAATAATACCAAGTGGATGGACAGTGCGTCACACAGTCCAATCAGTTATGTTATGTAATACTAAGGAGTTTCAAATATCAATTGAATCACTCTTCTTAATCAATTATTTTCCACGTTCCAATGTTTGATTATTCAATTCAAAAATCATGGTTCCTTAGTACCTATCTCATTAATCTTCTTTCTGTCCTTCGTGATCTATCTTCGTTATATATAAGAAGTAAAGTGCCATCCCGCATTTTCCCTGTACCACTTAGGAATGAAGCAGTTGTGGGTAAAAGTCCATGTAAAAGAGTTGGCCTGTGAAAACGTAGGAAATGATGCTTAATAATGTTGGTAGACCCTTCTATAAGAGTCTATAACCCGAGTCGGAGAATTGGTCAGCCATTTGAATAATTTTGCTCTATGATTATAGACCCCGTCACTGGTCAGTTGCAAGAGCGGGATGGTCTGAATATATACACCCGTACTTCTAATGTTTAGACCCTGAAAGGATAGCACAAACTTTAACTCTACATTCATTGCTTACAATTAAAGTCTTATAATTGGTTGCTGATGGAAAAAAACTGCGGGGTGCCTAAGGCAGTAAATAGATCAATTTATTAGTCTGCTATGATGTCAGTACGAGTAAAAGAACATTAGAATATAATTGAAATTAGGTCGAAGAACGAGTCAAGCGAGTACTATTGTAGTATGAATAAGAGATCAAAATCCAAATTGACCTAGGGAGCTATATACGTAATCGATCTCACAAAACCTCACAATACATCCAACCACACAAATCCTTTAAAATCTAACAGTGCACGATTCAATTATCCCTCACTAAACATTTAACTAGGTTCCCTACAATTTTAAGCATGTAATTCTAATGATATATTAATGTACAAACTAAGTATTCATTTTAGAAAAATACTTTAGAAAAGAAATGCTAACAGTATCTCAGATACAACTTCCCGACCATTTTCAGATTTAGATGAGCATGGCAACGGCACCGGCGGCAACAGCCAAACCAGCTTGGAAGACCATCTTTTCAGCACCACCTTCGAAAGTCTTCGTGATAGTGGCAGTAGATTCGGTCTTGGTTTCTGGAGAAGGTGGGACACCAGAGGTCTTGTTGTAACCAGTGGTAGTCTCTTCAGGGCAATAGGTGGTTGTGACAGTGGTAACTGCACACTTATCTTCTTCACAGTGAGTGGAGGTGTAGGTGACAGTAGAAGTAGAGAAAGCTGACACAGTAGTGTTAGCGTAATCAGCAGCAGCAGCGGCACCGGCAAGGGCAGCTAATCCTAAAACAATCTTGGAAACCATTTTGAATATATATTTTTTTATTGTTCGTGAGCGAAAGACTAGAAGTTGGAATTCTTGGGTATCTGATAGATAATGTTTGTTGATTGATGTAAGATATAAAAGAAAGTGACAATAAGAGAATAAGAATGAATAAAAGAATCTCCAACTTGGGGGTTAGCGATCTTTATATAGAATTTCTTCCATTCTTTGAGACTTTGATCCCTTCCGAAGAGTTTGTTTATTGTTTYACTTCATTTTGGCTATAATATAAAGTTTGCAAGGCATTACAGTAATCAAAACATTGCAAGCAATCAGATGAGAATTTTTCAGTTCAAGGCTGTTCCTAAGTTGGATGTTTTTATACCTTATTTGTAATTAGGTTACGCTTTAAGTCTGAATAAAGGGAAGTAGTTTAACTTTATATCAAGAAACCACTTGATTAGAGGTAACCTAGAATGATTATTTACGCTTGTATGCAGTAAAAAATAATACAACGATTGCAAAACTATCGTATAGTGAATTAAAGATAATAGAGAAAAGAATGAGGTTAATTTGCGGAGTTGTCCCACTTATGCATATAGATTCATAAGTTCAAAAGGCAAGGCTTCATTGGAACGCAGAACAGTTAGAGAATACGCTAATTGASTGATCCTTCCCAGTTTGTATGTAATATAGGATGCTGGCAATTGACGTAATAACGTCAATTCACCATTCGGTTTTAGTTCTTTAGTCTTTTTATCCKTGCTAGTGATGAAACCCTACCCGCCTTTTCTCTGGGTTATTGGCAAGCTTAGGCGTCTATTGAACTCATAATGCTCGTTAATGAAGTGCACATCCTTCAAGACATGGTTGTTGGTGTTTTACATCTCTGTTTTGCCTTCTGCATCACAGTTTGTATGTACCTGGTCCTTTTTTCACTGCCTACGCCAATATTGTCGATCTCCTTTSATGAAAAAAATAATTATTACAGTGTAAATGCATCTTCCCATAACCTGGCTTAAAGCTTGGAATATCCTCGAGGTATTAGTTAAAGTTGGTATTCTGTTGTGGTATGAGGTTAAACCTTGTTTATGCTTTTGGAGGATACCGTTACAGAAGTAGAAAGTTTAAGAGAATAGTGAAAACTTTAACGAGTATTTTTCGCTGGTAGTTTTGATTAGAATTGGGAGAAGCTTTCAGTCTTGTTTATTCTTTGATCTGACTATATTTTTGACATGTTTTTTTGTTAAGACGAAGGCACCAGCCCGTACGCTGGATCAAGGAAGCTGATTTGGGACTTAAATTTCGAGCTGGTCGTAGAACAATAGTCAGATACTCTTGTATGAGATACAGGTAGGGCTGACAGTAAGTGAATTCTATCGACACTACTTGGTGCCGTTTTAGGGAATGGACTACAAAGCGATAACCAATTGAGGATGCCTCGATTATAATATCGGTAGTTGGAATGAAAATCCCAGAAAATGTGCTCGTCTTAAGTACAAAACACAAGCTAAGTCATGATAGAGACAAACGATAGGATAGAATAGAAAGAATAACATTAGATTAAGGCTCTAAGTGGAGAAGTACCTCGAAGCAATGTTGTTTCTGCTAGAGCAAACTTGTAAATCTCAACTCAAACTAGCAATTGTGATACTCATGATTTTGTAACTACATGATTATACAATTTTGTCAGTTTCTTTTGAATTAATAAACACTTTTCTACTATATTTTACTATAATTGAAAATACTCATTATAACGCAAAACACTTTAAAGGTASAGTTACATAAAAAAAGATTCCTCTGATTCACAAAGACCCACATCCAACGCCAATAATAAGAGTTTTTTCCACAATCATAACGGTTTTATCGTAAAACTTACAAGCACATGTTTATCACTTTCTTTCTTCTAATGTTTCCCAATCTCAAACCAACTGATATTTCTCATCCATTTTGTTACATTTTGACTGAACGCCTTTTTAAGGTTACTTGAAACAAGAGCAGTCGAGAACAAACAAAGTGTGAAACCTTAAAACTTTAAACATTAACCTTATTGTTCTTTCCCAATTAGGCTATACAAAAACACACAATTATAATTTTCACAAGACTATGAGGAGACAATTGGAATTAGAATGAGATATTGGTTGCAGGCAGAATCAAAAATACAAGCGAAACAGTTTCAAATATTGGTTTCTAGAGCTTATAATGTCGCAAGATGCTTTTGAATATAGGTAATCAACTTGAACCTGACTACAAAAGAGGAAGTTACTCATGCCATCCGATTCTTGGTTTGAATGAACCCTGTAWTTCAGTGCTGTTTCAATTAACGAATGAGTGATGAATCCTGAAGTGCCACGGGAAATAGAGCCCTTCAGCAGTGTTCAGTTCAAAAATTGTGCCATTGAATAATGTTTTTTTTATTTTTTATTTTTTATTTTTTATTTTTTATTTTTTATTTTTTTTTTTTTTTGATTTTTGGAGTTCTTTTAATAGTTTTGAATTGTTGAATTAGCATATTTTCAATATTCTATACGTATATATCATGCATTTAGTACTTTCAACAGATGTACCTGAACGCGTAGCTAGACGCGTCTTTTACTCTATCCGTATTATGTTTGCATTTGCTTTAGCTGTCTAGAATTCCAACTTTTGAGGAGTTGAAGTAAGTGCTTTAAGGGTATTATTATTATCAATATTATTTGATATCATTAACATTGTATTATTTATTATCATTATTATTTTTTATTGGCCTAAATATATCTGATGAAACATATAGTGTAAATTGTACGTGCTTATCAGACATAATCAAACGCATCTCAAAAAATAGACAGGTAAGCTTCGTTTGCATAACTATATGGTAGTCATCGTAAACCATGAAAGACAATGTCCCGTAGCTATATGGTAACGCTATAAATGGATAAGCATGATATCAAATGAGGTAAGAAGTATGACCATGATATGAAAACAGGTATTGAGATTACCTCCAAAGGAACTATAATGAGTGTAATGAGTTTAATGGTTTTTTGTTTGAAAAAAGTAACTCTATAGACCAAGAATTCAGAGACGCCGCGCTGGAACTAGCATATTACAAACATTCCAACTAAGTCATATGAATCAAATAATGTGAATTTGAGCTCACTCCAAGCATGATTTCTTTCAAACCTGTTGCCATGAAGACCTTATAGATCTAACTGGTTTTCTGCCATTCCAAATTTGTTTCCTTAACAATATCCAGTACTATAATGTGCTCATGCACGTTGTTTGCAGGAAAATCTACTTATTCTATCAACAAGTCTGCTCGTACTTTCTTCTCGGGAAGCCACTCAATCACCGAGGGGCCGATTTCAATAGAGCTCCAGTTTCAGATTACATAATCAAGCGGAGAAAGATATAGGATGAAATTTACACATGCTGAAATATCCAACTCTTTTCTCCTAAAGTGAAAAACTTCATATCGCCTTGAGAAGTGAAGAAGATTATTCTACAGATACGGTCTTCCTTTGGCTGAATTCTAAAAGAAAAGGATTATGAAATGCAATTAGGCCTATTTTTTCCGTTTATTGGTTCAGCTCAGTTAATATCAATATTTTCGGTAGCAAAATATAGTAGAAAGAACTGTATATTGAACCAATGCTTTCTAAACACAGTTCAAGAGGTATGTTTGATCAGATGCGTTCGCTAGGTCTCCAACTAAATGTATAATGATGAAAGAAAATATTCTCACAGACCTGTACTGATTTTAATGAGGATACTAATATTGCCTTTTCTGATTTATTTGTTGGAGATTACTGTCTATTTTGTGATTCGTAACAAGTTCCTAACATTGATATAGACGGATATATCGAACTGGTTGATGAGTCAAGTAATCAATCCCTATTCTTGATTGTATCGTAGGCCTTTTCTCTAGCTTGAATGCTATACGCTCGATAAACATCGTGATTTATATACATATAGTTTCATTTATTCATAACTTGTAGACTCAGTGAAATTAGTATTCACATTACTAGTACAGTGAGAATCGTGTTCTAACAAAATGTCAAGCATTATAGAACATCCATCACAATATATATTTAATCAACTTGATCCCCATACATAGTTAAACTCGGTTCAAAGTTTCCTACGAAGCGGTTGCATATCTACGGAAATGACTTCAAAAGTGCAATTACTGATTATAATTTTTGGAAGTTGTATATATAAGAAAATAATGTATTATGATTCCATTACCATTATTTCTTAGCGGTCATTCTTCTGAGATAGAAAGCAAGTTCTTCACCTTCCAAAATGTAACCATCACAACGGCCGGATTGACCAGGTCTGGAAGAGATAACAGCGTAAAGTCTACCAGCGGAGAATTGAGATTCCAAAGAGTGTTCAACCTTACCAGTGGCAGCTCTAGCAGCCAACTTCTTTTGGACGCTAGAAGACTTCTTCACTTGTTCACCAGCAGGGTCGTTCTTCTTCTTACCTAAAACAATTCCGTAATGAGTTTCGTACCATTGTCTGAAAGGAGCAGCATCAATTTGAACAACAGCGGACTTGGTCAAAGTGTTGGTTCTGACAAGTTCGTTATTGGAAGGGTGGTAAGAGACTCTGACAATACGGGTCTTTCTGGAAACACCTTCAGATCCCCAAGAAAAGTTACCGGCTTCAACACGGAGAGCTCTGAACTTTTGGTTACCACCTCTGGTTCGCACAGAGTGGATTCTCTTGGCACCGATACGAGTGTTGGCGGGTTGACGGCCCAACTCGAACTTTCTCTTCTTTCTGTAGTCGGCACGCTTGGCACCTGTGTGTGAACGCTTGTGGCGGGAGTCTCTGGAAATACCCATCTTGAATTCTATATATTTGTTAGTAATTAGTAGGAAAAACTATTGCAACCATCGTATTCATTGAATGTCAAGAGTAGAGAAATTTATCGAAATGCTAATCTGCTTATATATAGTATTGGATTAACAAGATGCTGTAGGCTCAAGCAATATGGTAAACTTTTCCTTACAAGTAGCTGACGAAATTCTGGCAAACGTAGCTCTTTCAGTATTATTAACTATACTCTTTGATGTGATGTTAACTGAGCGTTGATCACCTCTGATTGATGATGGCCTTGATTGACTTTTTGACCTTTCCAAATCGCTTCCTGTTCATAAATTTTCATCTCCTTTCTGGTTCTTGAATCTCATGACTACCAATAATTATTAAATCTTCCACTTACAATTCTGATTCTAGTCGTTTAGTTGAACGTCGTTGAACCACTGATATCTGAATATGGTATTTGACAGGTGTATTGAATATATTTGTTATAGCAAAAGTACAATATCAATGGAGAAGTAGATATTAGATATTCCAGCTTGGGTGGATTACCGTGTGAGTACTCCTCTGTCAGTCTTGCTTAGTGCGTTGTTTGGCTCTTTGCAGATGTGTAATTTTTATGTGTAACTAACCTGAAGATGACTTTTTCCCAAAATGTTAGTGATGAAAAATACACATGTCTATAACTACGTCCAAAATCTCGAGACTATTTAACGTGTACAACACGTGAATCAATAAAGGGCTTAGATACATTATTATCACGTGAATGGTATCAGTGTCATTTTTCTGGAAATTTTCATTTTGCCCGAAAGCTGATTTATATGGCATATTGATTAAAGGATTAGTTCAACTAAACGATGCTGATGCTTATTGGATGATTTGCATAGGATCAACTGCATTTTATTTAGCATTAGAGCTCCTTGAACAAATAGTCGGCACTATTGAAAGTATAGACAGCTTAGCTTGAACCGCATTTGGTATTGACAGTAGCACAGACAAGTAGTAGTATCAACGCTTGCGCCATCACAAACTATCTACATAAGACCGGCCGAAAGTCAGTTACAGCAGCAGAGAATATAACATAACAATGGCATCAATTTATGACCAAGTGGAAATTGAAGACATGACATTCGATCCTGACACAGGGTTGTTCACATATCCCTGTCCATGTGGGGATAAGTTCCAGATAGCATTTGAGGATTTGAAAGATGGCGAGGATATTGCTGTGTGTCCTAGTTGCAGTTTGATGATTCAAGTGATTTTTGAAGAGGTATGTTGTTTAAATAGGTAGAAAAATAGTATGATAGCCAACAAATGATTATGCATCAAACTAACTAACATTCTTTATATAGGATGATTTAGAAGAGTATGAAGAGAACAATCCATCACTAGTCGCAGCAGCAGCATGAAGATGTTACAGCCCTTACAGAGAGATGGATATGTATTATATTAATGGATATGTTAGTTAAACAAAGTGTGAGGCACACAGGAATACCAGAGGAATAAAAAGGATACAGCACTGCTTGTTGTTAGTTGTATAACGAAAAATTAATTTGAACGCTATCAGTAGTATTAGTACCTATAGAAATACAGCAATTCTGTCAGCACATATTAAGGCCACATAAACACATGAAAGCTTGAAGCATGTAATATTACTGTAGATAGATTATCCAGGATTACAATTTTTTCAAAACCTTTGAAATTAATCTAATTGTTTATTATCTTACTTAAATTCCCTTTTGATATACAATTACTTGAGCATTGCAAAATATGATAAAGCCAGAAGGAAAAAGAGTATAATTGTTATACCATACCAACTAGACTGATTCGTCTGGTGATTTGTCCCAGTGCCTATTTTACTTYTATTTACATTGTTTGGAATTGGTTCACCTAGAGGGGTCGCCCTTTGTTTAATACTGCTGGGATCTGAGTTGGTATTCGTCCCTGTTGAAAAAGCTGGCATTTTGGGAACTCCTGACGGCGTATTTTTCACACTTGAAGGGATTTGACTACTTTGATTATTGTTGTTATTGCTGTTACTGCTGATGGTAGTAGCGGATGGCTTGGGGTTCCAAAACTCAGTGACAAGCTCAGGAAACTCTTTCATGAACTCCGGATTATCTGTGGCATTCCAGTGTTTACTTAACTTTGCTAAATATATTTTTCGATCAGTTGATGTCGTGATCGATCCGGTGGTCATTTCATTAGAGGTCATGAAACTCAATAGCCCGTTGAGAATAGTAGCCACTGACCACGTAGGGTTCCATGATTTGGGATGATAGTCTGACATCGATAAACATAGTCTAAAGTTTGGTTCAAATCTTCCTGATGGTGTGATCATTCTTATGGAAGGTGGCTTGAATGGATAATCATGGGCAAATGTTAATGTGCCATGATACTGTCCATTTTCATATGGGGTATCTGGAGGTCCTGTTATGACATAGTGCCATCTAAGAATGATCTGTTAGTATAATGTGAACTGACAAATAAAATGCATGTTAAATATATTCAGTTATAACTATTCCGTAGCAAATATAATCATATTATTCACAATAATTGAAACAAACTCTATTTCCATGATTTATTTTGCATTTGGATACCCTCAACATATCTTRCTATATAACAACAGCAAATATCAACATACTTCAGGATATTAGATTCAGAAGGATGTGCTATTATATATGGCGGAGGATTCTCTTCCAGAGCTTTATACTCACGAGTGAGCTGTGATTTCTGTTAGTAAGGGGTTCCTCAACACCTAATTATTTATCTTTCAAACCAAACAATGTCTTAAAAACGTCTACAGACCTATCGCTCTCTATCTCAAATAAGTAAATCCACTATCAGTGTTATACATACCCTTTTAATAGCACGAGGAGTAGCCATTATCCCCGATTTCTCTATATCTGTATTTTCCCTTTAAATTCAAATTTAAAAAATTACAGCTTCTCTGATAAAACTCGATCTACAGCTTCTTTCCTTTCGCATAGCATGAATGGTAAACAACCAGATAGCTATCAAATCAGTCAGGTCTCCTGCCTTGCCTCTTGTGTTGCTCAAAGGCGCTCAAACTTTCTATGTAATCAAAACGTCAAAATTCAAGCTTTAGTAAAGTAGAAAGTCAGTAGAATCCACTTGGAATCCTTGGGTAACTTTTGTTGATTAACGGGAACTTAAAGACACTATTGCACATAAGAATCAGAAGAAACAGTTGATAGAAACGATACATAGATTGAGCAGCAAGTGATGTTTTGTTGCCAACAATCTACTTTGCAATAACTACAAATCTCGTGAGACGCCCTCGAAAGGGGAAGAAGGGAGATAACGGAGATGATGAGAGTGACTGGCGATCTTATAGAGAAAGGATGAAAGAAAGGATATGCTAAGTGTGAGATAATCATTTTGATGGGAACATCTTGCAGAGAGAGAAAATTCTTAGAATTTAGCTGAAAATGGTTTTTGCTGTAAGAGGGTTTGTATTGTACAGGTCATCAAAGCAGTCAATCCTTCGACATGGTCTATTGATAAGAGAAARAAAAGAAAAGAAAAAAAATTATGGGAAGTTATAGGATGTTCAAAAGATAAGAGATAATTTCCGTAATTCATAATACTAATTTTTCATTGAACTAGCAACCTACCAAGGCATCAACCGTCATATTATTGCAAAAGTCAACTCCGAAATTCAAGAATTATTTTTATTTGCCAAATACCCTTTCTTCTCTTTCTCCCTCAGATATATCTTCCCTCTATTACGCTCGCTTTCTGCTTATCCCTTATCAGTGCAATCCTCTCAGCATTGTCTTAACTGTTCACATAATCACTTCTCCGGACATTCTGCCATTCAACGCACGTGCATGCACTATCTTTATAAAAACCCCAGTAAAGTGACGCATCTATGATGTACAGTTCCATTTGAAGCAACAATTTCCTCTTTCTCATCTTCTACATGTAACTTCCCAGTCTTCAACCTCAAAAGTTTTCTATTATCGCCAATCTTCTCAGCAATGACTTCTCATTCTTTTCTGTTGATTAGCAACGATAGAACTTCATATATAAATAAATTTTTCTTAGCTGAAAATACAGAGAAACACACACAGTTGAATGCTCGTTACTATTTTGCATGAGCCGCCTTTTATCAGACTTGAAACCGTTGTTTTGAGCTGTCTATTCAAACCCGAATCCAACCATCCCGCTACCACCGCTTCACAAACCAATCATTCTCTATAGAATTACTGTTTTTATTAGCTAAACAAATACCCCATTGCTACCTCAGCCACTGAAAATCTTCCTTCACACTCAAAATGAGCACGAATTCCATCAAGATTCTTGCAGGCAATTCGCATCCTGCTTTAGCGAAAAAAGTAGCCGACATGCTAGGTCTCAAGCTAGCTAAAATAGGCGTATTCAGATACACCAATCAAGAAACTGCTGTAACAATAGCAGAATCTGTTCGCGATGAAGACGTCTATATCATCCAAACCGGATGTGGCGAAAATGAAATAAACGACTTTTTAATGGAACTTTTGATTATGATTCGCGCTTGCCGTACTGCTTCTGCCAGACGTATAACTGCCGTGATACCATGCTATCCATACGCACGACAAGACAAAAAAGACAAATCGCGGGCACCAATCACAGCAAAGCTGGTTGCTAATTTGATTCAAACTGCTGGCTGTGACCATGTCATCACAATGGATCTGCATGCCTCTCAAATCCAAGGCTTTTTCAGGGTCCCCGTGGATAACCTGTATGCTGAGCCATCAGTGCTAAGGTATATCACCGAGAACTTAGACTATAAAAACACAATTTTGGTATCACCAGATGCCGGCGGAGCAAAAAGAGTTGCTTCAATAGCAGATCGCCTTGATTTGAACTTTGCTTTGATTCATAAAGAACGTCAAAGAGCCAATGAGGTATCAAAAATGGTGTTAGTAGGTGATGTGAAAGACCAAACTTGCGTTCTGATTGATGATATGGCTGACACTTGTGGTACTCTATGCAAAGCTGCTGATACTTTACTAGACCATGGAGCCAAGTCCGTTGTTGCAATTGTTACCCATGGGATCTTTTCTGGCAATGCTGTTGAGAAATTGAAGAAAAGCAGGTTAACGAAGATCGTTACTACTAATACTTTGCCTTTATCAGACACAGTAGCAAGTGTTGATATTCTTGAGAGAATAGATATAAGTCCTACGTTAGCTGAAGCTATTAGAAGGTTGCATAATGGTGAGAGTGTTTCGTATTTGTTTAGTCATGCTCCACTATAGGAGGACTAGGAAGTTTTTTGGATGATTTTTAGGAGATTAGGAGGATTAGGACCGGAAGCGAGCAGACGTTCAGCGAATATGAGCTTGTCAAATTGAAKAGCTGCTGTTCAATGAGAGATATGAGCTGTAGAGTTACTTTTGGGTTCATAAGCATCAGTAAATATATGTGCAGTAGATTGACCAAGGGTCATCTGCTTGAAAATGCTTTGTTCATCATTCTTGTCAGCCAAGCTTACCTTCACATTTCATAAGGCATTATTCACATATATATCATCTATTAGAATAGCATCATATAATGTCATATCATATAATGCCATATCATATCATATCATATCATATCATATTATATCATATTATATCTTTCATATAAGCCCTGATAAGGCAGTGCTTACTAAGCGATGGACATAAACGTTTCATTACTTGAAAGAGTTGGCAGTTAGAAGCCTGAGACAAAAGATAAAGCTGCTTTCACAAGCCAATTTAGACGATTTTACGGCTCCTGATCATGATTATACAGGATAAGGCTGAGTTAGAATTAGAACAAGGAATATTAATATGAGTATGAGTATAAGAAGAAGGAGGATTGGGATAATGCAAACCTGTTGATATGACTCTCCTGGAGAGATATCAAATGTAAGAGCATAAACTAATGGTTCATATTCAAACTCTTTGATCATACGAATAGTTAGAACTTCAAGCACTTATCATCTTGTTTCTGCTATACTTAAAAAGATAGGATTAACACCAATTGTTTCCTTACTGATCCTTATTGGCAAGCAAGGCATATACTATCCCTTGAGATACTTGGGTGTTCCCAGTAGCTCTGTTATCTCTCTTCGTCAAGGTCTAATCAGAAACGAGTTATCTGAGGTGGTTTGATTTGATTGGATCTGATTGAATGAAATCTCAACTCTTGATATTAGCTGTCTTAGCGATAGTACTACTTCAGTGATAGGGAAAAAATCACATAGATAATGATTGAAGATTGTTTGTAGATAGATATAATATGTGCCTAGATAATGATTACTCATAGCATATGCTACCACGTCTTAGTCCTCCTTATGACTGCTCTCTCCCACACATTCGTTCTACGAACCATTTCGTTTCTCAACTCCTTACAGCTTTCACTCGACACTATTTTTTTAATAAGCATCAGCATGATCGTTCTATTCTCTCCATACTTCCCACCCAATAATTTCTCAGATTTAAGACATCAGGTATATCATAATCATTTTTTGTCATCTACAATCATCTGTACCAAACCTATATTGACACCTATACAATCAAGGACTACAACTATGTATGTAGATAATGGTTGGTTTATGTAAATATTTTATCTAAATAAAGATTGAATATATAATTGCTTATATGTAACATTGCATATATCTAGATAGGTTGCTTATGTCTAGATATTCTATACTCTATAACTACTGTGAACAATAGGATTTATCAAGAAGAACTGTGTTGTATGTGACTGTTAATTGAGTTGTTGATTGGGCTGTTGATTCGATGATCGTTGCATGTGTTTTATCTGCTTTTATTCATTCTCGTTCCTTCTGCATTTCTTCTCTCCTCCTTTCATTTTCTCTTTTAGTTCATTTCTTCTTTGAAAAACTGAAGGAAATGCGTTTCTTCTTGTTATCTTTCTCATTTCCTCGTTTTGGCTGTTCTATCACATCCTCAAAAGGATTCGCTGCAGGTGCAGAAACAGTGAAAACAGGAGTATKGGCAGTTTGCTGCTGCGGCTGCTGAAGCCCGTTGGTACTGAAATTAGACCCGTTGGAAACTACGCTGTTGGCCTTTGACGATTTCGACGATGCAGCACTGTGCGCCTTCTGGCTCAGTTTACTAAGCCCATAGTGGCCGTGGTGGCCATGGCCGTTCTGTTCGCTCTCGTGTTCTTTCTCTTTTTCTCGTTCCCTCTCTAGTTCTCTTTCTCTTTCCCTTTCCCTTTCCTTTTCTGCATCTCTTTGGATCTCGTTCGCGCTCACCTTCAGCTCATCCTCTTCCGCCCACGTATACATCGTGTGAGCCTGAAAATCAGCGTCCGAAACCTCCTGGTAGAACAATACATAAGCAGAGGCCAGGCCCGGCCCATTGCCAAAGAACTGGAGAACGTAGTTATCATCAACATGCTCTACAAGCTCATCGTCAAACAGCAGCCATCCGCTSGTTTCCGTCTTGATAACTGATACATAGTGACCCTGGTAAGGGCCCCCGCCAATGTGGACTACCACAGCATATAATTCATACAGAACTTCAGGGGAATCAGGTTCTACAGTGCCGAAAAGACGCAGGGTCATAGGATACTGAACCCTATGGAACAGTTTGACGTTTCTGCCGAGAGCCTCGGTATATTTGAACCTCTTCAGGTGCAAGGCGAGCACTTTCGGCAGTTTTTTCACTTTCATGCGCTTTTCGGCTTCTTGGAGACCTCCGCAAGTGTCGCAGTGGAATTTGTTGCGTTCCCGAAGCATTTCGGAAGCAGAAAACTGCGTGACACATTCGTGGACGCTCGAATTCTGTTCTAAATCAATAGAAAGATCGAGAAACAGCTCGTCGCGCGTGGAGGTCGTTTCACAGCAGAGACATTTTGTTTCCGACGTCAGCATTCCTTCAAACAACTCGTGGACCCAGCGCTCGCCCTTGCGGAACTTATCCACAGACTCTATCACGTCATTGAGGATGTAGTTGAGAAACTCGTGAGCGTCCTGGTGCATGCTCGACCGGAAAAGCTCGTTCTGGTTCTTGAGAACCTCTATGAGTCTGCTGGGAGACACTACTCCTGTACGGGACTCGTTCTCGGCCATGCATTCAAAAAGATCCTTGAGGGCCGTGAATAGAGACTCGGGCATGCTGTACCGAGCGTTCATTGTATGATCTAGATTGATAATAGGCCCCTGCGTCAGAGCGGCCCTTTTTCTTGTTTCCGAGGTCGGATACAGTTCGTCCACGACACCCACGACGGTTATATTCTGCTGGGGCAGTGCGTAACCGAGTTTCAGGCCGGAAAGGCCCGGGTGCTTTTCCAGTATTCTTGCGAGTTTGTTGGCCGAGTAATTTTGGGCGAATGAGTTCGTGCTGGAGTCTAAAAGGTGGTTATGATGGTTGTTTTCTGTTTGAGAAGCGGCGGAGGAGATGGAAGTCGATTGGGTTGTGATCGAGGCAGATGAGACTGTGGACGGAGCGGGGTTTGTGGGGTCGGATTTTTTCGAGCTCGCGGAGCGGAAGAAGGATCTTTTCCGGTCTTCTGATTCTGGGGGTTGTTCTGCCGAGCCGGAGCTAGAGCCGGGGCTGGTTTCGGTACCAGTTCCAGTTCCGGTCCCGTTCGCAGTTGTGTTCTGTTCGGATGTCGCTTGGCCATCGTTGGAGCCATGGAAATGGCGGGGCTTTGTTCCGGGGACTTGTAATCTTCGTCCAAAATGTTTCCGCTCCGGGAAGTTCATCACGTGATGCCGGAAACTCCGAGTGTAGTACAAACACTGTAATATACTATTACAATAGCACGTGTTCCCGAAATTCTCCATTCCGAAGATTTTGCTCGGCGCTAGTTCCTCAAAATTATGTATAGACGATGAGCCATCAGTTAAAACGGCCGGCGATTTTTCGTCAGCATTAGCAGTAGAAGCGGCATTGTTTATTGGAGGATTTGGTAGTGGTTTCGCTTGGTGTTTTAGTGTTTTTCCTTTGTTTTTATCGTCAGACTGTGCGTGTGCGTGTGTATGTTAGCAGTGTGTATATATGAATGTTAATTGAATGCTGATTTGCTCTGGGTATAAAGCAGGATGAACGAATGAATGAATGTAGTAAAAAGGACAAAAAAATTAATAAAATGAATGGAAACAAAATAGTACGCTGAGTTTTAAGTACTATTTTCTGTTTATCCTGTATATGCGGAAGTCATAGTAGTAGACGGTGATGATACCGAGTCGTATGAATATGACTTGGCAATATGGAGAAGATAGCAACTGATAAATCCACATTAAACTGCTTAAACTTCCTTAGAATATTAAAAACCCGTAAAATACCTTAAACTGCTTAAACTGCCTAATAAATATCATAAAACAAGCCCAGAATTCTCTTCCCTCTCACGTTCACTCAAAGAATACTTACAGATCCAATCCATTTTCTAAACGACATCTTGACGTGCGCTTTCTTTCTCTTTCTCTTCTCTGCTCATACGCTCTTCCTGTTCATTTCATATCGTTTATCATCAGCTACAATTTATATCGATAAAACTTCTCGTGATCCTATCAATTCTTCAAACTGATTCTGCTTCTCCTAGCAACAACACTGGTAATACCATCAATCAATCGATCAATGTATAGTGTATGGACAATATAGACAACAGCATGCACTTGCCTTTCAGGGGTTAGCAAATTGGTTGATTTGAGATCAGAACGAGCCCACTTTTCTTGTAAGAACGTCTACTACATATACAGCACTGAATAGCAGTTTTGATAATGAGAAATCGCCGTAATTGTAAGGAAATCTATCATCAAATCTGCTGAATGGAAAGATGGATAGTGCAAGTGGAAGCAGAGTGAAATTTAGTATGAGAAACCTGCAGCTTGTTTCGGGGAAATAAGGTTCTGGATATTGCCTGTTAGGGAAACAGAGTTGGATCTAAAAATGAGAGGGTAGGTCTGGAGATGTGGTAATTGCAGGTATTTAGGGCGGGAAACCGAAGGTTACTAATGGCTGGAATTATCACTTATTTGAGGGCTGTTAGAGGAAGATGTGATAGTTGAAATTGGGGTTACTGGTTATGGGGAACAGGTGAAATCTGGGATTTATGGTGTGAAATTGAGATTGGCTGTGGAGAGAAGGGAATGTAGGGAAAAGGAAGGAGCAGGAATATGCAGTAAACATGCATGATATTGCATATTAAGATTSCATGGTTTTCGTAAGTAGTATGAGCAATTGAATGTGATACTGCTAGATTGTTGCTAATGTTATAGAGTAATATTAAACTCCATACAGTGAATTATGTGGAATTATATAAATATCAGATCTACTAGTATTTTGTCGAACGACAGAAACCAAAGTTAGAACATTCACCGCAATGCAGAGTGTTCTATCATTGCATCTCACCTGAACCTAATACCAATGTACATCTACAGAAAACACAACAACCAATAAACTAAAGTACTATTCTATCAACACACAATTTATTATTAAACCACTAAGAAACATTCTCTTGTGGCGATGAATCGTCGTTTTCTTCAGCTTCAGAACCTGATTCTAGACGTGGCTCGGGAACAGGCTCAGATTCATCTTCAAACCTTTCGTGAGCATCGCTACTTGAGACATCAAGACCCTCTTGCCTTTCTTCGTCAGGAAGAGTTATACCGCCATGAAATGTATAATTAATCAAAGGAATAGTAACATTATGACGAGCTAGAATTGGTTGTAGAACCAATCTATAAGTTTGATATATCACCACTCCCAAAATCGTCAGCAAAGATGTGGTCTTGATAATACGAATGCATATGTTAGTTAAAATTTTGTTATCTTCAGGAACCTATATATATACTTGTACATGAACACTTACGAACAGAAACTTGAAAGCTAATAGAATTGAGCCTTTGACTGACATTATGACACTTATTTTACTTTAGAAAACTTAACCAGCTGTATCAATCAACCATGAAATAATGTGAAAAAACAGTTTACGGTTATATAGCTCCAATATCTATACGTTCATTCTAGTCTCTGCTTTTATCGCCCTCCGACCTACCTTATCAGTGTCTCTTTTTGCCAGTCCTYTTGCGTTCACACTCTCATCTAGCATCCCAATTCCTATACCTGCAACGGTGCGTAACTTCCAGCACACAAATTTAAAAATCTCACTCCGGAAACAATACCCCACCCATTATTATGACATAACACACTGTCCAAACCTTAATTTTAAAATAGAAGCCCATTCTCTATTCACCGTCTTGTCATGCATATGCAATGCAATGCGTCACAATGCATGGCGTTTTCTCACTACCACAAAACTTTGAAGAAAAAATTGATCTCAGGCACAAACATCTGCCATACCTGTTACACATTCTAGACTTTCTTTTTTCTGCTGTTATCGTTATTAGCAGTGCTATCGTGAAAAATTTTCTGTTATTCCTCCCCTCTTGTTATTTCACCAATCGAAAAACTGCAATTAACTTTTTAACTGTTTGTCAAAAGTCATCAGAACGTTAGATTTTTTTGTATTCTGGTGGAAACTATTGCCAAGATCAGAACTTGCCCTGAAGTTCTTACATTGTAGGCATTGTTGGCGACAGCTTCACAGCAACGATCATAACAAACAGGCAAGGAACACGGCAGAACCCATGGACTCAAGGCGTTTTGAACAGAAATAAACTTTCGATCTGCATTCAAAGATCTTTTAAAGGACTGCAGAGCTTCTACCACTGGATCAAGACCCGATAACACCGCCCAACGAAAGGTATCAGTTCAAGGAACAGACAAAGGGCCTAATACATCTACAACAGGCTTTCACCGTAAGAATTGCATTTATTATAGATATTGCAGCTCCCCGTTGCTCAGTATATATYACATCTACGAAGAAGTTGATCATCAATTGATCAAACAACATCGTCACTAATAGTATACCTAGTACAGTTCTCTTGATCCCTCTACAATGGCTGATCATCCCTATGGGCAATTTGCACACCCGCAGAAAATTRTGGGCTCAGAGGGTCCCACCATACAGGAACAGACAGAACTGGACATTCCGTTGCCGCCTCCGTTGCCGAGCAAGTTTGATGGCGGCTATTCCGACGAACATACGTCTTCCGGTGGCTCAGGCTCAGGCTCAGGCTCAGAAAGCCCCAACTCCGCCCGCCAAACTGCACCTTTGAACAACGACCTGGCCCAAACAGCCTTCCCTATGCTGTCTTCGAACAACACTCTTCCGCCACCGAGACCCAGCTTGCGACTCTCAACTTCCCCAACAGGAATCCTCTCGCCAGCGTCTTCCACGTCAAGCATCCCGCAAGGAGAATACTCCGCTAGTGCAAAGAGATCTTCGGGAGGACTTTCCGGCAAAGTCTCCCCGCGAATATACCCTTCAATGGTGTCCCCTCAACTGCGGGCCTCGAACTCTCCGTCCAGAGCCTCTCTGAACCTCACCCATAACAACAACTCCACGGTATCTTCTAGCAGTTCCGTATCAGCCTCCAGAGGAAGACCTGCTTCTATGTCCTATACGCACATGCGAGGATCCTCCTCAATGGACTTTGACCGGTCTATCTCGCCGTTACCGCAGCCAACGCTAACCAATGCTCATTTATCACAGTATCTCGGCACGAACTCGTCGTCGCTGATGCCCCGCATGAAAACCATCGAACTGTATCGGAAAAACGCCAAGAAGAGCAATGATCCTGTTGTCCAGTTCCAGTTTGCCCAGTACATGCTTCAAACAGCATTGGTAGCGACTGGCGGAGGTCCTGGCGCTGCATCTTCTCTCGCTGGACCCCCAGGACAGGGYCACCGCACCATTTCCATGGTGTCCCCTTCGCCAAACAGCTCCTCACCTCATCTCTCGCAACCAAGCGGCACCAGCAACGTATACAGTGCAACAGAAGAAGAAAGGAAAACCAGAGACAGCCTGCTGAAGGAAACAGTCCAGAATTTACGCAAGCTGTCGGAGAAAGGCTACCCGGACTCCCAGTATCTTTTGGGGGACATTTTCGCGTCGGGAATCCTGTCCCCGACGGGAAAACCAGACAATAAAGAAGCGTTCACACTGTTCCAGCTGGCAGCAAAACACGGCCATGTAGAAGCAGCATACCGTGCGGCCTTATGCTGCGAGTTCGGTTGGGGAACATCGAAAGACGTGCGGAGAGCYGTACAGTTCCTGAAAACAGCGTCCGCGAAAAACCACCCGGCAGCTATGTTCCGGCTCGGGGAAGCATGTTTCTTGGGCAAGCTAGGGCTGGGGAACTCCATGATCGTGAAACAAGACGGCGTGAAGTGGCTGCAGCGCGCTTCCGACGCGGCAACGGAATTCACAGCCCAAGCCCCGTTTCTACTCTCCAAGATCTACGAAGAAGGSCTCGGTGATATCGTGATCAAGGACGACAAATACGCCGTGCAGCTGCTCGTCCAGTCCTCAGAACTGGGATTTATCCCTGCCGCAGCCAAACTCGGCCGCTGCTATGAATATGGCTTGCTGGGCTGCCCCCAGGATGCTCCTCTGTCCATTCATTACTATACCATAGCTGCAATGGCTGGGGATGCTCCAAGTATGCTGGGAATGTGTGCTTGGTATATGGTTGGTGCTGAAGGCGTTTTAGAACAGAACCATGAGGAAGCGTATGAATGGGCCAAACGGTCTGCTTTATTGGGATACCCCAAGGCGCAATTCACCATGGGGCATTTTTGCGAGAAGGGAGTTGGCTGTGAGGTTGATGTGAACCAAGCGAAGGAATGGTTTATGAAGGCAGCGAAGAATGGCAATGCGAAGGCTGCGGAGCGGTTGAATCGGATGAAAGGAGGCTCCGTTGAGCTCAAAAAGGGGAAAGATAAAGATTGCGTTATTATGTAAGCCGTGCAGCACCTGTGTGCAGCGCGGCACAGGTACCACCCACATATTAGAGAAAGGGAAGGCAATGGTGGAAACAAGCTGCGAAAGAATACCTCCCTTTTCATTCGGATCAATAACAACTTCAATGGCMGATATGCCAAGCAGTGACTTCAACTTATCGGGTAGCTCATGTGATGTCATTGAAGACATCGAGACCCAGCAATAATCATCAATAARTGTTCGTGGAGCATCTGCTGTACCGTTAATTGACAAATTCTTGACATATTCTTATTCTGGTCCCATCGTGCTTCCTATTCGTTGATGGTCTTTTCTCAAGTGAGCYCACATTGCATTCAACTCATCTTCATCAGTGGCATCATCTGACGGCTTACCTTTTCGGTGAAGCYATTAGGCTCTAATTGGAACCTTTGATGTAGAAGACTCATCACCAGTTTGACCTTTTGATATCAATCCCATTACTTCAACCAAACGCTCAAACCAGTTTTAAATCTCCATTAATTCACACACATGGGTGTGTTCCTTTGCCTGTTCTATGTTCTCACTGTCACTTCCAWCAATAGGAGTCTTTCCTCTCTTGCGTTTATTTCCCTGAGTWCATGTTATCTCCAAATCACTTGCACTAATTGATAACTTCTTCAAGGTTAGTTTGGTACTGCACGATTCCACTTGAGATCAAATGCAACAATCSTTCTGATTCTGAAGAATTAGAACGTTGTTTCCACTAGATATAGAAGGATAAAAGCTGCTTTCCATCTAATCATTGGCTGTCCACTAAAAGAAAGCGACCTCAGTGTGCTCATGCTATAGGATATCCCTTTATTTGCTATCTTACTCAATTTGAAAGGAAGAGTAGATAATTAAGGGCATGGAAGAGGAAATGGATGCAATCAAGAATGCTGTTTATATGTAGTGTTATATGGTTTTTATATCCTATGTTGTAAGCGTTAACTCATTATTAGCCTCATTATATGGTGATTATAACGTCCATATAAACGTATAATGTTTATTATCGTCATTCCAAGCTGAGAAAACGCGATTCTGTGAACGCAACATTGAACAGAATCAAAACGCGGAATCCTTTATAACTCATTAGAAGAAATCAGCTCATGGAAGAAAAGGAACATATAGTGAATCTACAAGAAGCTATGAAGTCTWTCAATCTTCCAAACTGTTTTTCAAGGTGTTTGCTGTCAAACTTTCGTATGAAATAACGGTTCATTTCTTTATATTCATAAGGAAGATGAAAACAGCTAGTTAGGAGTGATAACTGCTGACAACAGCAATGTAATGTGGTATTTACGTATCTGTTGCAATGAATTATTTGGTGAAGTGTCATTTGATGATATGATGTCTGAGATTGAATCCCTTTACTTCGGACATTGATTATGATGATAGTATTGGGAATGAAATGAAGTAGAATAGTGAGAATTGCAAAAATGATAGAAAGAGCGTTGAATCTGTAGTTTAATTACTGAGAAGGTTGATAGTTATAATGGTTTATAATGAAGATTATGATGATGCTGATAGTAATAACGATGGCAATAATGGGGATAAACATGCTGATCTATTCAATACGTTTTTATTATAAAGGACGTTAATTTCKCAGCGCAGAGTCTACACTTTCGGGGACCTTTAGGGACAAGCAGCTCACGACAAGACAGTATTGGCTCATGTTACTTCTACGTCTAACTTACTGCTGCTGAAGTTGAAACCATGAGCCAATTTTAGTGAGAAGGAGACAATCGTATTTCTCACCTCTTGTTTGAGGAAATGGAATACAAATAGTGAAATAAACTTTTTTGTATCCCAATATTCATACAAGTGCTGGAGAAGTACGAACAAAAAGTACTAATTAACCTTGATTGAATTGTATGAGATGATTACGGAGAAATGCTTTCTATGGTTCTCAGAGTTGGTGGTTATTATGGGTATTATGTTGATTATCATCATTATGGTTACGATGGCTGTTATCATCATTATAAACAATAAACCAAGTACTRATCATCGGTTACAATCTTTTCCTGGATTTGCTGATTGATTTTGATGCTATTTTATCTGTCAGTAAACTGCCAGAGATAGATAATTTGACCTCAATGAATAATGCTTATGATAATCAATATTCATTAATATGGAATTCATGTTGGATGCAGATAATCAGAAAGGAACCACATTATGCTCACAGTCAGTATTTATGTAATTAGATTAATAGAATTGATAGAAATGGATTAATAGAACATTAAGATGAAGATTGATAAGATTGATAGATCCGACAGGAAGTGGATGATAAAGGATATATATCGATGATATGATGTTCATACAGCTGCCAGTTCTATGCTGATTTTTCATATTCAAACTTTAGAATTTACTGTTGGTGAAACACTTTTCACATGTTGTAATTCTCATCACGGGAGAGTCTCCTTCTGAGAGCTTCCGAGCGTGGAAACGATGGTGGGAACAGAGGCGTGAAACTGTTTTCAGTTGATGCAAGTTCCGTACTTTGCCAGAAATTGTCCTTTTTGTATTTATTCTTGCTCTGGGATTCAATARGGGTAGCGCGTAACCTGAGATTCACTCAGCATTCGGTATAATCAACATTCACACTCGCAAACATGCAGGCCCCCTCTATTATATTACTGGTTCTAGTTTGCTTATAGATTGTTAATTCTTGTTATGAAAAGCCCAAAGCACAGCATATAAAAGCCCAGCATAAAGAAACCAAATCTAACGCATAAGCTCAGTCTTATTATTCGAACTCTACCATATCTGTTGACTTGGCTGAACAATATTTTTGATTATATAAAGACTTCGCAGACTTTGAAGATGATAAAAATGGTTTAACTCTTTTGTCCAATATGGAAGTCAATTAACATGGGCTCCTCTATTAATTTATACTATGCACAAATATATAATCTGGTTTCACTGTTGACGGTTGTTATAAGTACTCATCAGCATTATAATGAGTGTCTCAAGAACTATAGTTTCAGCATTAAACTTACGGAAAACSATGAAAACACTTGAAATGTCGAGTCCAGTTGTATTGGCTATTCTAGTATTTAGGTGAGTGGCTCGGCTCTAGGAGTAACTATTCCTGAAACAAGGGCAGTCAGAGAATAAGGTAAAGGCTAGAGTTGAGCACCGAGCATMGGGATTTCTCTTCATTATCTTCCGTATCAGCGGCAGAAGCAGTAGTAGAAGCGGTTGGCTTAATTTGCGGAGATCTTTGAACTGAATGTTTAAGCTGCAAGTTAAATATGCTGTTTACAAGAGTAAGAGGTATGACACTTTCAATGGTAAAAGTGCAAACAACATACACTGTTTTGCCCTATTAAATCCGGTTCGAAATCAACGCTTTAAATCCAAGTGCTGAACTTGTCTTTGGTATTTATTGTTAGAAATTCCCGTTCATTATGCAGTTGTTGCAATTGGTTCAGCTTTCTGTTGATGTTCCTAGCGTGCAGGAACCTATTGACGAAATCACTGTATTGTTCAATAATGTAATATTCAGGCCGTACGACAGCATTAGTCCTCTAATGAGCGAACCATTAATAAATGGTGGCTTAATTGCTTTTGAATCGGCACTACCACTGAGTGGATAATCTGATAATGAAAACACCAAATCAACATACTTTGAAATTTAAGTCCTTCAGATGCCATGGACGCTGTTATAAGCATCAGAGGCGCGTAAAAACTGGGCTTTCCTACGTCTACCATTTGGTCTAACTGGGACCAAGGATGCTTAACCTATAGGCCGTTCTACACCGTTCTACATCTAGAGCGGGCCATATAAACAGAAGACATACAAGCAGGAGCAGTCATAGTATTATCGTTGGAAGTTATTCTAATCCTTATACCATGATGAGAATTAGGATCAAAGCTATATTCCAAGATATGCACCTAGCTAGAATCACTTATTAGGTATTGAAGYCTTATCTTATATTTATGTTTATGTTCCAGGAACCGGCGTGAGAAGTAATAGGGAAAAAGATTATAGGGATCTTTACAACTTTGAGGTTCCAATTGCTTCAATTGAATAGCAATATTTATGTCAAATCAAAACAGTTGATACCCGACGAATGTGTTGCTATCTCTGTGTGTTAAACAAATCTTTCCTCTCGACTATCATCTTGCTCCCTTTGATAGAAGCGCTCGCTCATAGATTCCAGAGAAATAGAAGTAGTTACTCTTTTCCTAGTATTATCTTGATGACTCGTTCTGCTTAGCAGCTGATGACTATTCAAGGTTAATAGCTGGCACATTATATCATTCCAGTTTAGCCTTTTCTCAGGCTTTTTCTGTTCTGATGCTCGAGTTATTATTCCTACAAGTGGCAGCTGGACCAGGAGAAAGGTTAAGGCTGAATGATCATTTCTTTGGGATCTAGAAGGGATCGAAGGCAGGAAATACGTTAAACTCGTTGCTGGTTGTATCGTATTTCTGACATGTTACTATTTGTACCGTGAGATCCTTCATTGCTATGTCACTCCTATCACGTCCATACATACCATCAAGTGCTTTGCTTCTAATGGAAAAGTATTTGAGATAAGGTGAATTGGAAAGGTGAATTGGAAAGGTGAATTGGAAAGGTGAATTGGAAAGGTGAATTGGAAAGGTGAATTGGAAAGATGAATTGAGGTTATGTCGATAAGTAACAACGTAATAACTAAAGGACTCTTAGATATGATGTTGGGGTATCCGCTAATTATGAAGGAAAAGAAAAATAGATCAGTTGAAAGACACAACCAATTCAAACTCCTTATTTGATGATGGACCAAGAGCTTATGCCATGAYACTTAGGTATCATATAATTTTTGAGGAATGTACCGATAATTAAAGATAATATAATACACATTATAATCTACATAAATATACATAGATATGAGCTTCGCGCATATCCTCTTCCAAGGACCAAAGCTCAGACAAATAAGTTCCTTGAGAAGACCTATAGAAACCGCTATTTCCTGCTGAGATCGCAGCTCTCGGTATTAAATACCTGATCTGCTAATCAGCGAGGCTAATATTCATACTCGTAGCATAGCATAGCACCAGTAATGATTTTACCATTATAACAATAAGAGCAGGAATTATCAGTATTACACTCGCTGTATTAAATGCACCTTTCTAATATTCAATTCGTTTTCATTTCATGAAACATTCGCTGTAAAGTCAGTAAACAGACGTCGCTATCGAAATTAACAGATACCAGGCAATTCTCAAGCGTGTAGCATCATTCTCACTATCACTACATCAATTTTATGATCAGTTACTGCAAGGTAYAATTATCTATTCTAGCTGATAATACATTTATCAGTTACAATAGATACAATAGATAACAGTAGATACTTTCCCTCTCAAACAGCTTTCTTTCACTTTCTACCCAATATCATTAGGAATTGGACGGTATCAAGCGTTCAGTCCACCGACTGCCCGAATACTCGTTGGCTTAGGGAGAGTTGTGTTGAGTAGATGATAAGCAACGTTCTTCAGCGCTCTCAACAGGCAAAAGTCATCCCGATGGATGCCTACTAACCTGAATATATAACTGCTGATATATTGATCAGGAGGACACACAAGAGCATTCATGGAAGTCTTGCAAGGGGTTCACGGGGCTGAACGAGAAAATATGGAGAAAAGATGGAGAAAAGATGGATAAAGTTCAAGTTTGTATTTTACTCAGCGGAAACAGGTTGACGCTTATTTAAGGCCACTTCTAGCACTTAAGCAACAGGAAACCTTCCGAAGTGACCACCGACTCTTACTGCCATATTAATATGCTCTGCTGTTCTCGTGAATAACAGAACTGTGCTCCCTGGAAACCTGCCCCAAGAACGATTGCAGCTGGGGTATATAAATAGGGCTCCGGTAGAACGGCCTCTTCAGGCTTAATGCACAAAACGATGAGCAAGAACGCGAACAGCAATAAGCAGTGTATATTACACAAAATCTCATAGTTGATGATAGATAATCATAGTTAATTACAAGCGGAACCTTTTGGCTGGTCCAGTGACGCTTGCGGCTCTCTTTTTAGAACCTGGCGGCAGCATTGAGCCGTTGGAGGCGATAGCGGTGATCGATTTACCGTCGTTGCCACCGGCCGGCATGTTCGGCATTTGATTGGGAACTGCAATAGGTTCTAGAGGAGTTCTAGGAGTGGCAGGGGCAGCAGAGGTGGAAGAAGCAGGAGTAGCGGCATTAGAATCAGCATTAACAATCTTGCTGCTAGTATTCTCATCGTTTTCCCTGTCTTCTCTGCTTTCACTGCTTTCTCTGGTCTCCCTGGTCTCCCTGATCCCCCTAAACTCATCTTCATCATAGATATCTCCCACCAATTCCCTCCTTTTTAACGTGCGGGGAACAGCCCCCGGCATAGCATACTGCCCTACTTCAACTGCTTCTCTGTTATCAACAGCGAACGTGTAATTGTCTATTTCCTGCTTCACTACAAGCAGTTCTTCCTCTAATGCTGTAACGGTACCTTTATATCCTTGTAAGAAGGTGTTTTTAAGTCCATCGATACTTTGCAGCTGGTTTCTCATTTCTGCCGTGTGGGATTCAATTTGGCGCACCAACTGGTCCTGCTGGTCGTGCATAGTTGCTTGGATACCGCTGACGGAGTCTCCTACGGCGTGGGCGGAGGTTTGGGAGTCTGTTTGCAGGAGAGAAGCTTGATGCAACAGGGAGTTCAGTTCTTCGTGCCAGCGGACGGCCTGGCTGGCAAGAGTTTTCAGGCGGGCCGTATGCTGGGCGGTAGTGGACTCCTGTGCGCGCGCGATTTCCGTGTCGAGGTTCCTGTGCGCGGCGACGAGTTCCTGCTTCAGTTCTGTTTTCGCCATGTGGATATCGGCTTGATATTGTTTGCTGTGGGCAATCCAAGCTGCTGCAGCCGCCGTGGAGTTGCTATGGGCGGCGGAAACCGTTTCCTGGGAGGTACGGAGCCTGTCCGCTACAAGGGTTTCTGTTTCCCGCAAACGGGATTTTCTCTGCGTCGCAAATGTTTCCACCGCGCGAGCGGTGATCGCCGCAACCTCTTGGGCGATGTCAGCCGCAAGGGTTTCTGCGGAGGCCTCTGTTTCCTGGTTCTGGGCTGCAAATAGCCGCTGTACTAGCTTTTGGTTCTCCTGGGCCAAGGATTCTGCTTCCCGTGCGGATAGGGCCAGTTTCCCGTGCAGAGATTCGATGGTTTCTGTTTGCTGGACCAACTCCTGCTGGAAATTTGCAATAAGAGTGCGGAACTGTTTGCCCAGCTGGTTGAACGCTAGCTGCACTCCGGTGCGAAGATCCTGTATGCCATCGGTTGTGTTCTGGGCCAGGGCTTCTGTTGCGGAAACCATTTGGGCCATGTCTGACCCAATATCCTGTTGCAGAGTTTCCTGTGCCCGGCGGAGTTCTTGTGCACGGGTGGCCAGCTCTGCGGTGCTGGAAGAAATTTTCTGGTGAAGACTGGAAAACAGGGCGTCAGTTTGTATTCGGGAACTTTCTACCAGCTCGCCTGACGTTYTGCTGTGGTCCTGTGCTATGCGGGCAATTTCTTGTGTTCCAGTAGTGGATTCTGTTTGGAAGGTGTCTACGGCAACGAGGGCACGAGCAAGATGCGCTGCGGCGCTGTTGGCGGACTGGAGCACGGAACTCTGCAATTCCTGTGTCCCAGCGACGTTTTCTGTTTCCAGTTTCTGCTTCCCTGCCACGGATTCCTGCAGCAAGTTGATATCCTGCACGGCATTCTCCAACAGCGTCCTCAGTTGCTGTACAACACCGTGCAGTTTTACTTCGGTTTCCACGTGTGCTGCGCACACAATTTTCTCCTGTTCCAGATTCTTATTGGCCCCCACGAGCTCGGCCTGCGTCTCTTCCAACAGTACCTGTTTACCCGCAAGCAGTTCCTCTGTGCGGACCAGCATTTTCTGTGCACGGGCAAGCTCCTGGGCCTGGCCCGCCGCCTCCAGCTTCGTCCGCCGCAAYTGCTCCTCTAGCCCTTGCTGCTGCAGCTTCAACTCTTCCGCATGCACCCTGCGGCTCTCCGACTCTGCCATTAGCTCTGTATACGTTTCCTGGGCCAGATACACTCCATTTTTGCTCCGAGCGGCCGCCAGGTCATTCCGCAGTCGTTCAATTTCTCCCACGAACTCCCGGAGTACTGTTTTCCGCGACAGGCTCTGGTTCTGCTGCGGTTTGTTTTTAATGGACTTTGCGCGGTTCGCATACTCCAGCGTGCTCAGCGTTTCCTCCAGACTAACTTTTGCCGGCGACACGGTGGCAATGATGCAAGTTTTCGTGCGCCCGCCCAGCGAGTCCTGCAGCAGTCGGGTCAGCTTGGACTCCCGATATGGGATGTGCGGGGATTTGTCAACCAGGGCGTTGATCACCCGGCCCAGCGTCAGGAGACTCTGATTGATTAATCCAGCCTCTCTGGCGCGTTTATTCTCGGCTCCGGACCGGTTAATATTTTCGGAGCCCGCGAGATCGACCAGATTCAGCTTCCCGACCCGAAGGACATCCTCTCCTCCCGGCACAGCTTCCTTCAGATGCGCCGTGATAGTGAAAACAGAATGGGATCGCGAGGAGAGATCGTTGCACTGCGTGGCGGCTACCTGCCGTCGGAGGGACCCCTGCTGGAGCAAATAGAGGCCCTCCGCTGCCGAGGAGATATATATTTCCTCCATGCCCTGCACAGTGATGGAGCCTTTGCTTTGGTCTTTGTTTCTGTTGGAGGAGTCGTCGTAGATGCGGACTTTTCTATCTTCTGCCCCCGGCGGGGCCAAAAGATCTTTCAGTTCTTCGTTGTAGAGTTCGATGAAAGAGACTTTTACTGAATATTCCGGCTGGGAGGCGGATTTGCCAAGGCTATGGAAGAGATTATGGAGGGTTCTGGGGATGATACCCGCGGAAATGGGAAGATTAGTCGAGGATAGGGAGTTGAGGGCGGCGAGTTCGGAAATTTCAGCCAAATCGCCCGACATGGTGTATGTTTTCCCGGTTCCGGTTTGGCCGTAGGCGAAAATGGTACAATTGTAGCCCTGGAGCATCTCTTTGAGCACATTTGCCGCCACACCTTCATAGAGCATTTCCTGGTTACTTTCTGGGCCAAATACACCGTCAAAAGTGTAGGTTTTAGTTGTGCTATTTGGGATGGTAGTTGAATTAGCCGCGGCAGTTGTTTGTAAAGTGATTTCCTTTTGGTTTATGCCTTTTGTGGTAACAACCACTGCGGAGTTTTCTGATATTTCCCTGTCATTTCTGCCGCGGCAGCGGACGTAGACATGGATGTTTGATTCCGAGGGCACGGGGTTGGTGGGGTTGGCCGAATTAGTTAGGGCGGAGTTGGCAGGTTGTCTGGGGGGAAACGCTGAAATCTCAGTCAGCGTCTGCCGAGATTTCCCCAGTTGGTAGGTGGATTTCCGATGTCCCGAGGTTCCGTTCGCCGGCAGGGAGTATTTGGGGCCTTTTGCAGTTCCCGAAGCGTAATGTGAGCTTCTAGAAGCGCCAGCCATTGTAAATATATGTAGAAATTAGTACGTAAATGTTAATATAAATGTGAATATCGAGATGTGAGATGTTAGATGTTGGTACACTCGCAAGAGAAAAGGGTGACTTTGGTGTCCGCGGCAGGCACGTAGATAGAAATACAGACGCGTCGTGTAGCCGGCTGGTGTTTGGATGAACTGGAAGTGTTGATTGAGGCAAACCGGCAGGAAAATAAGACATAAAACGGTAATGAAGAAGAAGAACGAGATTATTGTTTATTGTAGGAGGAGAAATGAGAGTATTGAGTTTGTGGATACTTTCCTGAATAGGAATGAGGAAAACAGTAGCGGTGCCTAATTGGGTAACATTAAGGTTTATCATATTATGCAGGATAGTGCAGGAGTGTGCATGATTGTTGAAATAGGTCTTGCCAATGGTAGAGCCATTGAAACAAACCTTTGATTCTGATTTTTTTTTTAATGATATTTGTATTCACCTAAATCCAGATTGTTGCTAGGATAAATATTAGTGTTTCAGCTATATTTTATTAATACGTATCTTCAACGTATTGCAGAAATCAGTGTCCCAGTACTGCCTTGTAGCCTACATAATAATACTGGTTTTAATCATGAATCATGAATTGAAACTTTATTCTTTACTTTCGGATATTCAACACAATATGAGCATGTTTATTAATCTTGATAAGACAGAAAAGCTATGAAAATCCCTGCAATTATGCCATCTTATCGGCTATAAAAAGAATAATTCTATGAAGTCAAATCTAGTAAGCGGTTCCATACCGGTCTTGAGAATGACCCCAGGCATAGGCGTTGGTGTTTTCTTCAGTTGTTTTCTTTTCTACTCATAGAGTTGGAGAATTCTATAGAACTTGYGACTGAGTAAATCACTATTCTACCATTTTCTAATATAATTTCAATAGCTTTTTACTAATGTTCATTCATAATTCTCCGCTATTCATCGCTCAATCACTCATTGCTTAGTTTCGGTCTCTCAACTTACCCTACATACTTACCCTGCGTTTGGTGCTTTAGGCTTTCATGTCCCATTTCAGGGCCACTAGAGCACCAATGCCTAGTTTCCGCAAACATCCATCTCAATTGCTTTTGCGCCAATTTATACTAACAAATTATAAATTACAAACCCCAAGCCACAAACCGCAACCATCTGTTTGTAGTTTCGCTCAGCAATAACATTCAAAATATCAACAGAAGGCTAGATTGACAGATTTCTATATTGATCGATCACCAGACTATCTATTAACAAGACCAAGATGTTCGCTTCCAACTTACGTAACGCCATCAGAGCTTCTTCTTTACGTTCAGCTAGATCTTTTACTCCTAGCTGTGCAAAACAATTAGCCAACAAGAAATCAGTCTTCACTACTCCTTCTGCCGCCAAAAGATTTCTCTTTTTGAAGGCTGAAGAACAACCAAGACTACGTATCGGCGGTACTGCTCCCGACTTCACTGCTGAAAGCTCAGTTGGAAAGATCGATTTCCACGACTATATTGGTGACTCCTGGTGCGTTTTGTTCTCTCATCCTGCTGATTTCACACCAGTATGCACTACAGAATTAGGAGCTTTTGCTTCCTTGAAGGAAGAATTTGACAAACTCAACACCAAGATGATTGCTCTCAGTGTTGATCCGGTTCAATCTCACAAAGATTGGATCAAAGACATCGAAGAAACTACTTCCCACGGTAAGAAGTTCACCTACCCTATCATTGCTGATGACGGTAAGGTTGCCTTTTTATATGATATGGTTGATCAAGCTGGATTTGAGAAGCTCACTAAAGGAGAAGTTGCTTTCACTGTGAGATCTGTCTTTGTTATTGATCCTGCTAAAAAGGTCAGACTCACTATGACTTATCCTGCATCTACTGGCCGTAACTCTGCTGAAGTTTTGAGAGTTGTTGAAGCTTTACAAGTTGCCGATGCCAACGGAATAGCCACTCCTGTTAACTGGACTGATGGTCAAGATGTTATAATCCCACCAACTGTTTCTAATGMAGATGCCAAGAAGAAGTTCGGTGATTTCAAGCAAGTCAAGCCTTACCTTAGATACACTAAGCAACCTCAAAAATAATTTGACGAGTTCTGCTGGGTTGTTAAGGATGAGATTTTAATATGTAGATAAATAGTCTAATAATGATAGAAAAGGGTAGTTTATATAGGAGTGTTTAGTATTCGCTGTTGGTATAATATCCATTAGYATTATTGATGAAAATGTTAATCATGCTAATAGCTTTCGTTAAACAAGACCCTCAAATACGCCATCGACTCTGATTTTACCAAATAAACGACGATGACTATCTTCACGATGGTAGATATACTCATTATCTCGCCCACGAACTGTTCGCCTCATCATTAATTGCACATGAGCGGTGATGAGCTGTTAGACTTTCCTAGATTCAACTCAGGCGAGAAATTCTATATTTAGTGRAAGAAACTGAATATCACACTCAGTAGATCACTCAAAATGGTTAGCTGATTTTTGTTTTATAAGAATATAATGGGATTAATGACGTTAATCCATAATTATGTATTCATTGCTGTTGTAACTTTTATGTTACTGCGCTATCGTACTGTTTATCATTAACGTTTATAATCTAGCAAACCAGACTAATCACATCCATCATACATTTAAGAGCAAACTATCATATTGCCATATGGTACTATCATACTAGTACTACATTATCCTACTACCTTATGGTCCAATCTAAATAAATCATCTTTTCTCTCTGAATTTCATACTTCCATTATCTCCCAAATCTCTATAAAAACACCTAAWTTCACAAAATAAAACTAGTACTAAAACTACCACTCAAACTAATAATAAACAGCACGACTGAAATATGATTACAACTACAATTACAACCAAATCGATTCCCAATGTAAAGTACATATTCTTCAAGCTTGTATTTTCCCTGTATTTTAATCCTCTTGTTCTTTCGGTTCTTTTCCTGTCATCTTTTATGTTCCATCTCTCCGTTTGATTCATCATCCTTGCTATTTCTATTACTATTTCCTGGGCCCGGTGATCCTGAGTTCCCTGATCCTGCAGCAGCTGAGGCAGATGAGTTATTTGTTCCTAGCGCAGAGCCAGGGCCCGTTCCAGTACCTCCCGGTACATTTCCTGTACCGCCAGTCCCAACAGTTCCATCCGGCTTGCGCTCTTGAAACGAAGTCACCAAAGGAGAATTCCGAACCTCAGGAAACCCAGTCATCATSCCTGATTGCAAAGGAGAATTCAGAGAGTCTAACGGCAAACCGCCGCGTGAATGTTGCACAAAGGCATTATTGAAAGACATCCCCGTAGAGTTGGGCCCTGCGCTTGGTGCTGCCGAACCAAATGGAATGCTCCAATCGTTATAGTAGTTTAATGGCGATGGCAGATTTTCTGTTACATATCTGCTGGGCAACGCACTCAAAGGTGTTTGCTGTGACTGATGGGTCTGCAGCTGTTGAAGATGTTGTATCTGATGAAGCTGTTGCATGGTCAGGCTAGCATTCTGAACTTGCTGGGGCTGTCCTGGCATTATGTTCCCGCCGGAACTGTTGGAATTCTGCACGAGAGTTTGACCAGACGTATCTATAAACCCGTTGGCGGAGTTGGGGAAAAACTGGGACCGCAGAATAGCAGAACTGATCCCACTGTTCAATGATGGCGATTGCTGGTTGGGCAGAAAGTAGCTATTGGTCATGATACCTCCGCCAGAAACTGGAGTCGAAACGTTCCCTGAGTTGGTTTCTGGGCCTCCCGAAGAGTCAATTCCTCCAGTGCTGTTTCCTCCATTGTGCACGAGATCATCTGCCCCAGCACTGTTTCCATCTCCACTGCCTAAAGACGTCTGATTGTCCCCAGAATCTAGCATTACAGGGCCCAAATCCTGGCGAAGGCCCGGAATCTGCACTTTCAGCCGTGGGCGTTGAGATGTACTGTTTCCTGCTTGCTGATGGGGTTTACTCTTGCTGTTATTCACCATTAGAGAAGTAGCTAAGCTATTTGTACTCAATGGGGCTAAGGATGGAACAAATCTGTTCGTGAATTGTGGAGGATTTGATTCAGGATGCATTTGTGGCAAAGAAGGTTTTCCTGGGGCCAAGGAAGTAGTGGATATTGATGTAGAATTGTTGGAAGTAGTAATACTTGAAGGAGTCCTTGAAGCATTTCCAGAAACATTTGAACTTGTGGTTATGTTTGCTCTATTTTGTTTGCTAGTTTCCATACCGTATGATCCTGTTCCAGGTATCACTGACCCCGGTTGCTGTCCTCGCTGCTGTTGACCAGAGTAGCCCTGTGACCTTCCAGAAGCACCTGACTTAGAACGTTTATGCGCTGAAGGCCCTCCAGCATTGAGATTTCGGCTCAGAGGCCGTTTCTCTTTCCTGGTTTCTGATTCTACTTCAGGGCTCTCAAACCGCGATGCATCGTAATCATTGTCATTGTCATTGTCGTTGTCATTGTTTTCATTCTCATAAGCTTTATCAAAACCACCTTGATGTTTTTGCTCCTGCGGTATAGCTGTTTGGTACCTGGAGATCAATTCATTGTGGGGCATAGTAGTGTATTCGTATAGTTTTTCATTATTTGCAAAGATTACTACTGCCAAGTCTACTTGACAGAGTACTGCTAATTCATGAGCTTTTTTGAACAGTCCAGCTTTTCTCTTGAGAAAAGTTCTAAGAGAGTTAGTAATTGGTTAATACTCGCAGAATATGAGTAAAAAATAAGACATCAATAACTATCAACTAGTAACATAGCATATTGTAACGGCATATTGTGGTATGCATATTGTGCATGGCATACGAAAGAATACTTACACTGACCTATTCCTCTCATCAGTTAGAGGTTTAATTTCAATTTTCCGTCTTCCCATTATTTCTATCGTGTATAAACAGTTTTACTGGTTATTTCTGTCGCAGAGGGTTCATTAAATTAATTCACTTGCTGTTATATGATGATAAACATAAGCACAAACATGAACATAAACATATATATAAACAGTCTTGCTGAAAATAATGAATGATGCTATATCTGTGAACTATCTAACGGTGAATTTTTATTCGAACAAAACCAAGCAATGATTTATGCAAGTCATACATTAGACACTCCGCTGGATGATATATATATTTTAGCAAATAAAAGGTCACTTTGAAAGTATTCGACAGAAGATTGTAGCGTTTATTGAAAAGATTTTGATAACTAGTTAGTCTAGTAGAGAGGATAGATGTTATGGAGCATCAGTGGTAAAAAGCCCCAAGATTAAGTGAGCTAAATATGGTTTGAACATTTATGGGTGTTTGCATRAGGATAAGTATTTTTTATGCATAAATAAATAATTGCGCAGAATCATGCATATTGAGATACTAAATCTTTCAGCAAATTCCACCAAATCTGTCGCCTCAATAATACCTAAAACCAGACCAAATTGTCAAAGAAAAAAGTAGTAAGATTTTAAATCCAACACTTTGAGCAAACAAGGTTAGGCAACCAAGGGTGATAATGAAGTAACTATTATTTACACTGACTTCTTTCTATACCGATCTAAACAGAGCTGGACAATTGACACACTTGCTCGACCCTGATTGATAATTCATGTCGCAGTTTCATATAAACAGTTCCAAATCTTATGTTGAGACAATAACCCTGATTCGGGAAGACATAATGGAAGAGCATTGTATTGAAACAAGAACATGCACACAAATATATGCAAGTAAATGCTGAACTGGAGCGAGAGAAGGTAATTTGAAGAATTGATATAATGTGTACAGCGTTAGTACTTCTTAAATGGAGATGTTAAAGAGGAAAGCTGTTTACTCGCAGTGCATTGGGTAAAGTCAGGCATACAGAAAAATGTAAATATCTGAAAATAATCTATTGATCGGTACTTGAACATTCAACTATTTATTTAGCATCTTATCACCACCAAACCAGAACAAACATATATAAGAATGGTGAAGAACGACGAGAGGGTAGTTAGTCAAGCGCAGAGAAGTTTCGTCTATACTGAACAGGCAAGCAACCTAATGTTTTTTAGCGTCGTGGGTAAATAAAGTTGAGYGAGAGAACTATTTTTTCTCACCTCTGTGCAACTTAGTACGAACGAAATATGATCAATGGACAGTAGTTCTCGGCAGCAATAAACAGTCATATTTCAGTTCATATTTAGTCACTTTTATACTAAAATCATGATTTTTAATATAAGAAACAGAAGCTGTATGTGGAATATTAGGAGTATACAGAGTATATTGACCCCCGTTTTTGATCTCATCGATTTTCATCCATTTATTAGGTTGTATATCTATTTTTAGAACAAATCTCAAGTAAACTTCTCCAGATAATCCGTCTACTACTTCCCCATATGTTAACCAGGAGGTTTAAGCCTGGTTTTCCCAAAGCTTAAGATTAAGTTTAAGCTGATTGCAAAAGTAACTTTAAATCTTAATTTCTTTTCTCTCGTACGAGTTACTTGCTAAAAGTTATTTAGCTTATCATAGTCATTTTGTCTACAACATAAATGAATCAATCTACCCCGATTGCATAATGAAAAAGAAAAAAAAATATTTCTTGAACAACAATATTTCGCGGATATGACAGGCAGATTTTGTTTTACTATACAGAACAAATACTCCTGACATTCTTGAGGAAGTTATGTAGAAAGTAAGGAGATTGTTCTTCTTGTTGTTAGGTAGTTCGATGCTGGTCTGGGACCTTAATTGATACTGACAGTTGCATATTTAAAAAATGTGAAAAGCTATAACAATAACAGAAAAATAGCAAGAAGAAGAGATAAGGTTCTAAAATTTATGTTTGCTTGAGTTTTGCTGTGTTAGATTTCTGGCGTATTAAGTAGAGTACCCAATTCTGGGGTACCGGAAAGCAGGAAAGTTCAATAGTGGAGGACCAGTCTCTGACATCATTCTCCCGATTGACAAAATGGAAAACTTCGAGAAGCATACGTGAATGAAGAAAGTAAGGAATGTATGCTTCAAACTAGAAATCAAAAACTGAAAATCATACAATTAAACAGAAAAGTAGGTGTAGAATTGTTGTTTTTCTTAACAACGAGAGACCAAACATTCATTCTTACAAGAATTGTCAAACGCGGCGCCTTTCTTACACAATTATACGTAGTCCACAATTTATTCTACTGAACTCTTTGGTTAAGTTTTCTTGATTTATTTGATAGTCACACTTCTACGGATACATCACCGTTTTCAATTATAATAAAATAATAAAATCATAAGAATAAAGAAAAATGAGGAAGAAAGAAAGAAAAATACGAAAATATATGAATTCTTATTGTTAAATGAATCAATTGGTTTTWATGGTCTTATTAATTTATACTTTCTACCTAGCTGATATTATACTGCTACTTGGAGAAAATGTGATTAGTCTATAGTATTCATTTGCTTTGATTTCTTTATACATTGTTAAGTTATTGACTACAATACTAGGTGCCCTCAAGCTACTCATCTACTTACCTCCACATATATTCTCAATCTTGAATAATTACTTTGATAGTTGGAATATTAGGATTAGCAACTGCTTCAAAGGCATCAACAGCTTTTTCAAGGGGAAATCTATGGGTCACAAATTTATCGACATCAACGACCTTATTAGCAATCAGGTTAATAACAGCAGGCCATGAATCTTTATATCTATTGATAAACTTGACATCAATTTCTGCTAATGATAAATGCATGAAAGGGAAGTTATGAAGTAAATCTCTTCCAACTCCAATTATCATTAATGTTCCCGATCTTCTAACGACATAAGCGACAGTATTGATACTACTTTCTAAACCTGTGCATTCCAATGCAACCGGGGGTGCTTCATATTCACTTGGTCCAAATAATTTTTTGATCTTTAGACCATTTTCTTTTCCGTTAAGCTTTGCATCAATACAATAAGTTAAAACATCAGGGACCAAAGTCTTGGCAAATTCTAACCTGTCTTTGTTAACATCTGTTATAACAATTGGATTTGCACCTGAGGCTTTTGCTAGCACGAGAGCGCTTAATCCAATAGGTCCAGCACCAGTAATAACGCATCCTCTACCTAATTGTAAGCCAGCTCTTTCAATTCCATGATATGCAACTGATAATGGTTCAACCAAAGCTCCTTGCTCGTAAGTCATAGTATCAGGTAATTTGAATACAAATCTTGCATCGTGTACTAAATATCTTTGAATAGAACCTTCAGCAGGTGGTACACCTAGAAATCTAACATCCTCACATAAATGGTAATCGCCATTACGACATAGAAAACATTTGTCACAAGGAACACCGGGTTCAATAGCTACTCGATCACCAACCTTCACATTGGTTACTCCAGGACCAACTTCAATGATATCTCCCGCAGTTTCGTGACCGAGAGTTAAATCTTCTACTATTTTCAAGTCACCTATTTGGCCCATTTTCCAAAAATGAATATCGGAACCGCATATTCCTGTTGCTCTGATATGGATTTTCACTTGACCTGGGCCAACGGACTTAACAGGTAGATTGACTACTTTGATAGTATTATCAGGGCTCACTTGAAGTGATGGATTTGTTTCTGCTGTCATTTTGAATTTCAGTCAAAAGAGATGAGATTGAAATGTCGAAAAAGAAGAGAATATTTGAAAGTTTGCTGAATATACAGAGTTGGATGTAACAACAGTACACCAAATGATCTTAGATAACTACAGATTACTTTTCAATACTCACACAAATTATTATACCCTTGTATGGAAGAAAAGCTGCTTAAACGAATTTCTCAGGATCTTGGGGATAGTAAGATATAAATGAGCAAATTGCTATTTATTTCCAAACCGTTGGGGTTTATAATTGTTTCCTTTTAATCTAGTATTATCCATATTCCATGACTATTCCGAATCTCCTTACCTCTGAATTGTTCCAATAAAGACAATGTTACCGCAAGATTGCTGGATCAAACACGAAATGCATGTAAGTCCTGTAGGAGCTTTATTTTAATAGCAAGACGCATAGTGAAAAATAGACGGATATTCATCACAAGTAAACTTTGTCGGATTATGTATGTTTAAGCTAAGCTAAGATAAGTATAGATAGACCGATCTCAAACTTTATAGCCGCTAAATTATTTGCGGAGAAAATTTCTGGGGTAATTTTGAAGAGWAAGAAAAAGTGAACTGGCTGAAACTGAGCCGAGTGAACTAACGAAGCTAAAGAAATCAAGGAGCGCAAGATAAAGGTATATCTGGAGCAACAAAAAGGAGAAGTGGTACTGGAGTTGTTTATGTTGAACATAATCAGTATGGCTTGCCTGATACATTCTACACCTCTAATGCTATCATTGATGCACATTGATACATACTAATTAGTAAATCCATTTTGTTCTAGTAGGAGCAAAAAGTCATATGACCAGTACTATATCACCATGGAAAAGCTTTAATATACGACAAGATCTTTTCTACTCACATCATGCATCTAATTATTTTTCTCACGATTGCTGATCAATAATGACGATCCCTTGACTAAGAATATCATACAAAATCACATATTCTAGTCCGAAGTCTTATGTGCTTCAAAAAGGAAAATTTGTCGCAACTTTATTCCAGTTGTCGCTTGAGTCTACTATATGAATAGACAACGCTTACTGAAATGAATTTTAAATAAACACTACCCAGAATAAAAGAGAATGACCCCAGATTCTGACATCATACTTTCCCTGTTTATATCAAAATACCAAAGAATATAATACTTCGAGAAGAAAGGGATCGTCAGCAAGAAAAAGAAAGTAGTGTTAAAAAACCAAATCAAGAAATTGAACCGACAACTTTATTTTGAACCTTGAGSCAAATTTGCAAGTATTGAGTGGGGAAACAATAAGTAAAGGGATGAAATGGAAGAAGTTTGTGCGCGTCAAAACTTAAGTATTACATCCCAGTCCTTTAAACCTATTGTCATTTTAATTGATCAATTATTATTCAAATAGAAATACTTTCTATTGAATATTGTCAGTCCTCCAAGGATTGTTACATGAAATATCGTGAATCGTTTTGTTCTCGCAAATCTCTCAAGTTCCCCATAGTTAGCTGATGTAGAATGAACCATCAAATAAAATTTTCATTCGACAAACTTTATTTTGTTAACGTTTTGCTGAAAATGTGCCTCCCCGTAACATGTAATAACCTTCTTTTACGATTCTCTCATGACAGATTCTGACCTTTTTAACTACTCACCCATTTGGTATGATTTTTTATCCTCAGCAACACTATAATCCAGATAGATGGGTATTGACGGGCGAAAATAGTGAGACAATAGTAGAATTCTCGGTGAACTTTTTACGTTGTTCGTTTTCTTCCTTATATTCTTTTGCTGTAATGGTATTGAAAATTAAATACTAAATACCAGTAAGTGAGTCAAACTATACCAAAAAAAAGAAGGAATATAACTTGTTATTTGTTGCTTGTGAGTCTTCAGTGGTTACTTGTTTCTGATGTATTTTACAGATTGAACAACGAAAATAGGACTCTTAAGGTTCAAAGAAAATCTACTAAACATCAAGAGTTTGAATGCTTGACCCATTACAACTTGGTCCACCTGAATGGGTACCGTTAGATGGATGCATATTGAAAGAAAACAATCATGACTGACAATGAAAGTATCATCGAAGAACAGCCAATGGGGAATATAACCAAGGCAGCGGAGTCTCAACATGCATCTTTTTTTGCGAAGAAACAGACGAAGAAACGAGTTAGAACTGGGTGCTTACCGTGTAGGAAAGTYCACAAGAAATGCGACGAAGCCAAGCCCAGATGTTTCCTATGTATTAAACGAGGTCAAGAATGTGTTTGGCCAAGTATTTTCAGTAATACTGTAGTTCCTGCAACAGATGGTAAACCGAATATTCTGAAAGAGCCATTGCATTATAACTCAGCTAGAAATAGTAATAGTAACCAACAAGAAGAAAGTACAGTCTCAAACAAAAGAGCAGCAAAACCTATAACAAAACGACGAACAAAAACACTTAAGAAAACTAAAAAGGATAGTAATGGTGTAAGCTCAAAATTCATCTCTGTTCAAAGTACATCAAAAGATGAAGATAGCATTTCCAGGGTTACCAAGTACTCTAAAGATTTGTTAGCTAGTTTCAACAAGTGTCAACTCACTGAGCCGGAACCTGCACAACAGTCCAGCTCATTTCAATGCTTTCCCCAGACAATTCAAGGCACAACCACYGCACAACTGGAATCTACCCAAGATTTAGCTTTGATTACAATGCCTGGAAAACCACATAGCTTATCGGGMAACGGTTCCATATCGTCCATTTCTTCAAAATGTTCGGGCTCAGGTTCACCATTCTCTGAATCGTCAAATACCTCACATTCAGCATCATCTGTAACAGCTGGATCTAGTCAACTGTTAAACGGCCTAAAACTTCCTGAGACAAATTCACCTTTGGGTGATATTTCCTTGACAACAGAATCTGATTTTGAGGATGTTTTCATGCTTAACTCAAATGAGCTTCATAATACACTCAGAGATTTTATGTTTACCAATGCAAGCTATAACTGGGATTTTATGTTGAATGAGTGCAAAAACAACCCGACGAGTTTTGATTATATACTGAATCCTGATAATAGTTTAATGAGCAACTCTATGGTACTAGAACAAGGTACTATTGGACAGCCAGCACCAGGATTTGTAGATAATAATTTATTAGAAAACGTGACATTTCAGGAGAAAAATAGGCCAAAATTCAAAATTAGCGAAGAAGAAGAGATATTGTTGCTGAAAAATTACTTCTATGAAGTAGCTGATTGGCTGGATATGTTTGATATCACTAGGCAGTTTGCTAGAGTACTACCAAAGTTTGCTCAAGAAGATAAGGCATTAATGTTTGCCATATATGCAATATCGGCTAGACAACTGGAGAGAACCACAGAAGGATATTCAGGAAATAAGACCAATATTTTATTTCAAGAGTCATTAAAATACTTAATACCAAATGTGAAGCAAAGGCCTTCCAAAACAACTATTGCTTCATGTGTTTTGTTATGCGTGATGGATATGATGTCTTTACTACCTTCAGAATGGAGACACCATTTAGAAGGGTGTTCGGCTTTATTTCGAAGAGCTGGAATCAATGGATTTTCCGAGCCATTTGAAAGAGGTTTATTTTGGTGTTTTGTTCGAATGGATGTCGATGCTGGCGTTATTGATGAGAAACCAACAACTCTAAGACCAGTTGATTGGCTACCTTGTAATATAGAAATTGATGAAAGCAGTAAGTCATTCACAAAGTACGATTCTGCAGATATGTACTCAAACCACTGTATATTCTTATGTGCAAGGGTATTGAGTTTAGTCTATCAGGAAGTTGAAAATTATACTGAAGAATGGAAACGGCTGTGGGATGAATTGCAGGTTTGGTATGAGAAGAGACCTTTTGAAATGTTGCCTTACATGGAGAAAGATGAAAAGCCATTCCCTATTGTATTATATCTAAATGGGCCATCAATATCGGCTAATCAGATGTATCATATGGCAATTATTCTTATGATAGAAAATAAACCAAGGCTACAGAAAGTGACGTTACCGGCATCAGTAAGTATTGTCAGAAACGGACTCATTTTATAGAAAGTGATTATTTTGAAGCTAGTACTTTCACTTTTGTTATAAACTAATTCTATGACGAACGTATTACTAATCATCTAATTAGAAATCAGTAATCTGGCATGCGAAACAGATAATATCTATTAGTTTGCATAATGAGCATCAGTAAGTAGATGATGGGATTTGATTAAACTTGATTATTTTGCTAAGAAGATAACATAACTAACTGAAAAATCAAGCGGTTGCTTAAACAATGCTGTACAACCAATATATGTTGCAGGAAAACTATTAAGTAGTGATGACGAGCATCTAATTGTCATCAACCTATTGCAACGAATTGAACAAATTACAGGTTGGTACATGAAGTATAGAATAAGTGATTTAGAGAAGTACTGGAGTTCCAGTAGTGTATAATCTTTGATCAATAGCATTTCTTTAATTTATGAATGAGCAATGTGAATTTACTTACGGTTAATGACTAGTAGTTTTTTTGCATCGGCAACTTACTAATAGGACAAAAACACATAATTCTAAATAATATACTATTTCATCATTTATTTCATTACAAACTCAAAATAAATCTCAAAACTAAACTAACTAATCTTGTATTTTCTCCCTCACAATTGTTTTTCAAGGTCAGATCCACTTGAAGTTAAAACAGTTGCCTCTTTACTTTTYTCAACATGCTCAATAGCAGTCTTTGGCCCAAGCAGTACATTAGTGTTACCTTGCAAGAACATTTCATCAACTTCTTCCAAACTCTTATTTCCAGTTTCTGGATAGAATAAATAGATAATGGCAGCTCCAACAACATTAGTAATAGTAAAAATAATGTAAGTTTTCCAGGCAATATTATCAATGAGAACAGGAGTAATCATAGCAATAAAGAAGTTCCATAACCAATTTGAAGAGACACCAATGGCTGTACCTTTTGCTCTTAATGCTAAAGGTACAACTTCAGGAACGTAAACCCAAGGACCACAGTTCATTGTAACGCCAAATACAGCAGTGAAGATAAAGAAAAAAGCAACTGAAGCATCATAAGCCTTTGGTTGGTCAACAGAAAGTAAAATTGTAATTAACATCATAGAAATTCCCTGGATTAGAGAACCCCAAATCATTGTAGGTCTTCTTCCCATTTGATCCAAGAAAAAAGATGGTACAATGGAGAAAAGCATACACATTGAACAACAACCACCTAAAATTTTGGCCATGTTAGGATCAAAACCAACATTGACTTCTAAAATCAGAGGAACATAATAGATAACTAGATTAATACCACCAAGTTGATTCATGCATTGGATTCCCCAAGCTAATAGTAACCTATATCTAGCTTTCATGACATCCCGACCATGAAGAATATCATTCCAAGAAATATTGTCACCTTTACCTTCTGCCTCTTGGACCTTTTGAATTTCATCAACCATTTCAACGACAGCGGGATGATCTTTCGGTTTGTCAGTGATATAGCAAATAATCTCAATAGCTTCAGCAGTTCTATCCTGATTCATCAGCCACCGAGGAGACTCTGGACAAATGAATAACAAGGCAAATCCTGCAAGAGCAAATATCATTTGAGAGGCAACAGGAACCCTCCAACTAGCAGAACTGTCAACAAAACTCATACCATAACCTAGCCAGTATGTAATGGTAATACCAACAGCAACAGAAAATGGTTCAGCTGATACTAATCGACCTCTAACATTTGGTGGACAAACTTCTGATTGATATAATGGTGTTGTCGATGTTTCCATACCAGTACCCAAACCCGTAATAAATCTTCCAACCATCAATTGAGCAACATGGTAAGAACTAGTCTGCAGAATAACACCAACAATAATCAAGACAAAACCAACCCATAAAGTCATTTTTCTGCCAAGTTTATCAGCGTATGCAAAAGTGATGAAACAGCCAAATAAACAACCAAGATTGTAAATGGAAACCACTATACCAAGAAAACTGTTCTGAGGGTGTCCAAATTGATTTTGAAACTCTGCCTCATTTTGAACATTAGCAAGAGCACCTTGCTCAAAACCATATAAAAGAAAACATACTGTACACATGAGAAATAGTACAGCTTGAATGGGGAAGCCAGGTCCCGCTACTGAGTAGTAGGTTTTAGCCATAGTGGTTTATAGAAAGTAAATTATTCAAGTCTTAACATTAACAAGCTTCTTAAACAAACTGATTGGTTTGTCGCTCTGATATCAAATAGATGGAATTCAAAACTAGACTTGGGCTCATGTCAACATAGATTTGACCGTTGGATTATCATCAGTATTTATAACCTAGTTAAAACACCCTGGATGTAGGAATGTTCCTTTATAGTTTAAAGCAGAACTCCCTGTTTCAAAACTAGATTATATAGCCAAACAAACTGTCTTGGGATGGTAAGTATTCCGAAATTACAAGGTAATGTTTTCTTGATCTATATGTCTTGGTATGATAATAATCTAATTGAGCTTAATCATTTGAGATGCTAAATCTAGTAACAGCAAACCAACCGATCGCGTCACTGTAACTCAACGTTATTTCAGGTTTCTATGCAAAGCTTGAAAATGGTGTATAAAAATACTAACATTAATAGAAATAGACCATATAATGCAAGAAAAAAAAAGGAAAACTGGAGAAAGAAAAAGTTTCATAACAAAAAATGCTATTAAGTGCTTTGTGCAAAGCTAAAAAGGCTTAACTTAAATTTAGGTTATACCCCAGATTTATATCTGAGAACTTAAAGTTGCGGCTAATTCCCATTCTTTCTTTTAGAAAGGAATGCGGTTGATCAAGCATGGGTCATTGTTCCGTTTGTTTAATTAATTTTAGAAGAAAAGGAATTCTTTCTTTTTTAACATTCCAGAGTCGTTGAACGTCTGAAGCATGAGTCTAGTCGTTTCTACCACAAGCAATCAGACAAATCAACATAAGTCCTGAAAGATTCGGGGAAAAGAAATAATGAACGTAGATGTGTAAGCAAATGGTATACTAGTGGTAACTACATAAATATTGAAGGAAGCYTTTTTGAGTATCGTTGTAGTATATTTCTAAGTGAAGTTATTGTATTTTCATTATTATTAATCAAATACTTGTTTTGTTTTATTGATTTGTAAAGCTTTTTACAACTTAGGTTTAGCGATAGTCGTAATGCTTTAGTACTATGAGTACCTCGTTTGTTACACAACTCTAATGAGTTTGCTATCTCAGTATATGGCTCAGGCAGCATTTCCACTCTCATAGGAATAAGCACAACGATCTATAAAACACACCCTTAAAAAATCTGGGGTAAGAATTCTAATACTAATTGAAAAGACTTCGATATTATTCAAAACATATCAATACATTGAATTTTYTCAATCCACACAATTACCCCAGTTCCTGTCGAGAATTATATTGGCTTTTACCCGGAGGAACGGCGAGTAAATGTCCAATTACGGAAGAATCATCAATAACCGCCAAATTCAGTTCCGAAGAAAGTTAAAGTTATAAGGGGCCAAATCTTTTCCCACCCTCTCTTTTCTTCATTATGATCTTAATCGAAGATTCATTGTCAAGAGGATCAATAAAGCAGGGGCAAGTAATATAACATATTAGGAGAAACAAATTGCTTGATTGATCTGGAAAAGAATACAGAATTTATTACCGACTGAACTTMGCATTTTTATCGATAGGTAGCCCTTAGGATCAAAGATTATTAGAGCAAGTGATGAAGATTGGTATTCATCAAATGAGTAGCGAAAAACCGTTGGTCACGTGAATTATTTCTCACATGTAGATGACTCTACATTTTCTTATGCGTGTTGGAATTGAAATATCGTACCATAGTTATATGAGGCAGTAATCATTAAGAAGGAATTTGCCGATCAAGAGTAAAGAATTTCCGGTTAGTCTGAGAATCCTTTTTCGCTTTTAAACGAGTTCCCACTTTCGCTTGAACTTAACTCTCTTTCATTAAATTCACTACGCAATGGACGCCCACGATTTCACCTTTCTTGAATCGAAAAGTAGCAGTTTAATTATTAGAATTGAAAGATGTAAAGGAAATACTGGTAGTGGGCTTTAATACTCTCGCCAGTTAATTTTGTATACTATTAGAACCTTGGATGATGATTTAAAACAGCTAAATGTCTCATCAGATAGAGGAGGTTAATACACTAGTTAAGAATCAGACAAACAAACTTCAGTGTGAGTCACATACTCTATACGTGTTAACATACTATCAATAAAATATTTCTGATTGCTCGCCATTAATGTCACTTCTATATCCTCTAGTATATTCTCATTACTGTTTATATATGTACAATGAAACTTGTTTAACTCTGCTTGTACTGAAGTTCATGTTGAAAGAGTAAAAGCTTAAAGTTTCATGAACAAGCTAATTGATTTTTGCAAGAAAAAAAAGATGAGCTTTGAATACTGCCATGTGTTATTTAGAGCACCAGCTAAATTAAGCAGAAAGTTGCAGGAACAGCTATCGTAAAGCATAGTTTTTCCACCTTATGATACAAGCACCAGTTATGGAAGGAGAACTTTTGGTTGTTTTAGGACCTCCGTAGAAAATTTACCTGTTCCGTTCCTGAAACATTATTGTTTTACTCTTTCACAAATCTTCAGAAAGTTTAATACCATTAATTTCATATTCTTAATCTAAATTGATTGAATACCCATTAATACATTATATAAATAAGAATGAATTTACATGCAAATCTTTCCGTATTTACAATCTATATCTGAAGATTGCATCAGTTTCAATGTATGTTTGTTTCACAGGTAAGTTCAAGTCATTGGATTCCTTGATCTTCTCTTCAATTCGTTCTTCATTAGACAATGCCTTCTCAGATCCAACAATAACGAATGATTGAATATAATTGTTATATTTGGCAATTTCTTCCAAGTGTTCTTCACTAACAGGTGGGAATTTCTTATCCAACTTCTTATTACTGATGAAATATTGTGTGAACAGTATAACACTAATGATTACGGCGCATATTGACAAAATCATAAGTGCCATAAACGCTGTACGATATAATGGAAGATCATTTGTTCTAAGAATTTGGCCAGCACAAATACCTGCCATATTGGCAGACATAACCATCAAAGCAAGTGCTACACTTCTATGAGCTGGTTTTCTCATATTCATTGAAATCCATGAAGTATTCAAAACATGACCATTGGCACCAGAAACGGTTAACAATGTAAGTAATGCAAATTTGACTTTTGTACGGGAAGTCAAAGAAACAGAAAACAAGGCAATTTGGAAAATCATTTGCCAGGTTGCTAAAATAATCATTGGAATACCTCTAGAATTGATATAAGCTGCGAGTCTAGTCATTAGAATCAGCATAAGTATAGAACCCCATCCACCGATTGACGCCATAGCATTAGCTTGAACAGCCTTGTATCCTAAAGAGACAACGATAGAAGGGATATAGGTCATCAATGATTGCATATTTTGCATGAAGACCATAGTGTACAAGAAATGCAACCAAACCCTCCATTGCTTAAAGGTATCAAGAATATCCTTTCCACCGATGTGTGCTCTGTTGTTAATCTTTTCTGGATCATCAATTAAGACAGCTGAACTGATAATGTATGATTCACGCTCGGTGAGATATCTAAGATTTCCAAAGAGTGGTTTGGGATGACTAGCAGATTCAGGAATCAAGAAAAAAAAGATAATACCATAACCGAGACCAGCAGCACCTTCAATGATGAAAATCCACTTCCAACCAGCAAGTCCATGAGCCCCAGCAACTGTGTTAAGGATACCAGCCGCAATCAAACCAGAACAAGCWGMWGCAGTAATATTACCTAAGAAATAAAAGTTATATCTTGCAGTTAACCTTCCCTTAGTATACCATGTACTTATATAGTAAAGGGCACCGGGAATAAATCCAGCTTCCATAGCACCCATGAAGAATCTTGATACCAAAAATCCAGCATAATTGGTCATCAGAGATTGTAAGGTAGCAACCAGAGACCAAGCAAAAACCTGTCCGCCTAACCATCTTGAAGGTCCTAGTTTTTGAAGCATAACATTTGAAGGAATTTCAAAAATGACAATAGCGACATTGAAAAGAGCAGTACCAGCGTTGATTCTATTATTATCTAACCCAACATCTTCTYTRAGCGATGATGTCAARGCA
>BCGN01000003.1:0-35471 GCA_001599295.1 Sporopachydermia quercuum | reverse complement strand
ATATTACCACGATCAAGCTGTAATAGGAAGAAAGCGAAGAATAATAGAGGTATGATAGTGAAATCAAGTTTCTTGTATGCTCTTCTCTCTTCTTCCTCTGTCCAGTTCTTTTCTAAAAAAGTAACTCTGTCTTTATCAGCATCATAAATGTACGTCTTTGGAAAGTCATSCAATTTCTTATCTTCTAACGAATCAATTGATGATCCGGAACTCTTCAGTTCTGTAGTAGCAATTTTTTCTAATTTATCACTTGATGACATCCTGTATATCTATGGACACTGAAATACCTCTAAATCAACAATAAGAAATTAACGTTGATGCAACAATAAGTATGAATGAAGCTGTTTTTTCTCTTTTTTACTATTAGTGGTTTCTGAAAACAACATTTTCTTAGAATGTTCTTTTTATCATCATTTATATTTGATTTTTCTATCCAGTTTTTTATGAAAAATGAAAGCATTTTCAAGCGGTTGAATAACTTTATTCACTTAATGGAACGGTTTACTGGTAAAYTTAAGGTTAAGTTTGGAAGCTTAGTTCCTTTCTGCACAGTTAACTTTCCTGTTAATGTGGCTCCCCAAAAGCCTCAAGCAAATCATCAAGGAGCCACCCGAATTGTGACAATATCAATGATTATTGTTACTAATCACATGACTTTGAAAGTCTAAATGATAAACCGCTTATTAAGACTTAGTTATTGATTTGAATTACTTTCTGAAGAAGGTAAAACGATAAGAAATGCTAGAGTCATTCAATATTGCAACCCAGTGGCATACTTTCTATTTTTGGTTATTATCGCCAAGTTTTGGTGGCTTTTCTACAGCTTAGTAGGAGGAAATGACTTACAGMACAGAATACTAATTCCTAAATGGCCCGCACTGTCAATTCAAATGTAAGCAACTGGAAACCTATGATAATGAGCTATTACTTGCCTGGAAAAAAGAATTCTGCAAAGCTAACCAACTCAGTATTAAGCAGAGGAATGCTCTTGTCCTCTTTCTTTTATGGTATTCCTCTCACTCTACTAAATGAATGAAAGAGGTGGCAATGGTTTATGTTTGCATTGTGATAGGGGGTCGTCTTGGAAGGCTTCTTTCATAATAAGACAACAGCTGCATAACCCAAAACTTGCCATAAGGTTAAAAGACACAGAATTGAGATAGCCAATTGAATGCAAGGGAGACAAAATGGCTTTAAAGTATATGGAGAAATATTAAAATACGAACTTTGAGGTGAACCCAATTGAAACAAATAATCACGCCCACTTTCATGAAAATATTGAAGCAATTGGGAGGCATCAGCCTTTTTATATGGACCATAATATTGATAGCTACATCGTTTTGCTTGCCACTCACTTGTTAAGCTTTAATGTGATGAGATCTTCAAGTATATTTATTTGTCTTAATATTAAACTGGTCCATCTTCTACTTTCTTTTTTTTTTTTTTCGGGTTTATGAGTGTGCTAATTATCGAAACATGAATTCTTGCAAATCAATCCACAGTGCGAATGTCCGATGGTTTAAGTTAAACTTAAGATTTGAACTATTTGTTTTCTTAGGCAGAAATGGCGTAATCTTACCTACCCTTTTCGTAATGCRAGATACCGTTATTTTTCCGAATATGGTTAGAGTTACTTTTGACTTCTTCTAATGATATCTCCCTTGTATTCAAATATGGTATAAATTTAACTCTGCGTTCATTTAAAATTATTTAATCATTAAATTGACAAGTTGGCTGCAACGCCGAATCTCCGCGATAATGAGTCTAAAGTCGTTGAATGGACATCCGGACTTTTAGGAAGATCCTACAAGGAATGCTAGTTGAAATTTAGACGTTGAAACTTTAAGATTGATGATGCAACTCTAAAATCAAATTGCATACTACCACGTGAATTGAAATATCTTACATAAAGCAAAACAGCCACTCAATAATTCAATACTTAGACCAAGATGAATCATATCAGGAGAGCTATTATTTCATTGATTTCTCTGACAATAATAGGAGTTGAAGTACCCAAAGTAAGTATGTTAATATATTGAGTTTGGCGAAATAAACGGGAGAACTGTGTGGTCCCCACAAGTTTTGGGTTTCGGAGATCTGGTTTCCAATTTTCTTSCTTTCTCTCTATTTTAGCATGTTATAAAAGATGTAAAGTCTCCGGATTTATAAAAGTTTTAATCCCATCTTCCATACAAAAATCCTTTATGTACTAACCGCTCAACTTGAACTTTCTTATTATTGTACATCTTTAGGCCCAAGAAAAGTCTAAAGAGTGGATCGTTCATACCAATTGCTATTATAACTCAATTGCAATACATATAACTGTTCATTTGTTACAGTAGTTCAACATGACTAAGCAGCAACCAAACTTCTTAATTGTTGTCGTTGATGATTTGGGTTTCACCGATACCAGTCCTTTTGGTGGTGAAATAAACACACCAAATCTTSAAAAGCTTGCAAGTAATGGCTTAAGATTTACAGATTTTCATACAGCATCCGCTTGTTCTCCTACAAGATCAATGCTTTTCTCAGGAACAGATAATCACATTGCAGGTCTTGGGCAAATGAATGAATTTGCAAGGCAGATACCTGAAAAGTTTGATGGTAAACCAGGTTATGAAGGATATCTGAACTTCAAGGTTGCTGCTTTACCAGAAATTTTACAAGATAACGGTTACTATACTTTTCTATCGGGTAAATGGCATTTAGGACTGCTACCTCAATACTGGCCATCAGCTAGAGGTTTTGAGAAAACATTCTCTTTACTTCCTGGTGCTGGTAACCATTATAAGTATTTTCCTAGACAAGAAAGTGGCGACTATCTCAATTTCTTACCTCCAATTTTTGAGTCGAATGGTGAGAAATTTGATCCTGAAACACTACCGGAGGACTTCTACAGCACCAATTATTTCACTGATAGAGCCTTAGAATTCTTAGAATCTGAAGATAGAAAAGGAAGACCATTTTTTGGTACCATTACTTATACTGCTCCTCATTGGCCTTTTCAAGCACCAGAAGAAATAATTGCCAAGTATAAAGGTGTTTATGACAAAGGCCCTGGTGAACTAAGACAAGAAAGATTAAAGAATGCTATTAAACTGGGAATTATACCAGAAGGTGTTGTACCGCATCAGGTCGAAACACAGCGTAAGAAGACCTGGGAAGAATTAAATGATGAAGAAAAGAAGATTGAAAGTAAAATAATGGAGATTTATGCAGCAATGGTAGAGCTAGTTGACACTAATATTGGAAGAGTTGTTAAAAAGCTTGAAGAATTGAATGAGCTAGATAATACATTCATTCTCTTCATGTCTGATAATGGTGCCGAAGGTATGATGATGGAAGCATTACCGTTGGCTAGTGCCCGATTTGAAGATGCCATTACTAAATACTATAATAATGATTATTCAAATATTGGAAAGCGAGACTCATTTGTTTGGTACTCTGATCAATGGGCGCAAGCTGCTACTGCACCCGCTTATATGTACAAAATGTGGGCTTCCGAAGGTGGTATCAGATGTCCTTTAATTGTTCATTACCCACCTCTTAGAGAGGCAAATAAAGAGATCGTAAAGCATGAATTTACAACAGTTATGGATATTCTTCCTACTGTTCTAGATATTGCTAATATTCAACATCCCGGAACCACTTTCAGAGGTAGAGAGGTCGCTAAAGTCAGGGGTAAGTCGTGGTTCCCTTATTTGCTAGGGAAAGAAGAAACTATTTACGGGGAAGAGACAGTTGTTGGATGGGAACTTTTTGCTCAACAGGCCATTAGAAAAGGTAAGTATAAGGCTTTATTTATTCCTAAGCCAATGGGTACCGATAAGTGGCAGCTTTTCAACTTAAAGGAAGATCCTGGTGAGACCACTGACCTTGCAGAAAAGGAACCAGCTTTACTTAAGAAACTGGTTGAATACTGGAGTGAGTATGTTGCCGAGACAGGGTTGGTTGAGTGCACTGATGTATTTTATAATTTCTATGAAGCCTCATATACTCCTAAGGTTGCTTATAAATAGGAACATTGAAACATATAGGCATCAGATCTGCGCAGGAATTTTGAGAAATTGATATGTAAAAACTAGAGAATAAACAAACTTCTAGACTTTTCAATATGTTTAATTGACCAATTTGGTACACCCATTGTAATTGATAACAAGCATAAATTGAAAGTTAATCTCCAACTTGTAAAAGTAATTGAAGGTCTAAGGTTTGAGTAATAAGGTTCAACTATATATTTTAGAGTATCGATGAATTGCAAATACCATGAATTCTATCATTTCTACAAGATCATAATCTTAATAAACATGTTAGCCTAACTACCACTTTTCGAAAAACAAAATAAATGGAATTCAAAATAGTAGATGTAATTTTATTATTCAATTTCAACTAACACTAAGAATTTTATTACTCAAGTTCAACTTAATTCAGATTCTATGACTAATGATGAATAGATTAGAAAACAAAAAAACAAATAGCCTATCTAAAAATTGACAAGAGTATATTCAATATACTTTAAGCATTCATCACAATTCTCACACCTCAAATACTCAAGCTTCGAAAAAGGGTTTCTCACCTAAAGGAGTCAATCTGAAAGCGTGTCTTCTTTCAGGAGAATACCAGTCAAATAAGGCAGAGTGAACTGTACGTCTGTTGTCCCAAGCTACAACAGTGCCAACTTCCCACTTAGCTCTTGCATGAAAATCTTGTCCTTTAGAAATGTGATCATACAAAAAGTTCAATAACCAGTCTGATTCTTCTTTCTTTAGTTGTACAATTCGCCTTGAAAATGTAGGATTAACATATAAGGATTTTGTACCGGTTACTGGATGTGTCCTAACAACAGGATGCTCACTGATAGCTAATCCACGTTTGATACCTTTACCTCCAAACTTTCTCAAGGCTTCCTGTCCTTGCTCTAGACCAGAGTGAACCACAGTTAATCCTTCAAGGAATTTTTGAAGAGCAGGAGAAAGTCTGTTGTATGCTTCAGTAGTATCAGCAAACAAGGTGTCACCACCAGATTCAGGCAATTCAAGAATAGCGAGGAAAGACAAAGATGCAGGTTGTCTCTCGTAAGAAACATCACTGTGCCACCCAATGGTATTCAACTTCTCAGCAAAAACTCTATCATGGTCTATCTCTACCGGAGGTCTATAAACAACATGAATTTCTGGAAATCCTTTTGGCGCACCAGAGGCAGGGTGGACATGCTGAGGACCAAAGTACTCACTAAACTTGATGATATCTTCGAAGGGTTGATCTTTCAAATCTTGATCACGAAGTACAACCAATCCTCTTTGTTCGATGAACAGAGCAAGTTCATCCTTTTGAGCATCGTTTAATTTGGAAAGTTGAATACCAGAAAGGTCTGTTCCAAACTTGGGSGTAATGTTTGACTTTTTGATGTTTTCCGAGTTAAAAAGATTTTTGAATGAAGGATCAGCTCGTTTGCCTACATCCTCAATTTCGAACTCATCAGGGATTTCATGAGTGATTTCTTTTTGATGGGTAGGCAAGAATCGAGGATACAATGCACTTTTTGCTTCTTCAGGGTCAATCACAAAGTTTCCATCTTCATCTTCAACTGTTTTATATGGATATGCATAAAGAGCTCTGGGTGTTACGAGATTCTTCAGTTCTTCAGCTCTTTTATCCTTCAAGAGTTGTCTCTCTTGATCTTGCTCAACAACGCTGACAGTAGCAGACACAGTTGGGGCCATTTTTGATTCCTAAAATTCAGTTCTTACTTGATTACCGCTTTGCAATTTTCAACAATGTAGTTCACAAAGCTCGAATGGGGTATTTGTCAGTATTTTGTATGATTATCGGTCAAGAAAGCCTACTTCACAAGTAAGTACATCTCTGATAGTTTAAGGTAATCCGGCGATTCATTGAATTTATATATCCAGAGTGGATTAAAATAGCTGATTTATTTTAGGTAAACAAGAAAAGTTATTTCAGTTTGAAACCAAACAAAAACCCAAAAATCACGAAAATGAGTAACTAATTGAAAATATGGCAAGATGGTACTACCCGTAGAAGAAGAATTACGTTATACATTAATCTATTAGGTGCTTCCACATTTGGTTTTCTTTAGCTTCTGAAATTTCTGTGCTGCCTTCTGGGGTAACAGCACGGTCCATGCATTTTCACATAAAGGTGAAGCGTAGACTAAAGAAATTTCAAATTGTTGCATAGAATTGAGAAAAGAAAAATTTGAAATAAATTTATTGGTAATATGCTATCTTTAATAGAAAGTTTTATTAAATGAATATCTTTTGCACTGTTTCCTTGAGATTTTGCTATTGAAGATCTAATCCAATCATACTATAACAAAGAAAAAAGTTCAGGTTCAATCTACGATTTTCCATCAAAGAACTTTATTCTGGACGAAAAGTATAACATGGAGAATAAAAGTTTTAAAATCCGTGATTGTTTGATTCCTCCCTGCGCCACAATAAATTGTGTAAAAATGCAAATGCCACATTAATTATCTATCATTATCTGAGAACATTGCACCATTTTGTAGCCAATTACGGAGAGTAGGAATAAACATTGTGAGATTTAAGCCCTTAAGTACTACATGAAATCGATGAGATCTCTTCAATTGCCTAATTTGGAACGAAAAGGAAGATAAGATCCAAAATAGAACTTAATCATAAAGCGCTCAAAGTTATCTTGGCACTTCATACAAATAACTTAATAAAGTTCGAGCTAAATTGTACTAACCTACATTTTTCCTCATCATTATTTGAAGTGTTTAATACTAATTTCTAATGTATTAGGAATAATTCATGTGTAAAAGTCGATGTGAGACAAGATCACATGACATTACACTATTCATCGATTTTTTTGATTTATGAGGACAATAGATTTTTTGACAATTAAAACAATAAATACTGATGTTCATTGACTTGGCAAGCAGATTGAATGTCTGATTTCTTCTTAGTATTCTAATAATGGCACCGAAATTTCAGAAAACTTTTCACTTTTCACTACAAGATCAAAGATTGAGAACTTCTGCCAAGTCCTTTTCCAAAAGCTAAGCAATAACAAAATGCTAAAGTCTGATCAATGTATCCAACAGAAGAAATATATAGAGAAAGTAAAGCTAAACGTTTTGTCAATATGATGATATAAATTTCACTGATTTCCCTCAACAAACTGATGAGTTTTGCGGAATAGCTGAATATTTATGATATATAGAATTAATAGATGAATAAGAAAAGAAGAACTATCTGTAAGAAAAGGAGTTCAAACTCGTTCGGATTCAAGTTGTAACTTATCTAGTAGTAGAAATAGATTTTCAGCGTCCGAGTTTCGGAAAGTCATAATGGTTACCCTTTTCAAGAAAGAAAAGTCAGAGACATCTGACTCTAAACGTGATACTACTGAAAGTGAAAACAGCTCGGTTAAAGATTCAGAAACAAGATCATACAGAAAAAATAGTACCACTAAAACTCCAGAGGAGATTTTGGAAATTGTATCCCATCGTGAAGATAGTGAAGACGATAATATATTCAGTAATCCTGAGGTAGCTGAATACTATAGACAGCTCTATGAGAAAACACAATATGAGTGCAGGCACTTATTTGATCCCAATTTTGAATGGGAACTAAAGGAGGAGAAGATTGTTCTGAGAAAGCTAGAATGGTATGCTTGTTTCTGGGCCTGTATTATGTTTATTGCTCTTCAAATTGACAGAGGAAATATTATTCAGGCTTTGGCTGATAATATGTTGTCGGACTTAGGTCTTACTACCAATGACTACAATACTGGTCAAACAATCTTCTTGGTTTCATTTTTGTCTGCTGAATTACCATCTCAGCTGATTTCCAAGGGTTTGGGACCAGACAGATGGATCCCCACTCAGATTTGCTTATGGTCAATTGTTGCTATGTCTCAAGCTGCTTTAAGTGGTAAAGCTAGCTTTTTTGTTACTAGATGTTTATTGGGTCTCTTAGAAGGTGGGTTCATTCCCGATGTTGTCTTATGGCTATCCTATTTCTATACTTCAAGAGAGTTGCCAATCAGATTATCTTTCTTCTGGACTGCTTTATCTTTTGCTCAAATTGCCACTGCCTTAATGGCTTTTGGGCTGTTGAGAATGAGAGGTGTTAATGGTTGGCACGGATGGCAATGGCTGTTTTTACTTCAAGGGCTTTTAACTCTAGTGATCGGTATTGCTTCTTTTTTTAGAATGCCTGCATCTCCTGCCCAAACAAGGACATGGTTTAGAAAGAAAGGATGGTTTACAGACAGGGAGGAAAAAATCGTTGTGAACAGATTGTTGCGTGATGACCCAAGTAAAGGTGATATGAATAATCGTCAGCATATAACTCCGAAGCTCTTATGGGAAGCCTTGACCGATTATGATTTGTGGCCATTGTATCTTATTGGCCTCATTATCTTAATCCCTATTAACACTACAGGCGCATATATCACAATTATTCTGAGAAGAATGGGTTTCTCCGCAATTGTAACTACAGTTCTAACCATCCCATATCAAGTACTCCATATTATCCTGATGATATGGTTAACTTGGCTTACCGAGAAAAGGGAGGAGAAATGCTTCACTTCAACTTTACAACCTTTGTGGCTTGTTCCACTTATTGGAGTCTTAGCTTTCTGGAAGAATGTTGCTCAACCTGGTTACATTTGGCAAACATACGCAGTCTTGGTACTTTTACTGGGTGCTCCTTACATTCATGCCATTTTAGTTGCGTGGTGCTCCCGAAACTCCAATGCTGTAAGATCTAGAACTGTGAGTGCCGCGTTGTACAATATGTTTGTACAAGCTGGTGCCATAATTGCTTCTAATATTTACCGACAAGACGATGCTCCTCTTTACAGAAGAGGAAATGGTGTCTTGTTCGGGATAAATCTTCTTGCAATTGTGTTTCTTCTTTTAACAAAATGGTTTTACTCATATCGTAATAAACAAAAAGAATTGAAGTGGAATGCCTTCACCAAAGAGGAACAAGTTGAATACACCTTGACAACAAAAGATAAAGGAAATAGAAGATTGGACTTCAGATTTTCTCATTAAGYTGTTGTAATTCGCCGACTTAAGTAGCTTCGGATTTTGCTTTTCTCGTTTCTCTTTTGTCTAGTTTCTATAGATTCAATAGTACAATTTTTTAAGTTAAAGAATGTTGAAATGGTTTTGTGACGCCATATAGTAAAATGTATATGTTAAAACAATACAACGAAGGTTGGGATTTCATTCTATTAGTAAGTTATATTATACTTTAAGTGACTTTATCAGCGCTATTTTTAGTTTTTATGCTCAAAGTTGACTGACAAGATTTACTTGGGTAGCTTATGTATGTGAGCACTTTTGAATAGCTGAAATATCCGTAGGGGGAGCTGCAATAAACGAGAGCAGAAAGTAGGGAAGCAGATAACATCCAATAAACACTCTTCTAAACCTATAGTTCAAGTTCAGGTAGCTTCGTGCCCTATGGCAATTTAAATTCAATATTTATTCTACTTACATATTAAGTTGGGACGTATATTTAACAAACATCCTTAGTCTTTAAACTATAACAGAATAGTAAACTTGTCTCTAATAATATAGTTATATGGTTAACAACTCTTTAACCATACTAACCCCATACTAATTTAGAACGGCCTCTCTCCAAGGGGAGTCAATCTAAAGGCATGTCTTCTCTCAACAGTATCCCAATCAAACAATGCACTGTGAACAGTTTTTCTATTGTCCCAGGCTACGACAGTTCCTACTTCCCATTTGGCTCTGGCTTGGAAATCTTGTCCCTTAGAAATGTGATCGTAAAGGAAATTCAACACGTAATCAGACTCTTCCTTCTTCAATTGGGGAATTCGTCTTGAGAACGCAGGATTCACAAACAATGCCTTTTCTCCTGTTACTGGATGAGTACGAACAACGGGATGCTCACTAATTGCCAATCCACGCTTAATTCCTTTACCACCAAATCTATTTAGAGTGTTCTTTCCTTGTTCAAGTCCTGAATGAATAACAGTTAAGCTTTCAAGGAATTTTTGTAGTGCTGGAGACAATCTGTTGTAAGCTTCAGCAGTATTAGCAAATATAGTGTCACCACCACTATCTGGCAACTCTAGGATTGCTAAAAAAGATAAAGCCGCCGGCTGCTCTTCAAAGGAAATATCACTATGCCATGCTATACTGTTCAAACGATCCTTGAATATGTTGGTGGTGGCACCTTCTTGCTTGGCCCTATAAACAACATGAATTTGGGGGTAACCCTTGGGCGAGCCCGTAGCTGGATGAATGTGTTGAGGACCAAAATATTCRCCAAATTTGACGATATCATCCAAAGGTTGATCTTTCAAATCTTGATCACGAAGTACAACCAATCCTCTTTGTTCGATGAACAGAGCAAGTTCATCCTTTTGAGCATCGTTTAATTTGGAAAGTTGAATACCAGAAAGGTCTGTTCCAAAYTTGGGGGTAATGTTTGACTTTTTGATGTTTTCCGAGTTAAAAAGATTTTTGAATGAAGGATCAGCTTTTTTAGCAACATCTTCAATTGTAAATTCTCCTGGCACCTGGTGTGTAATGGCTTTTTGGTGAGAAGGTAAAAACTGTGGATACAGTGCTCCTTCGGCTTCTTCAGGAGCTACAACGAAATCACCATCTTCATTTTCAACGGACTTGTAGTTGTAACCATAGGTTTGAGCTCCTGATACCAGTTTCTTGAGCTCTTCAGCCTTTTGATCTTTCAATAATTGTTCAGTAGTGTCACCACTAGTGAAACTCTGTTCAGTCACTGTTGGAGCCATATTGTATAAAGCAGCGAGTAAAATCAATAATATGGTTACTGCAAGTACTGATACTCTTAATGCTTTAACTATTCCCTTTATCCAGTTAGTAAATAGATAAAGAATAAGAATGAATTTTCAAACAGTATGATGAAGAACTATTTATACTATTCAGAAATTAAAATTCTCGTATTTGAGATTAAGTTGATCTAATCATGAATTAGATAAACTCTATCTCAATTGTCGTAATTTATCAAATATCTGTCAAACATGGGAAAGTAATTAACCATGTCACGTGCCGTCTCCTGAATGATCTGATATCTGAATGAAGCATCGAGCGTGCGTAAATCCATATGCTGATTATAAAAATGATACGATTAATATTATTCTAAAAAAATGAAAATAGTCAGTGTTGTATATAACATGTTCAGTAAGATTGAAATATTGAAACGAATCAAGGTTGGAACACAATAGAAAGGTGACGGGAGGTATGCAAGCTGGAAAATTAACTTGAAATACTAGAACCCAAATTAAGATATCCTACATTTATCTTATACTTCAATCTACTAATAGAATTTTTATATTAAGCTATATTGAAAAGAAAAACCAGTAATATAAGATTTTATGGCTTAAAGAATGGTTTCTCGCCCAATGGTGTCAATCTAAATAGGTGCCGTCTTTCAGAGGAGCTCCAATCGAATAAAGGACTATGCACAGTCTTCCTATTATCCCAGGCTACGACAGTTCCTACTTCCCATTTGGCTCTGGCTTGAAAATCTTGTCCTTTAGAAATGTGGTCGTAAAGGAAATTTAATAGGTAATCAGACTCTTCTTTCTTCAATTGAGGAATTCGTCTTGAAAAGATAGGGTTAACATATAATGCCCTTTCTCCTGTTACTGGATGAGTACGAACAACGGGATGCTCACTAATTGCTAATCCGCGCTTAATTCCTTTACCACCAAACTTATTCAAAGTCATTTCTCCCTGTTCAATGCCGGAGTGAATGACGGTCAACCCTTCCAAGAACTTTTGTAGTGCTGGGGACAGTCTGTTGTAAGCTTCAGCAGTATTAGCAAACAAAGTATCACCACCGCTCTCTGGTAGTTCTAGAATTGCTAGAAACGATAACGAAGCTGGTTGTTCTTCAAAAGATATATCACTGTGCCATCCCAGACTGTTAAGTTTGTCCGAAAAGATTTGATCCGCGATCACCTCTTTTTCAGGCTTATAAACAAGATGAATTTGAGGATATCCCTTTGGCGAAGGAGTTGCTGGATGAATGTGTTGAGGACCAAAATATTCRCCAAATTTGACGATATCATCCAAAGGTTGATCTTTCAAATCTTGATCACGAAGTACAACCAATCCTCTTTGTTCGATGAACAGAGCAAGTTCATCCTTTTGAGCATCGTTTAATTTGGAAAGTTGAATACCAGAAAGGTCTGTTCCAAACTTGGGGGTAATGTTTGACTTTTTGATGTTTTCCGAGTTAAAAAGATTTTTGAATGAAGGATCAGCTTTTTTAGCAACATCTTCAATTGTAAATTCTCCTGGTAACTCATGAGTAATTGTTTTCTGGTGGAATGGCAAAAAATGAGGATACAATACTCCTTTTGCCTCTTCGGGGTCTATAACAAAATTTCCTTCTTCATCTTCAACAGTTTTGTATTCTAGTCCGTAAGTTTTTACTGGGTAAATCAAATTCTTTAGCTCTTCAGCTTTCTTGTCTTTTAACAAGCGAGCTTGATCGTTTTGTTCTGTTACTGTAACAGTGGCAGATGCAGTTGGAGCCATTTTGATACTAATAATTTTTTTTCCTGAGATGAGTAATTTCAAAAACTGATTATTAAGTGGGACTAAAAAGTAATTGATGGAAAAGGACAATAGTAAGGCTAATATCTCGTCCACTCTTTACGATAATATTTGCTTTAGAAAGAGTTCCGGGAAGTGATTCTTTCTTATATACTTTTTTCTTTAAGATAGAGTTGCAAATTATTGCTCAATGCGGAAGCTAAACATACTTGTAAACATAAACTTTATGCTTTTTTGTATGTAAAGATTACAATTTTCTTCATACAAATGTCACGTGAGAGAGAGAAATTTTGAAATGTTTGCACATGATAAAGTAGGACTGTTAATTCCTAGCAGTAAAAACAAAAAGTACCATTGAAAACGAATATGATTTTTAATTCGTTCGCACTCTTTGATAGAAAAGGATGAATTTRATTTGTTCTCATATTGAACGAGTCATTAATTTTCATTTTATTGACATTACTAATTTTGTTGTTCGTAAATACTCGAAATTGCCAATGATTCAGTATTTATGAACAACAAAAAGGAAACCAAGCAATAAGAATACACTACCATACTATTAGTTTTTAGCTTTAGTATAGTCTGAATCTACAAAAGAAGTCAAATAAATGGTTTGAAAGTTTTCAGTTGTGAAAAGGCAAAATTGTATAGAAGCCAATCCAGAGTGACAATTTTTCCAGGTCAGATTAATCAGTAATCGTGGTAAGAGAACTCATTAATCAGCTCAAAGTTACAAAGCTACAGGAAAATTATAGTATACAAAGCTTCACTATAAGGATTTAAAGGAAGGAAATCGGTTATCTTGAAAAGAAGGATGGTTCCCCCAAAACTACTCTTTCGGATCATTAGAGTTCCTATTTTTCTTTGGTAGCTAAAATAGCTATCTCTGAGAATACAGGTCTTCTCTTTAGATTTTCAAGGTAAGGGGAACAGAATGATGAATCAAAATCATCGTCCCTATGGAGTACTAGAAATCATATCTCTATTTACTTGAAAAGTGAAATAAAATGTCGAAACTCTTTGGATTAAGGTTCGATGAGTTACCACATTTGGTAATTAAAGATAAAGTAAATATGTCAAACGTGAATCAGGAGAAACAGAGGGTAATTTAGGGTGTCCATTTAAGGTTCTAATGTTTTTGTATGCATAAATCTTAAACTCAATTGCAAGGCAATATTCATTGTTTAACAGAATTGGGATCTCGGATTCTGGAAATGAGAAACAAGAACATTAGGAAAAGTCACAAAGCCGACTGTTATTGTCAAATTAGCCAATAAAGCTGAAAGCAGCTCTAATATTGCAAGCAAAATTATAGTTAATCCTTTCCAGATATCTTGTAAAGCAGTGTAGTTGGGAGTCTCTGATCAGCAGATGTTTCAGCAAGCGCTAAGGTGTCAGTCAGTCAGCACCAGATTCCTCAATCTAAGACTAGAAGAAGAAGTTACGTCCATATATTATTCTAGTCTATCAACTCTATTTATAATTGTCCGCTCCAGTGTTCTTGTTCTTCAGTTTATAACCAATGTGGATTAAGGAAATTATATGGGTGAACTGTGACGCGACGAACTTCTTGAAAATCTCTCGTAGAACCAAAGAAACATGTTAGAAAACCAATAAATACTTTCAGCTACCTTATGTGCGTCCTTTCTGAAGGAACGATTTGGTTGCTACCAACTAGAAATGTATTGCCTCCTGGTAAGTTTAGCGCTCTCTGCTGTTTGGAAAATAATACAGCAAACATCAATTTCTTGTAGAAGCTATGGAATGGAAATCCATGGAAGATGAAATCATGTTATGGATATTCTTCATGGTTTCATGAAGAAATTATGCTCCAGATGAATCTTAAAATACAGTTTGGAGAAGCCGGAGATTTAAAAAATATATTTCCGTCTCGATATATGGATATAGTGAATGACGTGCTTTACGTAGAAATAGGCGAAATATTGGCGAGAAACCTAAAATTAGGTTACAGTTAAAGTAATATCTTTAATTTCATTAGAGTTTATTATACTTACATTCCCAATAGGGAGATATTTGAAATTGTTTCCTTTCTAATGTTTACAACAATGATGAATGATAATTTGATAGACTAGTATCTCCAAACAATCTATACATACTTCAAACCCAATTCAGTAATGAAATAGTAAAAAAACCACCTATAAAATTTTTGGAAATGATTAACAAGTCAAAGAATGAATATCCAAATAAATTGTAATATCTTCCGACTTCACAGTTGAATCTCATGTCATAGCTTCCAAACTAACAAGCTTTTACTATAAATGCATGTTTAGCAAAATGGAGACTACGAGAGGTCTATCCTAGACGTCAATGAGAAAATAATAGACTTTTTAAAACTAGAATATAAACTGAAATCCGAAGGATCTATGATATGCCTGACTTTTTCTTCAAAACTGCTTAATAATTTTAACAGCGCATCCTTTTCCATTATTGACAACGACAAATTAGCCCTATTAGATTCTTCAATTGAGTAATCAAATGATTAATTTTAAGATTGACATTTGAATAAAATGTGAAGTTATTTCTGTCAAACTTGTGCAACAAGACCTTCATCATGGTTCAGAAATATTGAACCAGAACTCAAACTTATCAAAGTAAGGTATAACTTCAAAGAACTTCTCTTTTGTGCCTTCAATTTTGATYTTTCCAGTGGCAAGTGCTTCTTTAAATTCATATTTTCCGAGAGCAATGTCATTCAAGACAGATCTATTAAATGTGACAAATGCATCCACGTTTTCAAGTAAGTTTTCAGTAAAGTTTAAGACACCATTAGCAATAGAAATAGAATATTCTTCATTGATATCGGGTAAAGTAAGATTAAAGCTGAACTGCTTGTTTCCAATTTTAGGACCATTTAAGTGAATAGCCAGAAAATCCAAGATGATACTAATTGACAAACCAGCGACAATATCTGCAGAGATTCCTACTGGATCATTAGGCTTATTGACGCCATTGCGAAGTTCTTGAGCACCGGTAAGATAATAGTTTCTTACAGTTGCAGATTCTTCTTGATATGCTAATTGCTCTAAAGCATCAGCTTCTAATAAACGTGCTTTTTCGTTCTCCGGATTTGCAAATACTAATTTATTGGTAAGATTGACAGTCCAACGATAATCACCTAGGTCAAACGCCTTTTGAGCAGCCTCAAAGGCTTTTTCAACACCAATAAGTTCAGTAATCTTTTTTGCTTCTTCTTCAGGAGTGTAAGGATCAAAATTTCCTGGATTACCATCCCAGAATCCAAGATAAAAAACATATGTTGCTCTAATATTATGTTTCAAATGACCATAATAACTTCTGTTACTGAATTCTTTGGATAACGCCTCTGGTAAGACAAATTTCTCAGCAACTTCGTTCAATGTGTAACCTTGATTAGCAAGTCTCAAAGTCTGATCATTAATGTATTTGTACAAATCTCGTTGAGTGGCTAAATGGTCAATCACAGCTTGCTTACCCCAAGTTGGCCAAGCATGTCCTCCAACAGATACTTCAGCTTCGTTCCCCCATCTTTGAATGGCTTCATGCAGATATCCTGACCATTTCTTAGCACTTCTAATTTTAGCTCCTCTCAAAGTTAAAAGATTGTGCAAAGTATGACCAGCATTCTCTGCAGCATGAAGAAGCTTAAACTTGGGAACATAGATCATTGCTTCTGCTGGAGCCTCAGATTCGGGAGCCATTAAAAATTCAAATTCAATGCCGTCAACTGTAACCCTTTCCCCAGTTGTTGTGACTTCTTTGTTTGGCTTGAACAGAGAAACTGAGCCAGAAACCAATCCCGTACCCAGCCCATTTCCTACACTTCCTTTTGTGTTTTTCGGAATCAGCCTCCCAAACATATACGATGCACGACGGCTCATTGCATTTCCGGCAAAAACGTTTTCACTAATAGATTCTTCGTAGAACCCTTCCGGTACAACAAGAGGAATTTTTCCTGATAAAACATCTTCTTCATCTACAATTGCCCGTAACCCCCCAAAATGATCTAGGTGAGAATGTGTGATAATAACACCAGTTACTGGCAGATTCTCTACATGTTTATTAATAAGATCCAATGACACTTTTGCAGTTTCCAATGATGTAAGAACGTCAATTACAATCCAACCTCTTTCACCACGAATAAAAGTTGTATTAGCAAGGTCAACATTCCTGAATTGATAAACACCCTTAACTATTTCAAATAACCCGTGAATCTGTAGTAACTGTGATTGTCTCCATAAACTTGGATTTACAGTATCAGGAGCCTTTGATTCATCTCTAAGAAAATCATACTGGCTGATATCAATTGCCACTTTACCATTAGGGGTCTTTACGACTTCATCCTCAACAGTAGCAATGAATCCTCTTCTAGAATTTTCAAAATCCTGTTGATTGTCAAAAGGCAATTGATTCAAAACCACAGCATTATTTGCTTTGGTAAATTCAGATGCCTCTTTAGGTACTTTGCTTGACATTTTGATCCTGCTTGTAAGTCTGAACAACTTCAATTGTATTCCCATAATCTATTTTCTAGGTCCTGTTGTTTGCATTCTATCATGATTCTAAAATTATATCTGTACTACTATTAATGAGAGAGCATTTCAATTGAATTTATATTCAAATCTCAACAACTGTTGCCTAAAAGATTGTTAATTCCGTATTACCGTAACATCAAAATATTCTTTAGAATTAGTATTTTTCTTTCTAAGTGTGAAGAATATTTTTTAAGTTAAATTCAAGTTCAAATCTTATTGGTGATTTACGGGGAACTTTATTTGCGTCAAATCACGAGTTGCAAAGAAAATGATGCCATATCCTAAGTACGAAAGAAAGGCAAGTGAGAAAATAATCCCTAAATAAGTTTCTGATGATTCAAAAAGCCTCCTTTCTATTCTATTTTGGGGGAGTCCATGGTTAAAAAGTATGACTTAATAAGAAGTTATGCAATGCATAAGTAAAGGGCGGACTAGCCGATTCCCTATCATTGAAGGTGTTAATTAGCATTAAATGCTATTATCCAGCATCAAGAGTTTGCTAATTTATATGAAGGGTACTTTATGTTGTTTGATAACAATTTCTTATAATATAGTTTATTGGATGATGCTTGTTAGGTAATTTTCCAAGCTGTTCTGATTAATCTAAATGAAAGCGATTGTTAGTATAATATTGGTATTAGCCTGAGCATAAGAATTTCAATAATAATTAATTTACGTCATTGCGCGATAATTAATACAATGATAAAATATCAGAAGGCTGTTCAATAGCAGCTATGGTTGATCATCAAATTATATGTTGTATTTAGTAGTTGGAAAACTCAAGATCACTATCTTATCCCAATTTGACCTGGCCGTTCCATTTTTGTTTTGTTTAAATTCTCCCGATTTAACTGACCCCAACTTTTTGAACAACAAATAGTAAAGTTGTGAATACAAAACAGTTTACCTTCAACTCCTGCAAGAGTCAGCGAACAATAAAAGTTATCAGTTTCGCTCTAATGTATCCATTAAATGTTGTATCTTGCAAGCATCAGTCAAGTCAAGCAGAGAGAGACCAAAGTTTTGTCATGGAGCGTTTTGAGTTGAGTGTATTTCCATTGGTTGGCTCAGATTTGGATTTACGAAACGAATTGAAGTTTGGTTCATTAAAACTTTCTTTAGCTTTAGGCCATCTAACATGTTAATGACTAATGAAATTAAGTCAATATGAACTCTCACGTTGAACAACCGTTGAAAGGTACAAATATAACCTGGAGTTAATTTATTTCAAATACTTAGTTAGAATAGATGATAAGCTGAAAAAGTGGTAGGATAAACTGTAGAAGAGAGTGATTAAACACTTCGAGCAAGTATTCACCCTAATGTTATATTTCCAAAGTAATATCCAGAGACCATCGTGAGGCATAAATAATGCTACTATCTGATCAGTAAATAAACCCTGACTTGAGCTTTATGGAACTCAGTTGGAATATTGGAATATATTATATAGAGGGGTCCTAAGTCTTCTAATGAGTTGAAAGCTGTCGGAAGGGAAAGATGATGAAGGTGCTATATCCTTRGCTACTACAAATGATGCTTTATCGCTATCTTACAAGTCATTCACAGTTTGATTTTCAATTTTTTTTTGTTTAGATTTAAGAAAAAGGTTCTCCTTCATAAATCAATTGATTTAGTTATTATACTTTCTCGGAAAAAGAAAGTCGTCAAACTATATCACCAATGTCGGTGAATCTCTATAAATATCTCAAGTAGTTCTGACATGAAAAAAGGAAACATTGTTCAACATCCGGAAGCTCTTCTTTCATAAAAAAATTGAAAAACAACTAAAAATGTTTTTTCAATAATCTTGTTAGAATTAAAAATGATGAGAAACCAGTTTTACTAATACTATTATATGAAAAATTGCTTTCAATAAGTCTATAAATAGAGTTTATTTAGTCTTCGTTATTTATTCTTTTTATTTTGAGTTCCTTCTAAGTTCCTTCTAAGTTCATTAGCTGCCTAAATTACAGCAAACCTAAAGTAAAGCCTTAGATGCAAACCACAAAAACTTTGACCAGCAGGGATTGTATTAGACTTTTTTCGAGAATCCTTCGAACAAATCATTGGTAAATAAAGAGGGTTTGATAGTCATTAGTTCCAATGTAAAACAGAAATATCTAAACCGAGTTTGTATCAACTGAAAATTTTCTATTTCTCGACTTCCTCCAGTATTTCATGTTTATATCCGAAAGTCCGAACTTATTTCGTACTTCCCAATTTTAGAGTTTTTATTTTGAACAATCTAGAAAGTTTAGCTCACGAAGTAGTGTTTCGTTTCATTTACAGATAACTGTTAATGGCTCCGTGGAGAGATACACTGGATTCCTTATTTGTTACTTGAATAGCCTATACCAATTCGCGTTGAAACACCCTTAAAACATACATACATATATTTGGGGTTTCCTCTTTTAACAATAGTTCTAACTGATTTACTTTGTTTGATCAATACGAACTACAACACAACTGAAAAGCAAATTGAAAAATAATTCTTATCTCTTTTGTTGATTATAAGATAAGAAAAGATATATTCGGTTATAAAGATGGAAACAATAAGTGCACCTGCTGCAATTGAAAACCTCAAATCATTGCAAAACATAGAAGTCTCTAGCAGTGTTGACCAAGGGGCTCTAAATGGAATAAGTAACAATGGATTAGTTGCAATACAGGTATTTCGGTATAAAGTTGTTGAGGACGAAGAAGGAAATTTTGTGCTAGCACCCGAAGAAGCAGAAAGAGCTTTATATCCACAGTTTCTTCCTTTTCATCAGAAATGGATAACCTACGAAATTCCACAGGCATTCGAGCATGAAGATGTTGGAAAGAGAGCAGATCCCTCGTTTCATCACTTATTCCATTCCTCTGATATCAAGATTTCAGAAGTCACACCCAGGTTTGGTACTGAGGTGAGTGGAATTCAGTTATCAAAACTAAGCGATACCCAAAAGGACGAGTTAGCATTATTTGTCGAGCAGAGAGGATTTGTTGTTTTTCGAGATCAAGATTTAAAAGATCAACCATTGGATGATATCGTCAAATTTTCGAATTACTTCGGTCCCCCACACATTCATCCTGCTGCAGGTTCTCCGAAAGGCTATCCAGAGATAAGTAGCTTTTATAGCCCAAAGCTCAGAGATAGTTCCCAACCAGATGTAGTTACGTCTTTTGAACGATCATTATGGAATTCTGATATCTCATTTGAGAGACAACCATCTGGTGTGACATTTTTGGGAGTTTTAGAACTGCCCGAGAACGGGAGTGATGTTAATTTTGTTGATACAGTAGAAGCCTACAATTTACTGTCTCCAATTTTCCAGAAATTTTTAGAGCACTTAACTGTCATTCACTCAGGAATTGAGCAAGGCAAGGACACGTTATCCAAATTTGGTGGAAAAGGTATAAAACGTGGATTAACTATCAGTGAGCATCCAATTGTGCGAACGCACCCTGTAACTGGTCAGAGGTCGTTATTTGTTAATCCTATTTTCTGTAGAAGAATTCTACAGTTAAAGAAACAAGAATCGGACTATATTTTAAAATTTTTATATGATCACATATCTCAAGGTAAGGAATTCCATGCTCGTGCATCATTGAAGCCCGGAACCGTAGTTGTTTGGGATAATCGACGAACGGCTCATACTAGTTTACTTGGTGATGAGGTTCCTCATAGAAAACATGCCTTCAGATTAACACCAATGGCCGAAAAACCTTTCCTTATTTAAAAGCTATTTGTTTTAATGAAAAAATGTATCGATTAAATTCTAAAAGCTAATAAATGTAAGCCAAAAAAGTTCACCTGTAAAAATTTTGTTCTTGGGAATTCTTATTCATACATTCAAACTTTTCAATTACAATATCTGCAAGGAAGACGAATGTAACTAGGATCTACTTGATTTGATTCATTCTTGCAGAAATTGTGTCATTTCATTCAAAGTTTAGTGCTTTCAAGCTTGAATCCCCGAAACCCCTTTGTAGTCAAACGTTATCTCTCTACTTATACTTCGCCCTCTTGAACTTTAAAGTTTTTGTTCATGGCTGAATGGGACGAGACGAGACGTCAGGTCAAATGCTGTCGCTTATTGAAATATAATATGAATACTATTTAGCTTTCGTGTGACTATATTTTCTTATCGTTTTATCATTTTATCATTTTATCGTATTATTATTTTACTACTTTATTATTGATTACTGAAAGTCTAAATATTACTGATTTTGCTATATCAGACTCTATGCTCTTTCCTTTTATTTATCTCTATATTATATTATTACCTTATAAATTGAATAAAATTTTTACTTACTTTTACTGTATCAAAAACCTTACTTTTATCCATGCATACTATTGCATAAAGTTAGAACGTTAAATTAGTGGTTTTATCGTTTATTTCCAGCAAATACGTTCCTCTCGCTTGCTAAAAGCTCAATCAACTTCACAAGTAGACTGATTCTAGACATAGATAAGGAAAGAATAACCTTTAATACTTTTCTGTCACTTTTACTGAGTTATATAAATTGTTTTCATTCGGAGCGAGAATAACAATCTATGTCCCTAGTTTTTTCTGATTTATAATCATCTTCTGGCTCTTGTTCCGCTTGATCCAGTATACAGTTTCCAGTTACTTCTTTTTAAACAGAAGACCAGTATTTGAAGAATTGTTAAAAGGTGACAATAATTTTGTTCCAAGGAGATCACGTTGTCTAGCAAGGTCGTAATAATATATATTTTCAATGACCACCTTGCAAGGGAAATGATAAATCGATCAAGAAATGATTGCGATGCTTATAAATGTCAAGGTTCTGAAGTTTAGGAAATCTAGAACCTGATGACCATCATATGAATTAAATGATGGCACTCATTAGTTTTAGTAATAATTTGCATAGAAAACCTGAATTTTATTATTGATTTGTTGAGCGTGTTGATATGTGCTGAAGAAATACGTGTAGAGCAAGCATAATTCTTTGCAATAATTAGTGTGTCAACAACCCTTTAGCTGCTGATTTAACGGTCCATGCTTCAGAAAACTTATCAACTTGTGTCACTTAAGAATATAATAATCTAACATTTCATTCAAATGAGATGGATCCTCAACTTAAATTGTGTACTATTGCAGTTTAACTTGAAGCTAGTGTGGAGTTTATGCAACCTAAATTAAACTTCATTACAATGACACACTATTACTTTTCTGCAAATAGGACTTTATTGGTTATCCATTAAATTTACACCAAGTTACTGTAGGACATTATTAAAACTTAGATTCTAAAAATTTAGATCCATGTCTTTCGAGTGAGATAATTATGAGAGCCAATCCCAAGAAAAAGGAAAGAAAGAAAGATCAACGTCCTGATGGAAACTGCATTCTACTAAGAGTACTATTCTGATTTCATGAATAGTTTCTTGTAGTATTATAGTGACAACAAGTTTTAATGGGGAAACTTTTCATTAACTTATCTGATGATTGTACCGTACCCATCGCGCAAAGGAATAGTAAGCTTTGCTTTAGACTTCTATTGGTTTTCCTTTTTTTTGAAATAATTAGTATAGATTATGGAAGTTATTCACAAATGATTCCGATAATATATTACTGCGTCGCCTGTCTCGTTATTTTTTATTATGTTACAGACAGTCTTTGAGGAATTATTTGATTATTGTTTTCCTGAAGTACATTTTCTTGTTTTATTTCATAATCTCTTTAAATATACATGAAAGTAGAACAATAATTGCTTTAACTCTCAGTACTAAATCTTTTAATTAGTTGGCTTCGGTAATTGGAAGTGACAACTAAAGGATTTTGCAACAAGACCATTTACAAAGCAAACATGATCTGTCATAGGCTCTTTGATTGTGGTGCTCATTTTGGTAATGAAAATCAATGTTGGGAAGGTGAAAAAGGAGCCGACAAAGATGCTTTGATCAGGAGAAATTATTTATTCATTACCGGTAAATTCTGGAACAACTAAATAATGCAAACCTATGAAAGAAAGACGACTTGTTTGCTTTTCAAATATCTTTAGAAAATTTAAACTTGAGAATACTTGAATTTGTACCTTATCTGCCTCCCTATCTCCAATAAGTTTGCTACTTGTGATATGTGTTATACATCAGAGTGGTTCTTTGGATTCTCATTCTTAGTGAGAATGTTTTCATTAAGAATATGCGTTTAATGGTTGGTTCATCAAATACTTTCGTTAACCCAGTATTACTGGAAGTCGTTGAAGATCTGGCACTGCATTGCTAGTTAAATTATTGATTGATAATTAAAGTCAGTGAACTATGAATCATAATATAACTGATTTATGTCCTTAGACGGGAATATGATAGTTTCTTCTGCCTTTTTCTTCTTTCTGAAATGTTTTTCCCTTTGACTATATGTGGGATTACTATCTACCAAAACAGTAATGGCTGAGATCATTATTATAGTTTTGTTCAGAATAGAAGTGCAATGTAAGCAAAAATGACTGAGGTACAAATTACTCTCTAATGTAGCCCCTATCTGTATCTGAGTAGAAGGGAATGCTATCATCTGATTAACTAATCTTTGTTTCAATACAAAGAATAGTGAAAATAACAAGGAAAATTAATTGTCACTGTAACATTTTCTTTTATTGAAAAGAAAAGAATWAACCTTTCAGCTGCCTTTGATCAAAAATGGACAATAGTGATACTTCTACTTAAAATACAGGTAAAATAAACCTAGGAAAAAGCACAAAGCACAACATGATGCAGATCTTTACTTGACAGAATATATATTTGAGACATAATCCCATCCTTATCAAAGCTGTTTGCCAAGCCGTACATTATTGTGCTTCAAATATGTAAGTCTTCCAACTACTTTAAGGGCTTGATGTGTTGCGCCATATCCTAGCTTGATTCAAATGAGAATAAACTAATTACTGCCAATAATTGCTGGTGGAAATCATGTTGGACAGCTAAATCTTTGGAAAGTTGGTACATAGGTTTTTACAAATGTGTTTGTATAGGTTGAAAATTACTTATAGACTAATGGAAACTTTCTAAATACCATTCATTATCAGTCAGTGTAATGAATGCATCTAGGATTATTATCAAAGCTTGGGCTTTAATACTGGTAACTATTTTTGCTCCTAGATTTTCAGAAATAATCTACAATATGGGATTATTTTTGTTAGCCAATTAATAGTCAATTTATCTCAGCGGATGTTTTTCCATCGTAGTACTTTTCATTGAACTTCAGAGTACTGAAGTCTCTACAATCTATTCCACTGTATTAAGAATTGACACAGGCTTTGATTTGAAATTGAATTATAAAAATCAATTGTATTAATAGAGCCGCTTTAGAAAGAAGTTTTTTTAATTGATAAATGCCACAAAGGTTTACTGAGCTAGCGACTTTCCTGCGTAAGTAATAGATTTATGAGCCAGAGTATGGTCAATGAATAGAATCTCTCGAAAGCATGAAATATTTTAAATCCTTCACATGCAGGCATTCTTCACGAAGTCTGAGTTGAAACCATTAAAAACAATTATAATAAACGTTTTTCCAGAAAATGCTTATTTTCATTATTCCTAAGGAATATCATATACTTGTGGACGTTTACTATACACTAAAGTAGAGCATTAGGTAAATATACGAAATTATTAGGAATCAGCTATAAGTTTAGGTCGCAGCCAATCACTTATCACTGAATGATATATTGACTACTAAGCTTTGATATATGTTAAGATTAATCGCATGAACAATAAAACCAAAGCTTATTCTATAGATTGCAAGAAGTATCATTCGTCAGGGAGTAGAGCAATAAGAAAGTTGAAGTCAAGCTATAATAATTGTATACCTCCCAACAGAAAGCGATTCAAAAACAAAAATAAATAAAAACGAAAACATATAGATTATTAGTAAATAATATTAGCTATTGGAGATTATACACCATTCAGATTAAACTGAATAGATATTCAATCTATCTGTTTGAAAATACTTATCTCTCAAATGTTTTGTTCTCAACTCCAATAAGTAAAGAGAAGTTCTTAATATTATAATATCTGCATTATAGACTTTTATAGCGATATCAATAGGACTTTATCGACAATACCCCAAAGCAATATGAAATAGTCAAAAAACACCCTCCCAAAACTCTGCAGCTGCATCAAGACTAAAAGCTGAAGGAATGTTATTAATGCTAATCTGAAGTAAGGTGTAATCACCATATCAAAGTCTAAGCCAGATAAATTTGAGAGCAATAAGTATTTTAATATTAAATGGGGTTTTAGTAATAAATACTATTAGATTTTGTTGTGAATTTCTATAATAAATTAAACAAAGAGATGCTTCTATTCTAGATCAGCAGAGGTAAGACTGTAAGCTAATCATTAAGACTATGCTATTTATGCCAGTTCTCTAGTCATAGTTTTCTAGAAACTATAAAACCAAGTATCTGTAATGTGTCATGATCCCCTAAGATGTTCCTGGTAATTGTATCTTCGACTTGTTTTATTGAACTAGACATCTCCTGCTTCATATAGATTACTTTTGGGTTGAAAACAAGTAAGTGGAGGATTTATACTTATGCTACGTTACTTCCCTAGGAATATAATCATAAAAAATATTGGTAGATTTCCTAGTTTATACCTCCTCAGTTTGTTTTCAGTTTCTTCTTTTAGTGTTTATTTTCAATCTATCCCTTCGATGAAGATAATGGCTACTAATTTGTGAGGTGAGAATGGTGCAGAAAGTTTAAAGCTTTATTTTGTTTAAGGAAGTTGAAATAACGTTTATCTTTAACGTTTTTCTGAGCCTTGTCTTTTCTCCTCAGAGAAAGTCTACCCCCTCTTAAATGAGCCAGCATTGGTATTACGATTTATGCATGAAAATTTTGCATCAAATTCGTAATATTGAAAACTAATCTTTTTACTTGTAATAATCAGATATGGTCTTTGCTGATAAACAAAGTGAGACATTGGAAAGGTATCAGTTGATGTGGAGGTTGGAAGACTTCTAGTCTCCAAGGTTGTTTTAACTTTAAAAACTACTACAATATTGGTAAATAAAGAACAGTACCAACCTCATAAGGTTGATTTGTTTTATAGACTCATTTAGTATGTAAAAATGCAAAACATAAAATCATTCAACAAATGTCTATAAAATAAAAAGAAAAATTAAAGGATTGAGATAAAAAAAGCCACGAAATAACTCCAGCCTTTAAATCATAAACATAAGTTAATGATAAACATTTGATTAATTGATAGAGACTTTTTCAATATCTTCTTTCGAATCATCATTGGAATTTGCATTGGCAGGATCTCCTTCAACATCATTAATAGCTTTAGTACTTCTTTTGGTGATATTGTTTCTGTAAAATCCATCTTCACCGACAACTTGAGTAACTATAAGTTCGTAATGCAACAATTTGGGGAAGACTCTAGCCCAGAAAACCCAATAGACCCCACCAAGAAATAAAATGCCAATACCAACTACACAATGTAGCCAGTATGGTAGATCATTGTAAACATTTTCACCGTTACTAGGGGGAACAAATGGTGCAGCAATTAGGTAGACATTTGATAAGAAGAAGAAAATAACAACGGGCAAAGTAGCTCTAAATGGAGGACTCCATTCGATGTTACCTTTTCTTTTTTGAATATATATATAAATCAAACCACCAGATACAAGAGCATTAATAACATTGATAGGATATGATTGAAGCTTCATGATAAACTCGAAAGCATCACCTGGTGGAGGTCCAACGATAATAATCAGACATACAACGTATTGTTCAAAAAGACCAGCAGCAGGAGAGTTAAAAGGTTTACTGGAAGCAAAAAATGAAGAGTAAGGTAAAACACCTTCTCTTGCTAACTGCTGTAAAAGTCTTCCCTGAGAAAAGGTAACGGCCATCACATTTCCCAAAGCTGATAATGCAACAATAACCGAGAGAGCCTTTTCAGCTTCCTCACCAAATACTATATTGAAAAACTTTGCTGCTAAAATGGTTCCAGAAGCTTTGAACTCAGCTTCTGGTACAACAGCAAAATAAGCAACATTAACAAACATATAAAAGATCGCAACGATAATCAATGCAACAGGTGCTGCAACCTTTAATGTCTTTACAGGATCCTTAATTTCTCCTAATGCGTAGTTTGCATTGGAATAACCAAGGTAGGACCAAATGACACTATAAAGGGCTGTCACGACACCATAAGCAGATCCTGAAGTACCTGCAAATGAATTATCAAAATTATGTGCTGGTGGAATATTAAGCTTTCCAGACAATGCTACCCATCCGATGACGGAAATCATTACAATAATAACAAGTTTGAATGTACCCAACACATTCTGTAAAACCATACCTGTCTTCTTGAAAAAGGCGTGGATAAGAAAAGCAAATGAAAGACATGCAATACCAACACCTCTTTGATTCCATCTTGTTACTTCCACACCAGCAGCATTTAAGATAAACTCTCCAAACACAATAGAATTACCAGATGCTTGGCCTAGAAAGAAGACATAGATAGCGTAGAAACATGTTATGAAGAACTTTGGTTTAGTATAAACAAATTCTAAATAATTCTTTTCTCCACCATTTCTCGGTAAAGCAACACCGAACTCCATAAATACCAGCATTCCAGAAAATGCAATAATAGTACCGCATAACCATAACATCATAGAAAATCCTGCTGAACCTGATAATGTGAAGATTGTTGATGGTGTAGCAAAAATACCTGTACCGATAATTCGGTTGAAAATAAGGAAAATTGCGGTAACATATCCAACACTTCGAACACCTTTGTCTAATTCTATCTCTGCTCCTGAATATGTTTCATCAATCAATTTATCGTCAATCTCAATGAGACGACCTTTTCGGAACGTTTCTTTCACCTTCTCAAGTACCATGGTTGAGAAGATTAAAAATTGGTTTATTTTATTACTGTTTGTATGTTATGTGTTTCTGTATGATTGTTATCAACACATAAAAGAGAATTAGTTACAGAAAGAAAAAAGGATATGAGCTTCAATCTTGTAAAAGATCGTTCTCAGCAGAAAAGCCCGAACGCTTCATATTTATACAATTTTTCTTAGAATTAAAGAAATTTTCTTTCCAGTTAATTTTGCTGTAAGTTCAATGCTGTAGTATCATCAGAAAATCTAGAGCAATATGTTAGTTGGCTTGGTCATTCAAAAATAGTAAGACACCATTTAATGAAGCAGAAGGCATCATCTGTCAAATCGTCAACTTTATTCAAATAAAGTTGAACTAAAATTAATAAATTCACCTTCAGTTTCAAGTTAAGGAGAAGTTAACTGGTTCTTGGTTGCCAATTCACAAGACAATTGCATTGGCATTTTCTTCTGATGATGGCATAGTGGTTTCCTTATAAAACTGTAGAAGAAAGCTGATATTATTTGGCAGCAAGTGGTCTTACCATATGCTGATTAGTTTAATTCAGATATTAGTCTAAATAGCTATAGAGAAATGAGATAAATTGCTGAATATAATAGTTCTCTATATAATCGAATACCAAGGATTCAGTGAGCTTATAGCTATTGATGATTCGCAACTTTAATTTGAAATAAGTACGAGAGCTTTGATGTGCTCCACTTCTCTTCGTGAGTCTGGGTTAGTATGAAGTAGAGAAATGCCTAACTCCACTATAGCATCTTGTTGAGTAACAAGTTCTCCTCATTTACTTTATTCTTTCTGGAAGTAATTATTAAAACGTTATCAAGAAATACAACATCCTAATTTAGACAACTCAATTTAGAGTTCAATGAACCATATGCATGGAACAATCAATCTTATATATGAGTAATAATAAACTTTAATAGCATAATATTTTCGATCAGAGAGTTTCAGACATTGCATCTCGCTATCATGAATTATTCAACAATTTAGTCAATTGATTGCGTGCTTGTAGTTGTTTCAAGCTTTTCATGGTGCAATAATTATAGTTTCATGTAGGCTAGGTGATCAAGAATGTTTTGGACCCTGGATGGTTGTGATCTTATGGGATGATGCCTTGTTGTTCCTTCTTCGCTTGAAGCTATACATTCAAGAAAAAGTAATGTGGGTGAATAGAGCAATAATGCGAATAATGATTGATAGTTTAGTAGTTGAACAATGGAAACCCGTGATTGTAGAGCGCTTCTTAATGGGTAACTGTCTCATTCTTTATGATCATTTCTTGTAAATCTCTAGTCAATATGTGAAATTTGAATTAATTTTCATTGAAAATCTTTGGTGTTTACTCTATATCTTATAATAGATACTGAAATTTATCAATGCCGTGAGTAAATCTTGTTCTTAGATTCAGATGAAAGGCGCCAATACACTGAACCTATTAATTAGTAAACAGTTTTTCTCGAATATCAATGTTCACTATTCAACTAATCTATGATTATGGTAATGAAGATAACAACCCGGCATATTATTCGTTATTGATCTGGTACATTTTGAGGTAAGCAATAGAAAATAACTGATAACCCTGAATCGTCAATTAAAATGAGAGGAAAAAGAATATGAAAAAAGAACTTTATATTATACCTACCTTTCAGAGTTTCCGATTTCAATTGATAATACATTGACGCTAACTTTAAAAACGAGGTTATTATAATTAGACTTTCAAAAAGGATTGAAATATAATTATAATCTCGGTAACTTCTGTGGTGTAACTGCCGAATCAATTAATCTTCTATAAAAATGTAAACTTTAATGACATTTCGAAAAATAAATATAAAGTTCTCATCGAAAATAAAAAGAACTAAAACGGTCCCTTTTTTGAATGCGGAATACGATAAAGTGGGCATTACGCCAAACTATGGTGGGCGGTGTTTGCCAAACTATGGCTAAAGCCACTATAGAATCAGACTCTTCAAGCAGGGCAAACCAATAATGAAGTATAATTTGTTTTAAATTAGACTTGATATTGAAACTTCTATTGAAACCTATCAAAGTGAAGATAATGAAAGTAATTAATTGCTGATTTCATTTAATGTTCAAACTATTCATGAATGGGGAGCATCACAATTTTGACTGCTACAGTGATAAGTTTTGAAGCACATGTATAATCTCTTAATCACCTGACAGGTTGCTTTAATGGGAAGTTCGAATATCTTACTTTAAACTATCAGTTCCTTTACCACCATATGACTCAGTGCAGAAGAAGATGAGAAAAAGAACTTGGAGATTGAATAATTGGAATCACGAATTGTTTGAGGTTTTTGTGTCAACATACCACCGGATTTAACGTAAGTTTTAGAAGTTCGGTTAGGTGAAACGTATCTGGTCAGGAAAATTCTGAGAACAAGTATCAAATACTGTTAGCTTTCTGAAACGTTTGCTAGTAGAGCATGAGTAATATTCAGCTGAAAACTTCTCACACGGCCCTTATAAAACCATCCATCTCCAATGGAAATTAATAGCAAGATTTTGGTTTTGCTGTCAAAAAAGTATTTAAACTAGTYAGCCTTTCAAACGCTTTCTTCACAGTTAGAAAATAGAATATACTTCTATGAAACTACCGATTAAGCTCGTAATTCTAATACTCCAAAAATGGCAAGATAACTATGTTTAGCAGGTGACTCGACACTCAGTTGATTGGAATCAAATTTATATTTGTACATATTGATTGGATTAATTGTTTGGCTGTAAGTTTTAATTAATATCTATCGTTCTATGGTTCTCTTTTACTCATTTCTTCTATTCATACCTTTTCATATTGTTCAAGTATTTCACCATAAGCCAGGCTAGAGAAAGCATAAGTTAAGTGCGTAGTCAATTTCATTTACAAGATTGAGTGGTGTTACTAGCTAGAGATCAACTAATGAATTCGAACATTTTAAAGAACTATTTTCTCTTCCTCCTATATACACTTGTAGGTTAACTTCTATTATTTCTCACTTGAGTGTGAATGACTCTCAGGCTACTTCATTGTCTAAAAGTATTAAGGACCATAGGTATAGCTCAAAGCTATTACATCTCCATAAATTGTTAAATTAACCATCTAAACAAATTCAAACAACCAACATTTAATCTTAAATTGTGTATTCTGCAGTTTCTGCAGTTGTGTATATATTTTATATGTAGTATTTCCTGATTTTCAATCACAATTTCATAGTATTTCTCCTTTCACACTCTTTCCTGATTAATTACATCCTTCATATTTTGTCACGAGTTATTACAACGTCCTCCTAGGCAATTCTATCGATCTGTAGCTATTACATGCATTTATTCCTTAAGTTCTGATTCTCATAAAAAAGAATAAACTTTACCATTCAGAATTATAGCAAGTTCTTGAGGAACCTCTCAACTCTAATTTGATCCATTCCACCTGCTGAGATTGCTTTCTATCGGTTGTAGTAGCATATCTTTTTCATGAAGATGTATTTTATTGTTGTTTACACGTCCCCCATTACGATAAGGACTTTTCAGCTCGTCAGAAATAGTAGTACGTCTTTTTTGCGTACTTCACTTTGCTAACAATCACAGACACGCCAAGAAATCAAACTAACGTATTTCAACATATCAGTCACCTATAGAACCAAACACTCTTTTTTATGCAGCTCGTGCAAACGGGGCCAGACGCATAATGACAGAAGCTGTCAATAAGCAAACACCACTCCAAACTCCCAGAATCCATAAATTATCATATTCGGGGTGTAATGCAAGTGAAGCCATAGGGGCCCCAAGAAGGGCCCCAAAGGACATCACAGTAGAGGCAAGTCCAATCCGAGTGCCAATCTCATGGTGAGGTGATCCATCAGCAAACATAGGTGTAGTCAGCGAAATTGGGGTGCCACTAAATAACCCAATCAGAACCGAAAAAACAATAATCTGAACATGAGTACTTATTGGCACCCACATCGCCGTGCAAAAAACCCCACACAGTCCACATGTCACCAAGAAGAGATTATATACACCGACATATGGGACGAGAAATCCAGAACTTAGACGACCAAAAAAACTTGCACTATTCAGAATTGAGATCAGATTGTATGACATATCTTGAGAAAATCCTTTATTCTGAGCAAACAGTGGAATGTACGAAAAAGGGATGAATAACCCCAGGTAGAATACAAAACCTCCGAACAGTAAAACAGAGTACCTTGGAATCCTCACCAATTTGTAGCATACCTTGATCACATGGGCTTTCTCATGATCACTATTCTCAGCCTTTCTTTTAGTCAGAAAAAAAACACAGGAACCAGTCATTCCAAGATATAAAAAACCGATGGATCTTACAGCAACAGCAAAAGATGTGTCTTTCAAAATCGACCGGAACATTAAAGGAAGAATAACACCTCCTAAAGACGACCCACTAGCTGTTATACTTAAAGCCATCACACGATGTTTATGAAAATGGCTTGATACCGAAGCAAATCCAGCATTATACATTGCTGAAATACCTAAACCACAGCAAACTCCTTGGGCTAACATAAACTGATAGTATTCCTTCGAAATTGATGTCATCATGAAGCCTAGAGTTCCGAATACACAGCCAAAAAGAGTGATAATCTTAATTCCCACCACGTCGAATATCCTACCAACAAAAAGAGAACTGAAAAGCAGAATAAAAGTTTGCAAAGAAATAATCCAGGAGACGGCCGATGCAGTATGGTCACTTAACTGATGTTGAACATAGTAACCTTCAAACAATCCTAACGTATTCACAACTCCAAAACTGCAAAATAGACTGAAAAATCCTCCAGTCACACACAGGATACTAGAAAGATTCCACTCATTTACTGTTAAGGCTGGAGAAGTGTCTAATTCTTTGGGCTCTTCTGCAGCTTCCATATCCACTTCTAGACCAGAAGAATCGCGCATATCTAGTTGGTTTGTTTCAACCACTACCTCTTCTTGTTTCATTGTCTCTTCCGTGGCAATTTGTTGAGCCATTGTTTCTGTTCGATCTAAGCACATTCAATTAATAATCCCTAGAATATACCTGGACCGTTTTTGAACCTTCAAATTTGATTCATGCTGGTTAGTCATATAAATCTAGAAGCTGAGACATCGGCTACTTATATATTCAATAAATTGTGCCAGGCACTTCAATAAGTCCGGATGAGCAAAACTTTTATAAACTATAGTATGCTTTTGATTTTTAGTATAAAAACCTCATTGACTTAAATCCGTGAGGGCTAAATTCACTTCCGAATGTTGATTCCTTCCTCATTTGTTCAGTTCCGATAAATCTTAAGTTGACTTCGGCCCCTGATACAGTTAATTTCAAATTTTAATCGAACAAAAATTGGAACAAAATACTAAGATCTAAGGTGATTCCTGTATAATGTAAGCTTTTCCGCAACAGATAGGTTTTAAAAAGCAACACTACATAAAATATTCCAATAAATTAAATTCTTTTGCAATAGCTGTTTTTCCCTTTCTCTTGATATTAGACTGAAGCGGCAGACAAACTGGAGTTACCACTGGAGTTACCAAGATCCTGAAAACTCTTCCTTTGCCCTTATTTCCTTTATTTAATTTCTTAGTCTAAACTTTAGTTTTCAATTGCCTATTTAGGAAATACAAAAAAATCATAAAGCATTGTAAGAAGTGGAGAACTCTAACATCAAGATGAGGTGGCAGATGCAAAGAATTACTGTTGATATTCAATAGATGCCTAAACATTATAATTGTAGCTTATGAATCTAAAATAACATAATAGATTTTGTTCAAAAAAATGACTACATAAAGAGCCTTTTTTTACTTATTTATCTTTGGATGCGGGGAAAAAGAAATTAGAGTTGAGGCTCCGAGATGCCGGCCAGAGCGGGCCGAATCGGTGTTGTCTCATAGCTTCCTTTTTCGAATAATCCGCCAAAAATTTGAACGTTAACTGCACTCTCAGTAACTCTAAATAATCGGCAGGGAGGTATATCTTGTATTTCTCTATATAACCGGCGTCGGAAAATGAGGATCAGAGAGATAGTTCCATAAAGCTTCTTTCAAAGCTACTGAATGACAGGTACTGGATATGTCTGATTTTGAAATGTGATCTCGGATAAGGTGTTTTAATTCGCTCTCTAGCACAATTCAAATATTATCAATGTTCAGCTTTTGGCTGAATGGTATTAAACTTCGGAATAGTTTTTCTCTTACTAAGCTTAACCCGAAGACGAAAGCTCTAGAATTTGTTCTACGCTCTAGGAATACTAGGTGGGACAGTGGTGGTGCGCTGCTGAGGTACTTCCTGCCTACCAGACATCTCATATCAGGAAGTAGACTCTATAATTACCTTTTTAGGATCTCATACTTTCTCCCATATTCGTTCTTTGGAAAATGATATGTAGGTTAAATATACTACCGTCTATTTACTCCTGTTTATTCAAACAGATCTATTAATTACAAAACGTGTTTTTGCCAAGTCAAAAATATATTATATTTATTGCAATCCCCTGATTCTCAGCTTTGTAATTACATATTCTAATTTGAATAGTTATTGATGGAAGTATTTTGTTATTTATGGTAGCTGCATGAGTTTTGCTGATCGACTTTTTACCCTTTTATATGAGGTAGCGTAAAGGAACAATAGAAATTCTGAGAAGCAGCGCTAACCTTATTACAATTACGTAAGCTTTTATTAGGTTCTATATGTGTTCTGTTATATCTCTATATTATTCATTCATTCTTGTAATTATTGTATTCTAAGTAATGAATGGCTTTCTAATAATGTATTTTAATGATAACTGTTTTATTACTCTAGAGTTTGTAGAATATTGAATATTGTATATGTCTGCTTTATTCAGAATCCGTCGTAGTGTTACTTATTTATTTATTTTACATTTGTGCCTTATTATTAGTTACTTTTAAGCATCTTTACTTCTTACCTTGATTATTTAATCATTTATTAAGGTTTATACAATTACTACAATTATTTTATGTTTTCCATTGCTTCTTATAAGTATTATATACTATGTACACTGAAGTAATAAAGGGATTTCTAATGATGTATGTTATTCAATAGATTGACCTTGAATTGTTTTTTTATCGATGGGCTTGTAGGAACCCATAGTACATTCGTTCATCCGCCATGAATACATGATCGATATTTTCATCTTACAGTTGATCCATAATCAAATAAGTATACTCATTGAATTTTCAAACTTTGTAGCTATTCATTTATATGCTTGAATTATAATTATTTCAATTATTGACGAGCTGTCATTATGTTCTGATTCTACTTGTTTGGACCTAAGGTTGTCGAATATTAACGGTTTGCATGACGTTTGTGTGGACATGTGTATACTCTGTATCTATATACATGAAATTGGAAGTTTACTCTAGTACTGGGAGGTAGTTGGGAGGTAGTTGGGAGGTAGTTGGGAGGTAGTTGGGAGGTAGTTGGGAGGTAGTTGGGAGGTAGTTGGGAGGTAGTTGGGAGGTAGTTG